>CM060966.1:76460102-76760102 GCA_030765045.1 Tenodera sinensis | reverse complement strand
AACAGAAGTAACGTGGTATTTCAATCATAATGGAGGTCTTTTAACTTCTTTGGCGTGTGTTCATATAAGGAAAGCCCAAATAAACAACTGCTTTGCTGCAACACCATACTGTAAGATTCTGGCAAACGATTCAATGATTTTCCTTGAAGATATGGCGTTATTAATTGAAAAACATAAAACTGCACTAGCTTAACAGGTGTTGTCCATTAGTTTATGCTCTATATCATCGTTTATCAAACTATGAAGTGTATTATTCATCAAGTTCAGAGCTGTATGAAACTAGTGCCTGAAATAAGCGCGCATATTTTTATGTACGACAAATGCTCAGAGCCGTACCATAAGGAGAGACAGTAACTACCCCGTATTCTAAGATAAACCTTGTTTAGCTGAGTTTGATTTTCAGGTTTCTATTACATTAAATAGAGTTAGTGTACTTTAATGTACATAAATAGCTTACAGTAATTGTACAGTGAAAAAGGGATATATCGCTCCATTCAGCACAGGTACCTTCTCTGGAGTAGAAATTTCCTTATGTGTCTATTCTGCTTCTGCAAAGAGACAAAGTAACATATGGTTGCGCTGTTAGCTTCACTAGTCTTCCACAGCCGTCATCACAGCACCTCTTACCGTATGCGTATATCTTCAGTAACGCTCTGGATGCCCTTACCCATACTCTCTTGACACCACTTCATCTTGGACTGGCCAGGGTAAACATGCATATGATCGACTATATCCTTGCGAGTTGCCTACTAACACAAGCTGTTGTTCTCCTGAGTGTCGCTGTTATGATAGATTTGTTATTGTATTTGTGAGTTTTAAAGCTGTGTATTAATGCAATTAAATATGGCATATCTCAGTATTTAAGCCCCCTGGAACCAGGTTTCCTGTTCCTCCTCAGGTTCTTATTCAATATATTCGGAACACCCCATAAAACTTTATGGGATGCTCCATCCGATACTTATACACTGGGACACTCTTTCCTCCTGGGGATATAAATTAGAAGGGTAGAGAGAGGAATACTCCGAATTAAAATCCGGGAAGGAGACCGTCATTAGTCGAACTTAAGGGAAGATAACCCTGACAGAAAAACCCTGCCCTACCAAAGCTGAATTGGTCTGACTTTACGCAGCACTCCTAATTCGGCTAGAGGACATGGTAAGCCTCATAGGAATAGCCGGACTGTAACTACTGGACACCGAGCACGATTTGGGATTGCGGAAGAATTGATATTATGCACATGGACTGTAAGAGGGCTAGCAATAAAAGAAGCAGAATTTCAAAGAATCGATGAAAAACGATTCCCTAAGTTGTGTTAACTGTTCCATGAAGAAGAAGAAGAACAACAACAACAACAACAAAAAGAAGCGTTGGAAGACCCATGCGGATATGAATGTGATGATGATGATGATGATGATGATGATGATGATGATGATGATGATGATGATGATGATGATGATGAAATATGGCATGTTTAGGTAAATGTAATACCTGCAGTAGAAGTTTGGGCTCCCAACTGCGTTTATAAAATATTTAATACACAACAAACCTTTAAATAATAAAGCGAATGCTTAAAATCTAATATATTTCTACCCGTCCTAGATACGTTTCAGAAAGACATAAACGTGACAGATGACTTAGAGATTGCAACCTTCAGAAAGTGCTTCAACTACTCCGGTAGGAGTCATGAACGCCAACATAAGAGTCTTAAGATAATCAGAGGGTCTCAAGATATGTATTGAGACACGGAAAATTGGCCAACCCTGGGGAAAACATTGTTATTTTGTATCTGAGCCTCCCGGGGAAGCCCGCGTCTTCTTTCTAAAACTTCTAAATTAAACTTAAAATTTTAATATAAGAATTAAAAATCCATAAAAGTAAGAATTAAATTTTAACATCTTTATAATGAATGTCGATGTTTCGCCCCCCATGTTGGGTTTCCTCATTATAAGGAAGACGCGGCCTTTCCCGGAAGACTCATAAGACGGAAACCGGCCACTGAAGCCTACGCAATGTATTGGCATTGTTACTTTGTCAAAACAGCCGACTAATTGGCAATGCAAAGGTAGTAGGCAGAAATTGCTGCGCCATCCATTTTTTGCTCAATTTATATTGAATTACAGAAAGTATGAACACTTTTTCAGATTCAGAGATTCAGAAGAGAGCATTTTCAGGTAATGGTATTGTACGACTTCAAATGTGGCTTAAATGAAACGCAGTCACTTGAGTGTTTGAGGGGGGTTTCGGGAACTATTTTTGTCAGGTGCCACTATGTTCTGCTGGTTTGTAGAAGTTAATAGGGGGCAGCAATGTCTTAAAAATGATGAAGAGGAGAATGGTAGACCAGCATCACTGCTGTGGTAACAATGATTGGGGAAGATTCAAGTCTAGCCTACAAGGACACTAAGCTGGCGTTACCAAGTGTTTCAACCATACTTCATGAACACACTTGTGTAAAGGACACGTTGTTGGATAATGACAATGCATCAGCTCGCACCGCTAATGTAACAATGGACTTTCTGCAAGGAACTGAAGGAACAATATTGACTCATCCACCCTGCCGTCCCGATCTGGCACCATGTTATTTCTTCCTGTTCCCCATGGTCACCGATTTTCTAGCCCTAAAAAGTGGTTTCGAGTTTCGACATACGAAAGGGAGTTATATGCAGTGCTAGAAATTGAGTGGTGTGGATGCTTCCAGAAATGGCTCCAGAGCATGAAGCGCTGCACACAGCGTCAGGGAGAAACTGAGATAAACAAAACGCTTCCGTGACTATCCATATTTCACTGTTTCAATAGATATCCAGGGACTGTCCTACTATAAAGTGCACCGGAACACAATGTCTACTTAAACTTGAAATATTTTTTAGTGTTAGGAAGAAATATGATTGATCATTATTTGCTGAAAACTCTCTGGGGTAAGCGAGGAAACAGTGAAAAGGGACGTCAGCAGAAGTGCAACTACAAAATATTTATCCAACATTTGTTGTTATGCTACATTATTGTTGCGGACATCCTTTTCGAAATTGGAGTTTCGTTTGATCCACTGAGATGATGTTCTTCTCATAAGCCGAGGCAGCTTTAGACCAAAATTTAAGGCATATTAGAGTGTTGAGCTTCTACGCATTTAGCATTGTGACCGGCGCGTTGAAAAACTCACTAGATCGCCACTCTCATTCTTCTTGATGTCATCGGCTTCTATGCGTATGGCTTCTTCCACGTGCCAATTACAAGGCGACCGCTCAAACTTTAATGCTTGAAAGTGAACTTAAATATTACTTTGGGAAAAATCCGTTTCTGTTAATGAGAAGCACATCAGCTCAGTCAGCCAACTTGTTAACCTGAACAAAATTCTAATTTCGAACGATCGGTGTGCTCCTTATCAGTTGCAAACTAAAATTGTTTGAGTGATGTAGTGTGGGATAGTCTGGTTTGTTTTCCTGGAAGATCCATTTTGAGCAACTCATCCAGCATGCACTTGGGACTGTAAGGAAAAAAAGTATTATTGTACTTATTAATCACTAAATGGAATGGAAGCTTTTGTTTTCTACTGTCGGTGGAGTGAATGAAATTCATCTTTGTGGTGAAATGGTAACGAATTTCGGGAAACATATTTGGAAGAATTGCCTCGAGTAACAGTTTCCTAGAAATCGTTATTCATAATTTTAGGTCAGATATCTTTTCTTTTGAACATACCGTACTAGGGATGTCAATTTCTTAAAAATAGATAAGTATTCACCCTCCTGTTATTAAGAAGGTACCTACATTAAACAGCATTGTATTGCCAAAAAGAAACAAACACTCAGTGATTTCAGAGTTTTTCGTTCTCATGTGAAATTCCGATCTTTCAAGCAGACATTTTATGTTTATCTGTTCATGTCTGAAAGGATAACCTTGATAATATAAAGAAACATAGAGTGGGTAATAAGCTGACAGTTTTCAATGTTGATACTTGCTCATTTTCCATTAATGTCACTAAAACCTTGCTAAACAATATCTTATTAATAGTATTACTATTAAAGAGGTCAGTATCTTTCACATTATTATTAAAGTGGAGAACAGTATTAGCTTGGCATATAAGGGTTTTATAATCAGAAATTCTTTTTGTATTATGAAGAATCTATGCAGGTGGTTTTCAAACACCTAAGACCTTCCATCAGCAGAAAACTCACAGTTCAGTATTGGGAGTCGAATTTTTATCTCTGAATCCATTGGCAGCAGTACTGTCGCAATTGCGAGGGTCATTGAGCATCCAGTGAAGTGTGCCTCAAGAATCCGGATAACGAAGAAACGAAAGTTTATGCAACCCTACCATTATAAATATGTTGTTGCACGTGGCTAATAAAAAGACAGACTGCGGAGTTATGCACTAATGGTAGTCTGATACAAGGCTAACATTGTGTGTCATCATGAAGAAACTGTACCTTTAGAGTGAACTCTGGGAGCAATTGTTTTTGATTGCTCTCACTCATGTCAGCTATGATGGCGAATTATTTCGTGATTTGCACCCTACAATTTATAATGCTAAGTTTATATCAAATGTATGCAACCCTTAAATAATCCTAATATGTCACTTGTGACAAACATTCACACGTGCTATAGCCATCAAGATTATTTAATTGTTAAATAAATTACCAATATAGATATTGCACCGCTCTTATTCACTTTTGTGAAGCATGAAGGAATTATTTTCTTCACAAAACTAAACTGTGTCTTTCAGATGACAAAATGTCCAATATTTCACGGACTAAGAAGAATCTTGTTTTGTAGTCATGTGCTGTAGTTCTAAAGGTAGAATTTTTCACCACTCAAGTTTCCTTGAGTTTACAAGCATCACAACTCGTGAGACACTGATGAATAATCTTTGCTCCCGTACCTTTAAAGCTTCGAAGTCATACATAAAGTTATTAATATTTCTGAGATTTTCTTTTATTTACTGCACTGCCAGTTTATGAACTTCCATAACTAGTGCGTAATATCATATGGTGATACTGAAATCTGAAAAAGAAAATGCATTTATGTATATTAATAGCAGCTGTAATTTATGGTGAAAGTGCTTAAATATCTTATGGGAGACTTTCTTTTAAACTTTAGAACGGAAAATTCATTGGGATTCCATTGCATATTTTATATATTAAACATGATCCATTTCATCCAAAATCCATTTCATTTGCAGAGCAATCAGTAAGGTAATATAAGAATTCATAAGGCAGCTCCAAAATATAGTTTAACTAGGACGCTAAATCTCAGAAAGAAGAAAATTGTTTTGAAATCTTGTAGAATGAAAGTTTTGCAAGACGGAGCTCGTATAAACACAACACTGAAGAACTGTTTTTGTATGTTGGGAGAGGTGCAAATTAGTTTTAATCATGTAAGAGAAGGATTCTAGGTTTTCTATACTCTTTCTCACTCACTAAGCAACGAACGACACAGAAATTAATTCTCCCTTTCTAGTTTCTTCACGATATAGCTATCAGCACGAGCCAAACAGCCTTCAGCTTTGCCAATCACAAATGCGTCCAGAATCCAGAGGATATAATTAAGACATTACTTATTTCTTTTAATTGCCTTCCTGGTTATTTTTCTTGTTTTTGCCATAACAAGGATTTATGGGAATTCTGCAGCGAAATCAATATCCGGTATTTCGCAACGTAGTTGTCTGTATAAGTTAACACTATATCATAAATTATCTGTTAATTGAATGTCCAAGTTGTTCACTATAAAATCATTTCAATATTTATATTCAATATTTATTTCGGCTTTTAATTTATTGAGCATTCCTTCATTAAGCCATTTTTCATATGGCCTGTTAACTGAATATCCAAGTTTTTCTCCAGATAAGTATTGACGACTTTCCGACTTCAAAATTATTGAACATATTTATATTAAGTATTTATGGGGTCTTTTTTGAGTTTTGGCAAGAGATTTGAGTGTCATTCACTTCCACACACATCAGTTTTTAAGCGATTTTCTGCCTATTTGTGAAACTTTCTAACCATCAATTTGATGCAGGAGTAGGAGAAATATGGAGGGGCTCGGCACTGAAGCTAGGGTGGTTGTACCTTTGCTCCCTCCCCGAGAGGAAAGATGAGGTGAGAGGAGACACCTGGCGGCCAGATCTGGACTAGCAGTACAGGCATTGACAGAGATCCCCAAGGTTTACCAAGTGTGACGACATCTCTAGTCTTTAGGTCTTTCGGGTATCCCAGGGACAACGAGGGAGGGAAAGAGTTCCTGTGCGCATAGCATCTCTGCCAAGCTACACCTAACGTCTTCGCTGATACTTACGACCCTGAAAGAATCAACAGGATGAACGAAATGATCAGTGAAGTGAAATAGAAGAACAGGAAATTTGGTGAATCTAATTATCCTTTTCAGCATTCGCCTAGCAACCCGGAGAAACCCCCGAAAAAACCATGGGTAGGAAGGTCAGTCACGGGAATCGAACTCACGACCTTCCAAATGAGGCTTTCACACATTACCCCGGAGACAGGTCGCTCATTTGAAGCATTGAATTTTGCCTTTTTGTCGGATGCCAGAGCTGATCTTAAGCAGAGGCCAGAAGGTGAAATACTCTTGGATCGGACACTAACAGACCGTTCTAATAGTTATTAAATAATTTATACATACTGTATATGTAATATGCGTTCAGTCGTTATGTGTTGTTTATTAGTTTCGTTGAGCTGTGGATCATCATATTTGAGCTATAGCGTTAGCTCTTTGCTTATATACTTACCTTATTTTATATAATTCGATTATTTTCTTTCATCGTCTTACAAAAACACCGCGTCTTTCACT
The DNA here is from genome assembly GCA_030765045.1 of Tenodera sinensis. Lineage (NCBI taxonomy): Eukaryota > Metazoa > Arthropoda > Insecta > Mantodea > Mantidae > Tenodera > Tenodera sinensis. Next base: position 76,753,307 of record CM060966.1, on the reverse strand, counting down.
GCATTATTCATCACAAAATGTACAGCTTATTCTACACTCTTAAGACTAAAATACCGAGCGAGGTGGTGCAGGAACTGGCGCGTGTGACTCGTGGGAGGGTGGTTTCATACCTTACTGAACCTCGGTTGTTTTTTCCGGAGGTTTCCCCGAGTTCCTAGGGGAATGTTAAAAGGTTATTTAGATCCCCAAAATTTCCCTGTCCCTCTTATACTTTAATTTTAATTTCATTTCACCTTTCACGTGATGGCTGATTCAGGGTTTTAAGTGTCGGCTGGAGCCTTAGCGTGCTCTCGGCAACTCTCCGCCCTTCAGAATGGTGGTGGTCTCCAAGTCCCGAGCAGGGGAGCCAGTTGTAACAGCTGTCACTGGGGACTCTATATCTAGAAATGTAGAGGCCCTGTCCTCTGCTCTGTTGTCTCCACGTGCGGCCGCTCTGCCTCCTCTCACCTCACCCTTCCCTCCCTTATGGAGAACAACCGCTTAGGGGCACAGAAGATCTACAGGACAAGGTGCTAAGACGCTAATCCGCTAAACGCATGTAGTTTCTGCTTCCATTCAAGTCTATCTCGTATTATTCTGAAAACATGATAGAAATAATGATTTTCACTGACAATAAGCTTCACGAAGAATTTAAATTATTTACTGGAAAGAAAAAAAATTAATAAAGAAATCAATTTCATCTTCATTTCCACTTTCTAAATTATCTTACATAATAGCTTTACAGATTTAGTTCCACATATTTTACTGGGGACGAAAGTTTTCTCTTTAACCTTATCCAGGGATAGAGCTAGATTTACTTAAGGTTCGGTACGACAGCTTATTATTTTTAATGTTTTATTTGGTAGTTTCCATTAAAAGTTACTGAATATTTATAGCAGTTAATAGATACGATGTAATTTTTCATACCTACGTATCAGATTTGAAAAAGCAGTCACATGTGTTGGACCGCTATCAATATTCTCATTATTTAAAGCGACCATGTTTGTTTCTTTGTTTCGCTACTAAATTAGTGTAACATAAGGTCACCAAACTCAATGCTCCGTGACGTCAGGTGTCAAGTCTCTCTTGCTCCCCGCTCTCAGGTAGGAAGACATTGAGAAGTGTGGGTCAGGTGAGGTGAGGGAAAGGCAAACTTACTTTTGCGAAGGACTGCAGGAAAAGGCAAGGTATATTATACGAATACTTTGTACAAAAAGCGAATTTAGTAAAATGCAAGGGTATAATGACTAACGAGGCTCGTACCTTCCCCTTCATCCGTGCTACTGGCTGGACATGGTTATAGCCAATGACACATCGTCATTAAAGAGAAGCATTAGTTACTTTTGATGGCTCACTAAATCGTTACTTATTAAGCCAAAAATGTAGTTTTTTTCAGACCATGTTGTACACATCAGGGAATACACGTGGCCAGATTATTGGTCTATGGAAAGCTGGTAACACAGTTCGACAAATTTCGGAAACTGTGTAATTTCACAGAAATGTAATTAAATTTTAATTCTATCCAGGAAAGGCAGTGTATTACATAGGTATTAGAAGAAAATTTATCATTCGAACGCAGAAACTATATTATAATATAATGTAATGGACAAACATGTTTAGAGCTATTTCGATGTGGATTTTAATTCCAGTATAAAATAGGGAAAATTTGTAGTATTAAACTTTATTATATTTTTCAATGTAATGCTGCATTATGTTTACTGTAAACCTTTATATGTTTTTGTGATTGTAAGCACAAAACTAAAGCTTTTATTGTAACATAGCTTTGTTTAACTCAATAAATACTGTTTATTCCAAGCAACATTTGCAACAGTTTCCATGAGAGACATTAAGAGTTTGGAGATAAATGTAAAGAAAACTAAAACGTGGTTTTTCCTTTCCTTGTCCTTATTACAGTGCCACGCCTCTAGCCCCGTATTGCAACTTCAGCAGTTATGCCTCACCCCTTAGAGACCTCGTAGGACCATAACAAACTGAGAGATGCTCCCAAACGGTGCGTTTAATAAATTCCATTTCTGTACATAGGTGATTGTAAGCCGTAAAGCCTGCCCTAACTTTCCCTTTTCCTGGCCTATGCATTCCAAACGGGGTGAGATTACGCGTAATTGACCTGCACTTTCTTTTATTTCGTTTTTCTCTCTCTCTCTCTCTTTAGTTATTCCTGAAATTTACTCTCTATCACTAAAATACTCCCAATCATAAATTTCAAGAAGTAGAAGAGTCCGAGCTTTACATCGCTAGAAATGACAAGTAACAGTCGGGTCAACTTATGTCATCTCTAGCTTTAAGGAATGTATGGCTGTATGGTTCAGTATTGATCAGTACCTTACATTCTGAGAATACATTTTTGATCACTATGCATTTTGCACAACACTGTCTCTTGATACAACATAGGTATATAAGTTATGCCACCAAGGCAGCAACAGCATTACATAGGTTCCAGTGAATCTATAGCCATAACTGATTATACAGTATCTTTCTTTCAACCTAGATAATTATTAAGTGAATTTAAAGTGAAATAAAGAGCGTAAAAGCTTCCAGAAGTTGATGGCATCCATATCCAGCATGTCAGACGCCGAAAGTCCGCAGAAGGGAAAACGGACAACGCAGCAATCAGTTGTATTGCCTTGGCACTGGCTCACATTGGCTGCTTGTAGGTATACCATATACCGCTTGTCAAATTGCACCTCCATTATTCTCCTGTAAAATAATATAGTTTTATTAGTCTCTCTTCATGTTCATGATACTCTTTCTAGAATAACTTTGCTCTGTAAAATTCTGTTTTTTTTTTTCAGTAATTCTGATCGCTGCTGTAGTATAAGAATTACACCTCTGTATATACATGCTGCTGACAGAAACGACTATAGGATATTTTGAAACCATTTTGTATGGTTAAATATTTAGTGGTCAAGTTGCAAACATTTTCAGCAAAATTGGACATTTGTGAATATATTTAACGGTTATTAGCATTTTTTGTAGTTCAGTGTCAATTTGAATAACCTATTTGTTCCCAAAATGTTTATGGTTTCCGCAAAATTCCTAAAAGATGTACTGGATACTCCTTTACACAAAGGTTAATGTGGTTTCTATTATAAATATGGTTAATCTTTTAAAAAACTAATTAGTTCATCTAAACGCTAACTCGTACCAAATTAGCCATTACTTGTATTAAATTATTTAAGACAGTTATTTTTAGTTTTAAATGAAAATGCGTGTCAACCTTTATGCCGAGTACGCTCACGCTGGTAAGCAAACCACCGCACACTGGAATCGTTTCTACTTTTGCTCCACTATTTAATCGAACCGTAATAACAGCATATTTTTATAGGTGTATTGAGGTTGAATTTGCAGTATTTGTCCTTCAATTTACAACGATTGTTGAAATATGGCTTTTTAAAACTCCGAGGACAGCGTATGACTGCAATGAGCAGCAATGGAAGCATACGACAAATTTAATTCTCATACCAACTATACATGAATGCCTAAATATGAGTTGACCCTTCGCAAAGGTCTCATTGAAGTTGGGTATTTACTTTTGTGAAAGATAGTAAGAATGGCTTCTTAAACCGTGAATAATTTTGTTTACATTTACTCTTCTAATGGAGATTTCTTGTAAGGATCTAGAGCATTTTCTGTCGTCTTGCTTTTGCCCTAGTAGCTGTAACTTCGTAAATGCCCATAATATTTCTACTGATCGATTAAAAAGCCGACCTCTTGCCGACATTCAGAGAAATAGTAATTAAAGCGTTCTGATCTATTTAAAGAAACAGTCTACTGGGATTTTTTTTTTTTTTAAAAAAAAAACCTTTAAAAACTTAATTTTTCCCCTAGATTTATAAGCAAGAATGTTGAAACGCTGGAGATTTCCAATATGGTTGTATTTTCTCCCTACTCTACATTTAAATGTCTTCCAGAGAAATTTAACTAGCCCTCGGGTAAGTTATAGGGGAATTTTCCCCCCGTCATTGCAAATGTTGTACATAATGAAGTTTTCCTTTTACTTTGTTTGAAATTTTAAAGACAAGTTCTGAAAAGGAAATAAAGAAAACTAAGGAGATTTTTCGCACCTAAAGTAGTTTGGTGGTTACGACTTTAATTTAAAAAGGTACTTAATTTGTTTTTTTAACGGAAAAACCTACACTATACATTTTAATTTATAGAAAAGTATAACAAATAAAATCATCTTAGTCTTCAAGGAAAGATATTTAAACACTAACCTTTTTAAGCATTTGTAATCTACAAATTTCAAACTTCCCAACACATGACGGAGACTAATTTCAAAAAGCTAAAATATTACTTTCTCTATCAAGCACATAGTAGGTAAGAAGACACAGTCCATCCTAAACTTCGATACAGAGACTTCACTGCAAACAGAAATTTTGAGATGCCATGAATAAATTAAAAAAAAAAAAAAAAATCTTAAAAATGGTGGACGCACATCCATACGTGTATGTGTGTGTGTGTGTCTCCGTAGGTCTATGTTCTGTGAACAACATAGCTCAAAAATGAAAATTGGATTAAATGCTAGAATTGGTATTTAAGTTCAACATCATCCAAGGATGCCCACTCCAATGTTCTCAAAGTGACTCTTTCCTTACTTTTTTTTTTTTTTTTTTTTTTTGGGGGGGGGGGGTTGGAGGGTAAACATTTTGTTTTGAGAGCCCATGGTACTTGTAGGAGTCGGCATTGAAGATGGCTATACCTACTAAAAAAACCATCCACCGGATTAGAAAGGTGAAAGCCTGCTGCGGTACCGCTTGAGGCACCCGCGCATTCAGTGGTGAGAGATAGGGCTGGTTCGCAGAGCGTAACCAGGAGTGAGGATTGGGAGCTTGCTTGACCAAGGCCCAGCTTGCTCCCTAGCGGAGTCCTGGATAGTATAGATATGATTCAATTGTGATCATGATTGTCAACCCGTACGATAATTATGGGGGCATACGATAATTTGAATGTTTGTACTCGTGGTTGTCAACCCGTACGATAATTATGGAGATGTACGATAATTTCGATACCGGCGAAATATCATTTTCACTGGTTTGTCACATCAGTGAAACGAAATTAATTACAAATAGCGACACTACTTTTGCCCTCATGACCATGTCTCCATCCCTCTAATGTAACCATCTTATATCCTACTAACCCTTCTACCCTTTATCCTCTTGTTGCCAACGTGCCCAAATCTGGTAATCTCAATGAAGAAGTTCAGAAAGTTGATCAATAGAGAAAACCCGGAATAAGTGGCATTCCGTGTGAAATAAAGAATATGCCTGAACCTGGCAGTTTCTGAAGTGCTGTTAAACACTTGTGTCACCTTGGTAGAAATACTGATTTCAAAGAACTGGCGGAGTTTGCATTATCAGTGATTTCATTGCCCCACGGAAACACTTCTTGTGAAAGAGATTTTTCCAAACTAGGTTTAATAAAAACCAAAATTAGAAACAGATTGGTGTTAGATACGCTAAATGGACTTATTTGGTCTTCTCAGCTTATGAAAGAATGTGGTGGGTCCGAAAATCTGTAAGCCACCGAGATGTTAAAGTTTATCTCAACAACAAACTTGTATAATGCTGCAACGGTTGAGGGAGATGGTGAACTTCCAGATGAATAGTGCGAGAAACATAAGTATTAAAGTTATAATACTGCTTGAGATCATCAGTCTTGTAAGTGAATACCATAAACATCAATACTATTACATTTTCGTAAATGTTATGCTGATACATTTATTTTTGTGGGATTTGGTTTATGCTGTACGATAATTTTGAATCCAAATCTATAATTTTGAGTGTCCGGTACGAAAATTTTACTTTTAAACATTGGCAACCCTGACTGTGATTGTTGTCAGGAATCAGGGTGCTATCTTGTCGAAATTGTATTACCAAAATATCACTTGTTTAAGATGTTTTCATGACAGATGAAATGTACATCTTAAATTTTCTGGGACTACCTATGAAGTCAACCTCATTTTGAATGGCTTTGGAATAATGCTAAACTGCTAAGAGATAGACAGAATCTTACTATACAAAAAGTGTAATACCTACTCATTAAAGCACACGATTATATAACTCTTTTTTATTTTGTGGACTTAACCATTTTCGAGATATGCCTTGTTATTCGTTTTAATACTTTTAACACTGCACAGCCCATCTCAATTTTAAAATACTTGTTTTTCTCAAATGTGAAGTCGTTATTCCTTTTTTACCTTCTGCACTACCTACTTACAATAACTGGAGGATGCAGTTGCATTACATCCAAAAATTTGGCACCGAGATTTCACCAGAAATACGTGTTATGTGACTCACTAAAATAAAAAAGTAAGTAATTTTTCAAAAAATTGTGGTGTATATGTCTGTGAGTAGCATAATTCAAAAACGAAACGTTGCTAGGGTGCCAAACTTGTTATTTAAGTTGGGCATCTTCCAAGGATGTGAAACAAAGATTCGCCAGATAAAACTATCCTTTATATGGATAATGTGTCCAACAGTTTGATTTTCTAAAAAATGGCTAACAATTTTGATTAAAACACCATATATTTAAGACATTTTCATCACATAAAATTAATATAACTGTTCTGGGATTATCCTTTAAAGTTCTCTTCATTCTGAATGACTTTTGCATAACTGATAAACCGTAAGAGATAACAAAAAATCTTACTGCTCAAAATATTAGAAATCTCATTGAAGCATACAATTTATATAAAATGAAGTTTTTGTGGAGATAACCATTTTCGAGATATTTTTTTTTTAAATTTTCAAACACCTACTTATAATTTTGTCATATAGGAAGTCATTCCCTTGTTTATGTACTTGCCATGCAAAGATAATGGAATCTCAAAACCATCACGCAGTGATCATATCTTAAAGGATTTGACTATCGCTTAAGATTACTGCATTCTCCTGTCCCCATTGCACCTATAAAGAAATATGTGATAAACTATTTCTGCAAACCTTTATTTCGATTAATATGAAGCAGATGGAAGAATATGAGTTAGTAAGAATAATTAAATACAAGAGTAAGTAGAGAAATCGTTGAGTGCACACATAATATTTGTTACTTGTCGTCGTGAAGACTACGGAATTTCACAGCCCTCGCATATCGAACAGCTCTTAAAATATTTGAATATGGCTTAAGCCTACTGTACTCTCTTATTTCAGACGAAATATGTTCTAAAGCGGTTTTATGAATGCTTATCTCGATTAACATCAGTAAATGGAAGAATAGTTTCTTTTTTAATAATAGTTTGTTTAAGAATGGGTAGAGAGAGTTGTGTAATTGTAGCACATCAGATTTTTAAAATGAATACATCAAAGTTCAAAAGATAATAAGCTGAAGTATGAATACCATCTTATTACATGAGATAAAGTAGCAGCATAGATCTCAAATGAATTCATTGCAAATTTTGCAGTTTGGCGTCTTAATCTTTCCATACAAACTTCCAGGTTCATTAAATGCTATGCAACAAATAAATAAGTGTTTAAAGGTGAAGGAATTATCCAATATGTTCAGCAAATTTTAGACAAATACAATAAATTAAGTTTTAAACATTTACAGCTTCTTTTTGGTTCTGTAGTTGTTTAGCAACATTTAAGATTCCACAGCTTTCACATTAATAAACTACACAAGTCATTGAGATCAATATCAGCTTAGGGAGGAAACGGCGGAGATCAAGATTTTCTATCCCCACTCAATAGAGAAATTAAAAAAGTTTGGACATTGCATACTTATAAGCATAGAGGAAAAGAATCTCAGTTTTTAATTAGACTTTTCAGTTAAGTGATGCTCCACTGGACACAATTTTGTCTTTTGCACGGTGGCTCACTTCACCCGGCATTGGGGAGGTAGATATCCTCGGGGTAAATCCAGTCTGCGGCGCGAGTGACCTTTGTTCTGCTTTTAAGAGAAGTGAGCGGGAAAGGAATTCTCCAGACTTCAACTAGGGTGTGCATCGCGTGATAATACACAAGAACAGTATTACAATTTTTTCCACTTCACTTATAGGACTTCATTTTCCAGGGAATAAACTCATTCCTGTATACCTTGCTATTGTCTAACATTACGGATGACAGATTATAAATTGCCGCAACAAAGTCCCTGCAGTAAAATACCTACAACAGTAACAATAGGAATCCTTATGTTCGCATGTATTTTTTACGGCAATTTACAATCTGTAATCCGTAATATCAGACAGTAGCAGCATTTACAGGAATGAGTTTAGTCCCTGGAAAATAGTCCTGTAAGTGAAGTGGAAAATACTCTAAGACTGCTCTTGTCTATTATCGCACATGCTAGTTGATGTCTGGAAATTTCCTCTGCCGCTTGAAGCAGAACAAAGTTCACCCATGCCACTTACAGGATTTACCCCTCTGCGTTTTACAACTGTTTTAACGCACCAAGGGTTATCTACTCACCCCAATGCCGGTTGAAGTGGGCCACCTGGTGTATTTTACTACATGGAGACATATTTGGCTTTGACATCAAGAAGGATGACTGTATACCTCTGGAGAAATAAAATTAGAAATACTCTATTGTCCTCTAAAAGAATAGCCAAAGCCGCCGTGGTAACAAATAAGTAATTTTAGTTATGATTCCGACAAAATTGTGCTCTGTCATCCAGGACCTCTTAAATCTCGTTGAAGTCTTGCAAATAAATATAGCCCTCTTTCAACATATATCCATCGGGAAAAACAGCATTTTCAATGGTGACAGAATTAATGTAGGTTGTTTTCTCGGATTACTGGGCCAAATGACCTGGTTTTCGACGGGCCCTTAAACTTCGCTCACTAGCTCACTCATTCACCCACTCGCACATTCACTCACTCATTCATTTACTTACTTATTTACCCATCCACACACTCACCCATTCACCAACGCATTCACTCATTCACTTACTTATTCACTCACTTGTTTACCCATCCACACACTCACCCATTCACCAACGTATTCACTCACCCACCAACCCACCCAGCAATCCACTCACTCATTCACTCTAGTCACAGAAACATGCGTGAGCATGCATGAAGTCTATCCACCGTAGCTTAAAGGGATACGCTTAATTTTCAAGCAGAAGTTATGCTTTTCGAATAAAATCTCTCAAATGTATACGCATCAAATAGTAACAAAGTATTAGACCCTTCATGTCGAAACCCACCCTGAAATTAATTTGATAGAAGCGATGAACCATGAGAATTCCACACTTAAAATATTAGCTGCCATATTTAACTGCAAGGTGTGGAACTGAAATCCTTCAACGGTAATCCTGATGGACATTCTTGCTTTAGGGGCGTGCCACAGTATACCCGTGGAATTTGGATAACTGGACGGAGTACCCTGTCTCCATTCTCTCATAGCATAAAGACCTACTGGTAGCAGTTTGCAGTTAAAGCCGGCAGCTGATTTTGTGAGCGTGACCTAATCCGTGCTCTAACGCTCCTCTCACAGGAATTTCAGGGATAGTCTGATATTTCCTATTTAAGCTTAAAGTAGCTCTTTAATTTCAGAAGGAAAATTAAGACAGCATACATGAGGGCTAAAAGGACGAAACGACATTAACATGATGTGTTGAAAAGGTTACACAATATAGGAACAATATGCAAAATAATTAACGTTTTAAATGGTCTCTAACGTCGTTAATTCACAGGAATAATCCTTCTACGATGACCGTGTGTATGTGGGGTGTGTGTGTGAGAGTGTGTGTGTGAGTGTGTGTGTGTGTGAGTGTGTGTGTGTGTGTGTGTGTGTGTGTGTGTGTGTGTGTGTGTGTGTGTGTGTGTGTGTGTGTGTGTGTGTGTGTGTGTGTGTGTGTGTGCAACGGCGTGAGAGCGAAAAATGATCACCTGCACGCCTGCCAACTACACAAGCCCATGACAGCTGCATTAGCCCAGGCACAGCAAAAAGGCGACTAAAAGTTGTAAAAGTGTGCTCCCTCCGCCGCTCTCCTTTGACCGGCAGCCAGCCTGAATTTCATTTGTATTTTATCAGTAGACACGGACATGCATTCAGGATAACTGCAATTCTAGTATACCGAGCGGTACGTTGTTTACAAGCTAGCGCTTAGGGTGAACGGCAGGCAGCGCTAGCTGTGGGGGAGGTTGCAATAAAACCCAGTGCACACGTAATCATTTTCTAGCGACAGTGCAACGAAACACAACTGCGTCCGAAGCCTATTTATCAGCTACTACTTTGAGTTATGTTGCATATTTCAGTGACACGGATATGAATTTTCCATAACGTTTAAAGATTTAGCTGGAATCAGCCTGTCTACTGTAATACTTATTATTATTTTTACGTGTGAATATGTATTTTAGTTAAGTTTGCTGTCAAGCCACTTGCGCATAGGGAAACCCTATGATCTCTGTAATTATGTGAACTTTTACGAATACAATCCTCGATTCTGCTATTAGTTGCGCATTTGGCAGAGGTATAGACCACCGCACACACATATATAGCCCCGTGGGAAACGAGCAGGACGCAACAGGTATACATTGAGTGACAACATGCTCAAACCTTCTCTCAAGGTGCAAGGTTATTTTACTGCAAACAAAGAATACTTATGGGAAGTTTCTTTATGAAACCACAAGTAGGAAAACATACTGTGACTTTTTGGTGTGGGTGTGAAGTAAAGTAGACAGATGTAGTCGAGATAAAGAAACACTTTTATTTCCGTAAACAGTAACTTTGTACACTCGTTGCAACAACAAGAAAGTCTTTTTCGATTCTCCCACAGCACGGCTCCGAACTCGTAACACAAAGAACTAACTCTTCTCCGTCGGCACAACTCTTCACATCGTCTGTCCGTCTCCGTCGGCACGACTACTCAACGCTTCACATACGTCTGACTCTCTTCTCACACTTTACCGCTATTTATATCTCCCAGGCACTATTCTGGAAGCTTCAGGAACGTTCACTTATTGCGGTGAGATACAAAGTAGAAGATTCCAGTAGCCTCTATCCTTTTCTCTCTTTCGGCAAGCGCCCCAACAATGCGGTCATTCTCTATCTCTTTCCTTCGGCTCCTTTGCGGTAGTGCCGACAATAATGCGATGGGTGACACTGCTGTTGTCGGCAATTAGATGCGGCGGGCGCGGTGAAATTGTGGCAGATATAATTTAATGGCGAGTGATAGCTGACTACTGCTATTCTCTTTCCTGTTGTGAAATAAATTTTGTGGGCGTAGTTGATATTTACATCATCGGCTTTTCAGAGTGATTTCATTGCGTCTTTAATAATGCAACACCGTAAAGCGTGGCAAGCCTCTGATTGGATTTTGTTGACAAATTCCTCCTGCCACCCGCCATTAAACTTTGTGTAAACCATAATAAACAGGTTATTTCAAAACTGAAACCCAATTAAGATAATGAGAATATTACAATAATGCGTAATATGTGGTAAGTAAATGCATAACCTTTATTAATACGAGTTAAATGCATAGATGGATTCACGGAGAGACTAAGAGGAATTTTAAGCTCCTCCCATCATTCTTAGGAAATTCTGTGTGTCGCTGTTATTGTACTTTAATAATCATATTGTGCAAGCTGCATGAAAAACTACGTAAAGTTCGAGTAGAATGCTGTACACTTTATATTCGTGGTGTAAAACGTGCCAGATATTAGTGGATGTAAAAACGTCACTTAATGTAAAATACATTATCTATTGCGAAGGTGAAAATTTCCACTATGATAGCTGAACTTCACTGTGGCAGATCTTCACCTTTTGACTTATTCGCTGAACTCTACCCTTGAGATGTTGTGATTGGGTTGTAAACACGTCGAGGTCGTGTTAGCATTACCGCGATGGGTCTGCTTATTCACGATTTATAATTATAATAAACATATAAGATTCGGACATTTGCAATTGAAATTGACAATTGCTTATGTAAACTCTTGTGTGCTGTTAATACTCTCAGAACTACGTCCTGGGCTGGAGCTGTATACGAGGATGTCGGGTGCAGATTGAACACAGCAAAATCGAATATATGGTACTAGGAAATTTGTCGAAATGGATGTATTCATTGGGAATTAAATGTATCACCACTACGCGGATACTTGGTATCTGCTTGTGGGAGACGTGGATATCAGGATTGTTCTTAACTGGAGGAAGAAAATGAACAACTTGAGATATTCTTGTCATTGGAGGAAACTTGAAATTTGAACTTGCGCAGTGCATACGTACCTCTGACCTCAGTTAAATTTAGTTCTTAGAACAGGTACTGCCCATAATGAAACTGAGGCACAGAAACCTAACAACTCTTCGGTTACCTTTTATGGACTGTAATGCGTATAGGTTGAGCAGGCCTCGCCACGTTTGCCACCATCCAAAGCCGGATATGGATTCGTGGATATTACAAAGAAAGGCATGGCTTATTGGGGAAAACGGTCGCCAAATCATTTCAATGGTTCTTCAATCGATATGAGTTTCTGGGAAGAGCATGTTCATGAGTAGTTTGTAGTAATTTGAGGATTTAAACCCATCATTGCCCACTTGCATGCTTGACTCAATGATGATACCTCAGTGTTTGAGTGTACCCGGAACCAGTGTAGTCTGCTAATCAGCAGGTCTGATTTCCAGCACTGAAGAGAAACATACTCGGGAATGAAAAATTGTTTGGAAGAATCTATTCTGCAAACATGTGCCAATTGATTGGCAGGAGATGATCTCTGAAGCATTTAATGAAAACATACAGAGGACAGTAAAATTCTGGTGATATGGGGACGAACACAATCTAATCAGGCGCTTTCTGTTCCAAAATTGATGCACTGGAAGATCGAATTGCTTCCTGCAGGCAGGTTGGTGTCATTTGGATGGTACTCAGGAACTACGTAGCAAAATGGTGCCAGTCGGAGCCTCCGCCATGCTTTGAGAAACTCCAACGCCAGCACAGTGTGTTACACTGGACATTTAAAAAGAATGAGAGAAATGTGTTAAAGCGGAAGGGCTGGTTCGGCTTCCTCAGACAGGAAATTGATACAATCTGGCTCCATCTGTACAATGTAGCTCTTTTTTTATTTTTTTTATTTTTTTTATTAGGTGGCTACTAATCGTAATTAACGTTGTTGTGCCTACCACTGACATTAATCCAAATTCTAAGACAAAAATTTTAAAAAATAAATAGAAGAATACAGAATAGTCTAATAACTCCGTTTCGTACTGATGAATTTTGTATAAGTGATTTAACCAAAAGTAAAAAAGAGAGTGATACTGAAATTTGTTTTGATACCGAGATTCATAACAATTTAAAAAACAGCAATTAATAAGTAAGAAGGAAATAAAGCATTTAACCACCGCCGCCGCCACCACCACCACCAGCAGCAGCACCACCACCACCAACAACTGCTACTACGACTACTACAATAATAATAATAATAATAATAATAATAATAATAATAATAATAATAATAATAATAATAATAATAATAACAATAATAATAATAATAATAATAATAATAATAATAATAATAATAATAATAATAATAATAATAATAATAATAATAATAATAATAATAATAATAATAATAATAATAATAATAATAATAATAATAATAATAATAATAATAATAATAATAATAATAATAATAATAATAATAATAATAATAATAATAATAATAATAATAATAATAATGATAATAATGATGATGATGATGATGATGATGATAATAATAATAATAATAATAATAATAATAATAATAATAATAATAATAATAATAATAATAATAATAATAATAATAATAATAATAATAATATTGTAATGATCTGAAATTAATACTGGTAAATATAAGGAGAAAACTAGTAAGAGAGGGGGCAATCTTGAAAGCGGGAATTGCGAGGTCAACGTATATTTTTAAAAACTTAGCATCGCGTCTGTACTGATTCTAGGTCACTATTCGCTTGTCTGTCGACAGTGATGGCTGCGAACGGGACGAGCAGCTCGAAGTTTGTAAAGTGCAACGAATAAACAGAAGTGTTTATAAAAGTTTATTAATTTATCTTTAGTGTGGATTGCTGAGTTACAGCTCCACAATTTTACATATTGTAAAGTATATTGCATATCTCTTCGCAAGAGCATTCAAAAGTGATACATCATTAAAATATGTTAAAGTTCGAAATCACTGTCATTCTTTCGCAAAACCTACGCACACCCTGTGACAAGAATATTCATCGCTCGAGCTACGCAGGTAGGGCAATCTACGAGTCATCTATACATTGTTAATCAGCGGAGAACATTGTCAACGTTAATAGTTACGCCGACAATGAGGCAGTAAAGTCATACTCTGCTTCCAGCCGTCACCTCCAACACTTGTAGTAGGAATTATCTTGTTACAAGAGTCATGATAGTCGGTCAGAAGAAAACAAAACATAGTAAACCAGAGAAAGAAGTACGTAAAGTTTATGCATTTTTAAGAATGAAAAGAAGTTCAAGAAAAAGAAATTTCAACAAGTTCTCTTATTAAGGCTAAAGTTAACCATACATATAGATCTCCTTCATCATGGTGGTGCATTGGATAATTCCTTCACTGTGGAAGGGAAATGTTCGTACGACTGAGAAAGATGGGAAAGTTATAGCAGTTCTTTTATAGAATTTTTGAGCCGTCATTGATCAAATGCAAGCTTGCAGATGCTGTAAATTATGAGTTTCATTAAATAAAAATCAATAAAATAGAGCTGGAAGACACTGAATTCATAATTAAATACAAAATGATTAAAAAGCACAATATTCTGCAGAGTTAAAAGTATGATTTAGCAATCATCCATGCAACACACATCACGAAGTACAAAAATAAAAGGAAATCATTTATCGTCTGAAGATATATCTTTTGACAGTATACAGCAACTATATTGGATGCATCGAGCATCATTCTGTCAGTGAAGTCTCGTTCCCCTTGGAACCTGACCATGTAGAAATTACGCAATTTCTAAGTAGCCAAGCCGAGTCGAGCCCAGTCCGCAAAGGAGGCCATGACATTTTCTCTAAAGGTCGAGTTGCGCTTCACGCTTCACAAAACATACCCCCCTCCTAATCAATCAGTCAACGTCCATCGGAAAACCAAAACAAAACCTCTGTTAAAGGTAATCCGAAATCCCGCGAAAAAGGAATTTTTGTGTTGTCCCACTTTTTTTTTCTTTTCAAGTTGGAGACAGTGAAGGCCTTGGAACAATATTTGTTCTTATTTCATGGAATGCAAAGCAAGTCTTGCAAAAACCTCATTATCTAATCATTCTATTCCAACAACGCCCATTGCGTTCCTCTGAAGCGGAAAATATGTTACTGTCAAGTTAGTAACAAAATATTTGTAATGAAGGTTTAAACGAAGATATCCAGGACGGTAGAAATTTCCAGGTGAAGATGTTTCACATTAAGTTCGCTTATTTAAAGCTCCTTTAGTTATAAATATGTTCGGTATTTTCTACTGATGTTCTTAGGAAACCGAGTTATCATGCTGACTTAAGTTTGACTAAAAACCTGACCTGTTCTGCCCTTCAGAGGGCGTCTTTACAGCCGCCTCAACAGCGAGTATTGTGAACCTTGAGCGCTGAGTCCGTTGATTACTACCCTTTCCGAAGTCACACGTTTAATGATGTAGTGTAAATATAACACCCTACTACACTTAATACCTAAATTACTTATGTCCTGCAACATACTGCCAAAGCAACGTAATAATGTGATTAATCTGCTTTATAGCGCATTGAAATTATTAGGGTTAACAGAAGCTGAAAATGCACGAGTAAAAATCGTTGAGCATATAACAAATATTATTTTTTCTCTGTTTAACGTCTGTTCTTACTGTATACGGCATCAGGCTCTTACTACCCGATCATCAGGCAGAACTTCTATGCATTAAAGCCAGGAAGGAAGGAAATAAAGTTAAACTGTTACAGGCAGGCAAGTCGCATATAACAAATGCGACTTACCCTCATCCCTTGTACAATTTCCTTACGTTTGCAGACAGCACTCTGGCCGGTATTCATCTGCTGTTCACCTTCTTTGTAGTGGTAATGGTTTGAGTATAGCTGACTGGAAGCTAACCGCTTTGGAATTTCCATACCTGTTGATGATACATGAACTTGAGTGATTATTGGGAAAAGATATTTGCAAAGTAACGTTCCAGGCCTTTTAAGATACGTCCCCTCTGGTTATGACTGAGGAAAACTTGAAAGAAAAATAATCTAAGTGGGGAGGACGGTCTAGCTGGATTAGAACAGCAAACCTCCCGCTCATGAGTCCTGCTTTTATGGGGGCAGTGGATTTGCGCCATATTTAATATATGGGAAGTACGTTTATTCTTGAGGAATATGGATTTGCGCCAACGGCATGTTTAGGTAAGAACTTTTATTTTTCTTAAGTTGGTAGTATAATAAATCGACTAGTACTTAGTTGCCGTGCTTTGTTTCAGTAGTAGCCAGATTGTGTGGGGGAACATAACCATTGTGAGAGACTAGTGAGCAGTAAAGGTTGCCATGGAGGAAGTCGAAAGGGGCAGCAACAAAGGACAGGACTTACTTGTATATGATAAGTTTCGGCATATGGTAACGTCGTTCATACAAATTAATTTCAGTTTTACAGCGTATTCAAATGGAAACATCTGAAAATTAACGTCATACATCTGCAACTCACCAAAAGAATCAAAGTACAAAACAAAGAAAGAAAAAAAAAAATAGAAAATTACATAAAGCAATACAGAGAAAGAAATATCAGGTATCGCTTATGTAAAATTCCCATTTGAATGTGCAACATGACAACCTGGAAGCAGAAATTTTAATCAAGGAGTTTTAGCAATTTTAATCATTTTAATTTTTAAAATGTATGACAATTGTTAACCACATGCGCATTTTTAAAATGGTATGGGAATTTTTAACCACACCACGCGCATTATGCAGTCCGCAGTCTGCAAGTTTAACATTTTAATTCTTTTAATCGTAAAATATGTCTCACCATTCTAACGTGGTGCCAACCTAAGAACAAAAATACACATATTAGTTTCGAATTATTGGCGCAAAAGCATTATCCATACACAGCAATACAATGTGGCGCAAATCCATGTGCCGCAAATCCATGTGCCGCAAATGTGGTAGCCCGGCGTTTATTAGGTCGGCCACCCGTGTCAGTATATAATGAGATACTTGAATCTGACTACAGTGTCTGTACCCTTAGTTATGTCCAAGTGTTACAAGCGATGGTTTGCAACACTTAATACTTGAGCTTTAGCAAGAGCATTAATAAGAAAAACGTAAGATATCAATTTAAAGGTTTACAAAACAATAGCTCCACCTACATGATTGTACGGGTGGGAAGCATGGACATATGGCGACTGCGCTAGGAATTTAAACGAAAACCACGAAGGTAGAATGTCATTGCAGTGGAATAATCAGCATTCTGGCTGTTCAACCCAAAGGTTTCAGGTTCAAATCCTTGCAGGCGCGGGAGGAGTTTTCTATCATTAGAATAATTTTCTACCCTCCGCAGAGACTGAAACTGAGTTTAAATGCATTTACTGAAGAAAATTAGTACACACCTCACTCAATGAGATTAATCGAAATGTCTCCACGTGTGACCTCTCGCAGAGGAAAGGTCCAGAGTTGGAGTTAATCGAGCCGGCCACTCCACCATGGATTCTTTCGTGGTTTTCTCCGCGTGGGTAGGTGAATTCTCGGGTCATTCCGCTTCTATAAACGTTCTTCTAAATCATTTAATTCCATCTGTTTCAGGGTAAAGGCATCAGGCCACAGCTTTCGATGTGTTGCGACAGTATGGTAAATTACGCTCCTTGAGAAGGTTTCTCCATGGTGTCTGTCTGGGACATAGACATCTGTAACTGTTATGTGCCCTCTCTCAATCTTGAGTGTACATGCACTTATTGTTTCATTTGTGCAGCTATAACTAATTATCCTATTTTTTCATACATTATTAATATTGTTACTAACATTTATTCTGGGGAAACACACTAAATATCTTAGTACCTTTCAACTTGTCATGACTGCTACATTTACATGTATTTCTCTCTTTTAACTCATTATTAAACTCTTCTGTTTTGTTTCCTGAACCGCTTAGGTTCATGTTGCAATTTTTAGTGTATCCATGATACCAACTCATTTGTCGAACAACTAGGGTTGCCAATTAGTTATCAATTTTTACGCATAGAAAAACGTCATCCGACAAGAACCACAGAAAAAGTAGGGATTTCCAAGTTCGTGTCCTTCCCCTGCCCCTAAAACTGTCGCTAAGATTTTTAAAAGAATGCTAAATTAAAATACGTGTACGCATATATGTGTTCCTTGGATTACCTTGAACAAGCGATAATTTCACTAGTCCTGTTACTGCGCCCTCATTGACAAAAGTGACGTGGCACTAGTGTAAATTTTTGGTGCAAGTTTCGCCTCAGTACATTTTATTTTTACTACAACATAGGGGAAGTATTCGACCCACAATTTCGATGTTGGGATTTCACCGGAAATATGTTTTAGATCCCCTGGGAAAAAAAATTAGAAAAGAACGGAATTTCAAAGCTTTCATATAGCGACCAGCATTAAGAGATTTGACTATAGCTCAAAGTCTACTGTATTTCCATATTCCCTTTGCACCTACAAGAAAATTAGCAATAATTTAAGTTCTACAAATGTTTATTTCTACTAACCTGAAGAAGATATAGTAATAAAAGTTTGTAAGAATAGTTAGTACAAGAGTAGAGAAAGTCATGTACAAATTTCAGCGTTATTGATGTAATAGCTGGTTAGCTTTTGAAAGTTTTAAAGAAGATTATGTGAGCAACCAAGGATTGAATAAGGCGTGGGTGAATATTTGCATTTTTATTATGGCTTCCGTCCTTGTTGAAATAGATTCACACAAGCTTTGAATGGTTTCTTGTGGAATGTTGCCCCATTCATTGAGCACAATGTTTTGCAAGTAGTCGACGGGAGAGGAAATCTTGTTTCTAGCCCTGCACCTTTGAACTTCCCAGTGTTACAATACGATATGATATAATGTTGAAGCCGGAGTACCTGGACGGCCTCGTAAAATGTAGAAGTTCATGTTTTTATTTCGATTCAAAAAGTGGAAATTCATGAATGTTCTTGAAGTTTGCCGTTCTGAAAAATGCAGCATCGTCATAATGAGAGTTTTCAAGGCTTTTGTGTTCATATGTTGCTTATATCTCTGCTATAACGTTTCTAAGCAGTCCTGTTCTATTTTACAGAAGTTAATCTACTAGTGGCGTACATATGCACTGTCCAACTTGCACTGGCGGGGTGCGAGCTGCTAGTCATTTACTGAACGGGATGCTCAGAGGTTTCCCTGGGTCACTAGGCGAATACTGGGAATGCCCCTGAACTTCCCGTCCCTCTATTTCATTTCACCTTCATTGCAATCCGTCTTTTCACGCTCGGAAGTGTTGGCGATGACTGAATTTGACGCTACTGTGTGGGAAGTTTGCGCACTGTAATAACCGTTCTCCGTAGGGGTGGCATTGTAACCGCCTCATCTGTTGGGAGCCCAAAGTCATAAGCTATGTGACTGGCGGCTGCTTGGCAAACCCTGGATTCGAAATGAAGAACCTCCCGATAGAAACCCTCACGCTTGCTCTCCAACAAGCTCGTGGGGCGCTCTCATCTCATGTTTTCTTCCCAGGGTGCTAACACATAATTGCCCTGGGTATGCAGAGGTAGAATCACCTCCGCTTGTAGTATAGTTGAACAGTAGCCTTTTTAGGAATCCTTAGGTCTGCATATCCGTTCAATTTCTCTTTTCATATAGCCCGTAATGCACAATTACAATGTTTGTTAGTTTTAATTACTGATCTCCAATCATCTGCATATGCTTGCTTAATGTCTATGGTTCTTGATAGCGAGAATGACAGACTCCAGCAAGGGGTATTTGGTATTAATATCATATCCATCGCAAAGATTAAATCGAAAACACACATAGCTCAATGATAGTGTGGAACTGAAAGCCGCAATCTTTGCTTTTAGCTCCATAACTTTTAACTCGAATACATAATTTATAAACAGCTTCTTTTTACTCTGTAAAGTGGAAATTTAGCTGACTTTCCAGGCTCATGGGATTCTTTCGGAGTTACACCGAGCCGCTTTGCGAATACTGAGAAATTAATTACACTCCCTGAATTTTCTGTCCCTCCATTTCACTACACTTCTTGTTTCGCTTCACCTTCACTCCGCTTGGTTGTTTCAAGGTGTAACTGTGGATGGGGGTCTCGGCGTTGCAAGAAGGGACAACACTCTCTATGTACCTTTGTCTTACGGATTAGGGTGCTCTCCGTGTCCCAAAAGCCCAGTGGAAGGGTGATGGGAGACAGTTGCCCGAGTTGCCACCGGGGCAACTTAATCTGTAAATAGTAGGGATCCTGCCCTCAGTTGTCGTGTCTCCTAAACCTGGGCACCGTTTGATACCCACAATCTCTGGGATTATTGGACTGTGTTTTGACTTTACATTCAGAATATAAAGCAAGACATCTAAGTAGATACTAAAATAAATACAAGTTGATCTGGAAATACAACTGCTTCTTTGCTGTTTATTCTCTTCTACCGAATAAGGATACCTGCAACGATGCTTTAAATGTGTCATTTTTGAATGAAAGTAAGGCTTCTGACACTAGAATGACCGCTACTAAACTGGTTCGTTCTTCATTACTTTCAGATTATAGCAGAACTATATCAGAACATAATTTAAATAAACAAAAAGAACAATGTTTAATACTACTACCACCATCGCCACTATAATTCTATAGTTTCAACCGCATTAAATAAGATTTTAATACATAATATAACACTTTGTTCTTTAAGAGCTACTTGTTATTTTTCTGCTAATTACGATTTAATAATGATTCTATAAAATATTTGGATCGTCTCCTTAACACGGTGGTAGCGCTGCTGCTTACTAAGAGGGAACCCGGGTTCGATTCCCGGTACCGGCGTGGGGATTTTCTCTCTCAGTGAGACTTGGTTCGAGGTATATTCAACCTTTCAACCTCATTAGGTCCCTGAGGGCCAATTGAGGGGCTACTTCAGTGAAAATTAGCGACCCTGGTCGAGAAGGCTGCATAACCAGCTGGGAGGGGCCGGGGCGCTGACCACGTCCCACCTCCAGTACGGGAACCCTCTCATGATGTCTGTGGTGGACAGAGGTGTGGAACGCAACGGTCGGGCGATAGGCCAGGGTCCGGATGGTCTGCTGTGCCACGAGGTTACGGGTTATAAAATATTTATATAAAACATAGTTCCTTGCTATTTACAGAAATTCTGACAAATATTTAATTTAAATAACGCTAGGTACATTATATTTTATGTAATATCCAATTAGGTTTTGGAAGTTTTTATTACATTACTAAAATTGAACATGTCTGAAGTAGTGTCGTTTGTCATTTTGGAAATTTGATTCAGACTTGAAAATGTGAATGCCACGGCCGGAACTCGAAACACGGATCTTCAGGTTTTCGTGCTAATGCCAAGTTAGGTCCATGATAAGAATGTTGACACGGGAGCCGTTGATCCGATGTTCGAGTTTGGTCTTGGCACTGAATTTTTCAGGTCTAATTCAAATTTCGAATCACTGACATAATACCGTACCATTATTTTCAGTGTGTTGTACTTATGACTAGAGCCCGGATTTTTATGTAATTACATATTTTAAATCCCGCATAATATTTCAATGAGATGCAAAAATGTTGGCGAATTACGTCATTTGGGACTCCCTTACAAATTTTTAGTTTACTTTTTTTACATATTTTGCACATTTCTACATATTTTAACGATGTTACATAAAAGGTACATATTTTCTTGTTTTTGTTACAATTTTATTGTTTTTTTTAAAAAAATATTGTGGTCACATTATAAACTACTGTTTTCACAAGTTTTGCTGAAAGCAACAAAAATCAATCTGCGAAATAGGAAGCAAGTTAAATTAAGAATGCGATAGTAACCGCCTCGCCTCGTTCTGATTGTTGTCCGTCTATATCAAAGCAGGTGCCGCTCGACAATGTTGACCTCCAGTGTCACGTTTCTCGTAGCGCTTTGGTCATTTACAAGGACTGGAGAAATTGATTGTTACCATTGTCACCATTGTCGCGGTAGTCGGCATCTTGTAATATATTACTGCAAGGAAACAAAGTGAGCCGCTGGACAACTATCAATTTAGCGAGGCGATGATACTGCAGTTAGTTTCTTATAAGTCTTAGTAAAATGGCACCAGTTGCGTCCTTGCTATCCTGCAAGTTGAATTCATGGGTGAAATTAGATAGCGTCTTTTCAACCGACGGAAAAGTAATAGTCTGTCAAACATGCGGTAAACGAATTGGCTGTTCCATGAAATCTCAATTGGAACAACATATCAAAAGTGCTCTTCACATACGCAACAAACACCTACGGTCTTCTAGAAAGCAAGTTCTGTTGACACAAATGCAACAGGAACCGTCCGGAAATGATTTGTTTAAAGACGGGTGCAGTGCAATGGTTGCAGCTAATATTCCTTGGCATAAACTTCAAATTCCTCAATTTCGCTCCTTTCTAGAAAAATATTGCAACTAAGTTATTCCTGACGAATCTACTCTGAGGAAAAAGTATCTTCATGTGTGTAATGGAGAAGCAGTTGCACATATACAGAATGAAATTGAAGACTTCTGTGTTTGGTTTGCCGTCGATGAAACTACAGATGACATGGTTTGGTACATAGCAAATTTAGTAGTAGAAAAACTAGATTCCGAAAGTCCAGCAAAACCATTTCTAATCTGTTGCAAGGTGTTAGAACAAACAAATCATTCTACAATTGCAAGATTCATAAATGATGGGATGAAGATCCTGTGGCCAAAGGGTGTGTGTGAGGAAAAGGTTGTAATTATGTACTCAGATGCCGCAGCGTACATGATTAAAGCTACTACTGCCCTTAAGGTTTTCTACCCGAATGTACTTATTTCACCTGCTTGGCCCATGCATTGTAACGTGTTGCTCAAGTAGTAAGAAGTAATTTTCCCTGTGTGAATAAGTTGATATCAGCAACAGAAAAGGTCTTCGTGAAAGCCCTGCACAGAATTCAGTGCTATAAAAATCATCTCCAACATGTCCACTTGCCTACTTACAAGATGGGGTACGTGATTAGTAGCAGTGAACTTCTATTGTGAACATTTTGAAGGAGTCCAGTCAGTGGTGACAAGTTCCCTTCAGAAGTAGTTGTTTCCATACGTGAATCTCAGGACACCTAAAGTGGCAAGCTCCAGTGCTTGCATCAAGAGTAGCTTCAGCTGGTTGCCTAGCACAATCAAGCAAGCAGTTGGAAACATCAAGGTCCCTTCTTCACGAATCTATGGATTTAATGGAATGTGCATCACAGAAGCTTAGTCTAGTTGCAGGACGGTAGGTGAAAAATTCAAAGCTGTGCTAAATACGAATCCAGGGTACTCTACGCTTGTGTCCGTGTCTAAAGTGCTAAATGGTGACAATGTCGATTTACCAAAACATTTCTTTGAAAATCAGATTCCTATGCTAAAATATGCTCATGTTACTTCATGTGACGTGGGGAGAAGCTTCTCTGCTTATAAGAACATTTTATCCGATAGAAGACAAACAATGACCCCTGAAAATATGGAAAAGTACATGGTTATTCACTGTACGTTGAAAGAAACAAAACACTCTAAATGAAAATGCATGGTTGTTTATCGTACGTCAAGAGATAGAAAACTGAAAATGCATCCTTATTATAAAACTTATTTATTTTGAATTGATTGTTTCACTCAATGATAAATTGGTTCGGTATTTAAACATTGCCTTACCGTCTAAAATGTAAGTAAAATAACTATGTGACATGAGTTAATTATAATAAAATTAATCCATAACACATTTTTAATTTCGTAATTACCTACTTGAAAATAAATTATAGGTAAATTCCGCATAAAACAAAGCATTTCCCTATAATTAATTCTATATTTAGTAAATATTAACTCATTGTAATTAATTTACGTACTTACAGACCTACCAAATTACAGTTAATAATAATAATTTGCAGTCTGCATTTAGATTTGAGGTGGTAATTTCAGCATTTAGATTATTACATAATTTTACATATTTCATTACATATTTTGATGTTTTTGTTACATAAATATGTACATATTTCGCACCTTGATATTACATAAAAATTCGGGCTCTACTTATGACCTATAGTCCTAAATCTATCTTTGGCTTAATGTATCACATTGTTATGCTGCAACATTACATCATAGTCCATAAACTCTATCGTGACACGATTTCAGCACGCCTGTTTACTGGCAAGCAATGGTAGTTCACACTTCAGTAAATATTAGGATAATAAAGAAGCGCATTTCCACACAGAACAACATTGTTTAGCTAATGCATTCATCTCCGAGATCCGCCTCTAAGTATAAAAACATACTAAAACTGTTTTGTTATTTCTTATGAAAGAAAACTGAAGAGGCAAATGTCATATGAGTCGAATGCAGCAGACAATGGATGAATAGCAATAATAGATCACTCAGAAGCGATTTATCTCTTCCAACTGTGTGAGACAGAACGCTACGTAAATCACTGATCTCAGACTACACACAAATAATGCTTGCTAACAAGCCATGGAAAATCTGTAGAGCTTCTTAACCGCTTTGAAATACATTTTGATAACATCACATGTACACCGCGACAAAGAAAAACTTTGATCTAAATGCAGGTGTTGCTAATCCCAAGGACGCTGTGTTTATGTGGGCCAAGCTTTCGGTCTTCACACAATCATAAATAATATATTCACCTCAGTCCTAAAATTATTTATATTCAATCGAGTCACATTTATGATACTCAATGAATTTCATGAGCTAACTTCTAGAAAGAAGAGCAGCATCCATCATCTCAGTGCAAAACTTTTTTGTTTCCAGAAAGTTACATACTATGATACTACAAAAATATTTAATGCTCTTCCTATCACCTTAAGGGGAAAAAAAAGACAATTTCAATGCCATTCAAATTGCTGCTAAACAGTACCTATCCTCAAAATCATTATCTAAATTAGATATTATTCTCGAAATCCTTATGTAGCTTTGTAAGTAATTTCTAGCTGCTTTAGTGACAAATCATTATCATTTATATTTGATGCCTGCTTTATAGCTACTTAAATTTATATGTATTGAACAACTGACAATGGGTGCCACACATTGCTAACTATGTAACAAAATAATGGGATGTGGCAGGGAAAGCCTAATGAAAGTTTAAAACAATGTTAAACTTGTATTTGTAAACGTACATTATTTTAGTCTTATAACCACAGGAAGGATCTTATTTTGTTTCTGAAGTATCCTTGATTTCTTTTTCTTTTTATGTGAACATTTAGTGTGTTTTTATTCTATAGCGTACATTTCCAATTTTTTGTAGTGTTTGACGCCGGTTTTACTACATGAGGAACCACAGGCAGTGACACTGATGATATAGGGAATGAAGATGGAGCACCGGTGGAATGAGATGGCGGAGGAAACCGGAGATCCCAGAGGAAACCAGCCCCAGCGCCAGCGCCGCTTCGTCCACGACAAATCCCACATGCGGTTACCTGGGTTACTTTGGTGAGAAGCAAATGGTCTAACCACTTGGCTATGAGTGCGGCCATACATTTCCATTATCATGTTCAATGTTCACGAGCCTTTATGGCTACCTGGGAACACAATGAACACTAATTTAATCTAATGTAATCTAATCCTCCAAAGAATGAATATTGCCCGAGATTCTTATAGTATTGCTGCATCAACAGTTCAAACACGAGTTTCAAATCTGCCCTTACTGTCTAAAATAATTGCATTCAGAATTTTGACTATCCATCGTACAAGCACCATTCTTTCCATAGGTATACATATTTTAAATCTCTCCATTGTAGCAGAGTCGTCTTCCTACCATTATGTCCAGTCCAGAATGTTACCTTCCTTTTTCTAATGATTTTTGTTGTACCTATTTATGAGCAGAAAACCTGCAGAAAATAAGCAGGTGTCAGACACACGGAGTTGATTTCAATTCCAGAGATATTCTAAGGCGGGGATGCCAATTTGTGGCCCGCTATGGCATTCTTCCTTCACCATCGTGTGTTGCGGATGGTCAGACTTCACGGCAATATAATGCTAAGAGAATAGGAGCTCTTTGGGTGGTTAGGCAAACCGAAGAATAATACAGGGGGATGGGTTAAACCTTGCCTTCCCTCAATTGGCACCACCGTTCTAAGCGAATCACCCAGTTATTTCAAGAGCCAACCATTGATCGCTTTCTTATTTGTCTCTGCATATGAACCGTTTATGTTAAAATTGATCACAATATTGTTCAAGTATATTTAATCAACCAAATGTGTTTCATATGAGTGGTTTCATATCCAAGTTCCCCATTAAAGACCGTGCGGAAAATATGACTTGAAGTGAAGTTGTCAGCAGACTGAAGCTGACTATAGAGCTTCGACAGCAATGGACAAATAGTGTAGTTTATTTCAGAACTAATTAGTTTACAGCAAAAAGATGTGACATTAGTGAGACAACTTCTTTATTATTATCCTTCTCGATATATGTGCAAAAGAAATGGGTCCGAATTATCTGTCTCAAGTCCATTCATCTAAGTTTAAAGTATGGTTTCACAATTGAATGCATTAGTAGAGCATCGTCGATGAATACTCATATCTTCATTTGATGTGTTGTACAAAAAAGGAGAGGGCCTGTGGATCAATTACAGTTATATTTTTCCTTTTCTTTCCTTCTTTCTTTCTTTTTTGTTGTTCTTTGTTTTTGTGGAGTTGATTTGGCGCATTAATGCAGCACTGTTTAAACAACGGTTTACTGCAACACATTCATGGAAAAAACACTTGTTAGCATACACTGCTGGTATAATCCTGAAAAAAACAGTAGTGGAGTCATGAGAATCATTTTAATTGTCCTGCATGGACGATCATTTAGATGTGATTTCCAATAATAATGCATATGACCAAATTATATACAACCAAACCATAACAAAATATGTATATTTTGGTAAAATAACTTTTTATCTTCGTACCTTGAGCACTAAACAGAGCCCGCGATAGTAAGGTTAGATGTATGAATCGACTATTAAAATTCTTCTCTTCAAGATTAATTTTTGTGTATACCTGCTCTCGGTGGAGTCGGGTGAACGATAGAGGTCACCATATGTTTACAAATTAAAATTATAAATGGCAATGCTGTAGCTTTCTTTGCCTACTAATTCATGTTATTTTGTTTCTCCTTTTCAAGCGTTCCATTTTTGCACTAATAAGCATTACAAGCCCTTTTGTCTCGCCTTTCTTCATTGCAAAGTCAAAATTTCCGAATTATAAAAGCCAGACTCCACAGAACGCAATGTCTTCTCTCTTCCTTAGTTCTTTCTTATAAGAGCCAGAGCTAGCTTTGCCATTGCAAATATCTGTTTGAGCTATGAACAAAGCTCATTTTGCTACGTATGACGTCCACTTCCTCCAGTATCTCACCTTAATTCTTCCAATAACCATAGTCTGCCATTTCTGTATTCATTTCCATTTCGCGCTGCTCAGTCATTGATTCACACTGGGCAGTTGCCTGGAATTATTTCCTCTTCTGCTAGCACTGCCATATTATGAACTTATCTCATCTACCTTGCTACTCTTCCTCTGACTACCATTACTCCCTCGAACTATTCCTGAAAACAATTCAAGAGCTGAAGAGAGTGATGAGATTCATGTCTGTCGCAGTAGGCTTCTTCCTATTGAAAACTTCCAATTGCCATTTATGTTGCCTCTAATTAGTGTCTACTTATCAGCCTTCTTCCTTTTCAGTAAATGCTTATTTTCTTCGCAATCTACACAATTTGTTCCCAAATTATCTATGTCGTATGATTTTTACATCCAGAACATCTACATGAACTCCTTTAGTTTTCTTCAACAGCATTTAACGACTATTCTTTTTCACTCCAGATTTATTTCTCCTTTCTGAAGTTAAGTTGTTCTTCCAGTTCACCTTCCGTCTCGGAACAAAGGCCTGTCACTACTCTTAGTAGAATATTTTCAGAAATGAATTCTAGGGAAATTGCTCAGGAAGTATCACAACTCTTGGTATTATTTTGTTTCACTGTAGCAACATCACTGCCTCGAGGAGCCTCTCATGCCACCACATAAGGAAATAATGTTCATCTATCCTTCCCCATATATTCAACTGACTCTATGTGGAGTCCAGCAGTATTTTGCTTTTATGTAGTAAAATAGCAAACAATATTATTTAAACATCACCGTAAATGCAACTAAAAGATACATCATCATTGATGCAAGATAATTAATACATCATTATTTTGTGTGGAAATACACATAATGTTCATGGTAGCTAAGAACATCCATATTCAGTGTAGCTGCTTCAGTAACCAATCCTGCCTATCACTTCTTTGGGTGCATAGGAATTGACTTCCACTTACACATCACTGATTGAGGGAGTGAATACAGTTTTGTAAGTAATCCGCTATCTGTTGTAGGCCGGTAATCTTAAGGTTGTTTACGTCATGTCAACATCACTGGGTCTGCTTCAAAACTTTATTTCTATAGTGGCAATGCTGTATGATCTTTCTTCTTTAAGGAAATGTCTAAAGATTTTTTTTTTTTACAATTCCGCTTGAAATGATCGGTTCTTAATGCACAATATATGCAGTTTCCCTCTTTACAGCTTAAAAAACATAGGAATGAATGGAACCTGTACTATACCATAAAGAACAAAGGCCTCCGCCAGGAAGGGGAGTTAGTTATTTTAGAAAGACTCGTGTGGTGAGCTTTCCATGTAAGCGGAGAATTTTCGCTGTATATTAATCCTTTTTAGTAAAAATTCAATAAGGCTGGCACTAATACTGTGACCCGGGCGCGCCTCACAACAAAGGACGGTCGGTGCTAAGCTACTTCATACCACATACCAGACCGGTGAACAAACAGAGACGCACAAGTTCAAGCTACCTCGTAAGACTGTTCGTGTATACATGACTGACAATAATGAACCCTGGGCATAACAAAGGATTGCTGGAACCTTCGAGAGACATCTGGTGGCCGGTGTGTTTGTGGAAGTTGGGGAGAGATCCGTGCTACGCCATCCTCGTTATATAAGGAGACGTCTTAGAGTGAGTTACGGTTACAGATATGAGTCGGTCAGTGTGCAAGTGAGAGCGAGACAGCTGTGTGTGGTGTTGTAGTCGTGAAAGATACATAGAAGTTAAGAAGCCTTAATGAGTGTTGAATGAGTGTATCATCATAGTGTATGAGAGACAGAGGTGAAGCAAGAACTAATTCAAGGTTACAGAAGAAAACAGTTGTGACTTGTAATATCACGAAAGACTGTGACTGTGTTAACGTCAGTAGAAGAGAAGTGTGTCTTTGCGCAAAAGCTTAGAAGAAAAATAAAGTGGACTCATTTTGTCATTTTGTCACAATACCTACCCTTTACAGCCATGACAATTTCGTTTAGTTTACAAATTCAGGGTTTCACCAAGTTACATGTATTCTCAATGATGACGTTTTTGGTATAGACATGTAAAAAGCTAAAGTTTGAATAAATTCTTTGGATTTTTGCCAGAAAATAAATAATCATTACTTACTGTAGATGTCCTAGGAAGATTTCAGAAACTGGGAAGTATTCGTCTGGCTCAGCAACTATTTCACACAACAGCCTCTGGCGACATTCCTTGTTGTTCACCTATGATAATAAGCACAAGATACTAAGAAATGAAAAATAGTTAAACCATGAAATAAATTGTATTTACTACACCACATAGGGCATCAAATGACTGTTGCCCATCTAAGGTAGATCCGGCAGACTTAAATGCTAACTATAGAGCAAGCGGAATATGTGTGAAAGTTCAGGGCAGGCAACCAAAAAACAACAGGTGAGTTGATGAAACCCAACAGTTCAGCAGGTTTGTCACTAAATGGCTAAATGACAACGTAAACAGCTTTTATAGTGTCAAAAGTTGTTATTTAATAAATGCAACAATTCGAAATCAGGATAAAGAACATAGCTAATATTGATTTATTTAATTACATAGTGAGCAATAAAAACATAATAATTAGGGTATGAAACGGGAATAGCAAAGAATAATGATCATGTCTCTTTCACAATAGTGTATAATACCAACAACAATAATAACAACAACAACCACAAATTTCTTGTAGCGGTTTAGACTAATGATAATCCACATTTACTTCCTTATGAATCAAAAGGGAATAGGATACTCTAGGCTTAGGCGATAAGAGAAGTTACCTAATTCCTTTAAAAGTTTGACATTTTGCGTGAGTAGACGTTTTATATAGCAAGGGTTTTGCTTACCAGTTATGCAAAAATCATCCAGATGTAGAAGCTTTTAGAGACTATTGCAAAAAATTTCATAATGTACATTTCTCCTAAAAAAGATGTTTAAAATATGGCAATGCATTCAAAATCGTTAGAGCCATCTTTTAAGAAACTCAAAAGCTTCGGAACATTTTCCATGTAAAGGATAGTTTAGAGTGCTGGATTCCTTTGGAAAATCTCGCATTCTTGGAAGAAAACTTAATTAACGACTTTGGTATTTAACCGGCTTTTCATTTTTGAGTTATGCTATTCACAGGTAGACAGACACGCCTGCACACAAACGCACATATGCACCACACACATACACACACACACACACACACACACACACACACACACACGCACACACACAGAGACACACACACACACAACCACTCTTCCACATATGTTTTCTAAAAATCTCTTTTTTACTTTCTCTTCTGCGTGTAGTAAGCAGAGGAAGTGGTGTATTCGACAAGAAATTTGATGTCGAAATTACATCGGAAATGTGTCTTGAGGCCCGCTGAATCCCCCCCCCCCAAATGTATTTTTTGGGTTAAGGTCCGCGCGCTCGTATGTGTGTTTGTGTGTCTGCCTGTCTGTGTGAACAGCATAACCTAAAACGAAAAATCGGTTAGAAACCATAGTTGGTATGTAAGTTTAACATATTTAATATCAGGGATGTAACACAAACATTTTGAAAAATTTCCCTTACATGGAAATTTTTTCGAAAATGTTTATTTTCATAAAAATGGCTCTAACGATTTTGATTAAAATGCCATATGTTTAAGATATTTTTATAGCAAATGAAATGTATATTTTGAATTCTGTCCACTCTTAATGAATGTCCATAACTGGTAAACCGCAAGAGGTAGAATAAATCTTGCCCTAGAATGTAGATCTCGTCAAAACACACAGTTTATGTCAAATGATATTTTTTGTGAAGTGAACCATTTCGGAGATATTCCTTGTTATTTGTCAAAAGTTTGCAATAGTTAGATATTCTCAAATGGAGGGTCGTTATTAATTTTTTTAAGTTTTGGTCAAGCAAATGTCATATTATAGTGACCACTCTTAAAACATTTGAGCATCGCTTAAAGCCCACTGTATTCTCCTTGCACCTACAAGAAAATTAGCAACATAATTTCCACAAACGTTTGTCTCGATTAGCATGACAGAGAAATAAGTGTTTACAAGAATAGTACAAGATTAGCGAAAATCATGTAAGTTGCAACACATCAGATATTTGTTCACTTTTTAAATCTTCGTGTCGCATTCTTGAAAGACCGGAAAATTAATTAATAAGTTTGGCTTTTAACCGACTTCACACCCACATACCCCGTCTCACACACTTTTTTTTTTTTTTTTTTTTTTTTTTTTAAATTAAGTTAATCCTAAAACGTGTATTTCCAGTGAAATATAGGCATCGAATTTTTGGGTGGGGTACAACACTTCCTCTACAGAACGATTAAATAACATAAACAGCAATGCATGCAATGAACAGCAATATGATTTTGCAGCTATGGTCAGCGACCTGTGTACTTCGAAGCCAGCCTTCCGTCAGACCCAGGGCGTTTACCATACCGCTGAAAATCCACTAACTCGAATAAATCCACACGAATCGGAATGTTATGCCTGACAGGTGTGAATGTTACTGAAACGATGTATTTGTTCAATAATAGTGAACAGTTTTCTATAGTTAAGGAAGCAGGCGATGAAACAATCGAAACCACGTATTTTAGGTTAGAACAATGTCACATGAAGGGGTACAATATTCCCACTAATGCACATTATTATTACCATTACGAGCTAAAACGAAAGTAATTGCTTTTAATACACAAATAAAACAGTTCCTCTTCATTTTCCTAAAACAAATGCATTATCTTTACTTTCTCCACTTGGAAGTTGGGGAAGTATTGCACTCCACCCAAAAATTCAATGTGGAGATTTCACCGGAAATATATTTTTTGAGACTCCCTGAATCCAAAAAAAGCATTTTAGAAAAAGGCCCAAGCGTGCGTGTGTGTGTATGTCTGTCAGTCAGTCTGTGGATAGCATAACTCAAAAACGAAAAGTCGATTAAAAACCAAATTTGGTATTTAAATTTAACGTCTTTCAAGGATGCGACACGAAGATTTTGAAGAAAATAGCCCAACCCTAAACTACCCTTTACATGGAAATTTTTTCGAGAATTTTGATTATCTTGAAAATGGCTCTAACGATTTTAATTAAACTGTCATATGTTTGAGATAATTGAAATGAAATGTATATCTTGAATTTTCTGGCTATAACCCTACAGTCGTATTTACTCTGGACGACTTTTGCATAACTGGTAAACCGTTAGCGATAGATCAAATCATACTACACAAAAAATGTAGATCTTGCTAAAATACACAATTTGTGTCTCAATAAATTTTCTTAGGTTGAACCAATTTGGAGACATTCCTTGTTATGTGTGTGAGTTTCGGAAAACTTAAAACTTTCACGAAATGGAACATAGCTGTTCATTTTTTTTTTTTTTTTTTTTTTTTTTTTTTTTTTTTTTTTTTTTTTTTTTTTTTTTTTTTTTTTTAATATGTTAAGCGTGCAAAGAGAACGGAATGTCAAAGCTTTAAAAGATTTGACTATCGCACAAAGCCTACTGTATTCAAATATTCCCCTTGCACCTACAAGAAAATAAGCGGTAAGATAATTTGTACAAAGGTTTATCTCAACTAACACGAAGAAGATATAGGAATACGAGTTTGTAAGAATGGTTAGTACAAGAGTAGAGAAAGTCATGCGAATGCAAAACATCAGAATTTTTAGATTGCCGGCTGAAATAAAGCTAATGATACCCTTGTCATAAATGACAGCTGAATCTGCCACCCTATCCCACATGAATGTGCCTGCGCATGAATTTGTCGCCTTCCCTTCCCCGTACTTTTAGAGTAGCCGTCAGGAACGATGGCGGTAATTGACATATAACGCGCAACTAGGGCTTGTAGGGGAAGTGCTGCGTTGCAACTGTTATCCATCTTTCTCAGGAAGTACTTGTGCACATTATGCACATTTTCTCTGGCTTGACTGTGAAGTACACAACTTATTGCTTCTACCTTCAACGAAACTCTTAGCAAACTTAGTATCACACAATGGAATGGACTTAATGGCTCGGAATTGTTTAATTTCAGTGTTATGCTGTAGGCAAGTACTGAAACAGATTACGCCTGATTGGCTAGTAAACACGTGACTGTGAGGTCGTTAAATATTTGTCTTCTGCGCAACCGCCTTCATTCTTGACGGCCACTATAGTAATGCCAAACGATACCTCCCCTAACCTCCCCGCCGTCTTGGCCGTTCAACCAAGGTGAGAACACACGACCTAAAGTGGCCACTTTTCGCTTAGATATTAAGCTTTCTATGACATTCAAACATTAAATTGGAGTTTAGACATTACAGCATTGTTAACAGAATATTTGCGCGATAGCTAGTGAAATAGATCATTTATGTCCTTTCATCATGAAGCTAGAGGACTCCAAATATTTGACTCACATGTTTTTCAGCAAAATGGTTCTTTATTGACAATAATAATAATTGTATTACCACTCATGTAGAATCCTGATGTCCAAAGCAGTATCATTCACCCAATATCCCACCAATAGGCTCACTAAGATAATAAGGTGAACAAAGGCTAGTAACCATTATGAGTTTAGTTCATAATGATACGAATATAACAGAGTGACATTTTATTTCAGTAGTATCTTGTTCTTCCTCTCAAGGATGGGCCATTGCTGTCCCATTTCGAGGCTAATTGCATCTTTCCATCTTCTTCTTGGTCGACCCACGTCACGCTTCCCAACGGTTGATAAAAAATCTAATGTGTTACACTCACATAACTTTTTCTACTCTTGTACTAAGCATTCTTACAAACTCTTATTTATATATCTTCTTCGTGCTAGTTGAGATAAACATTTGCAGAAATTATCTTATTGTTTATCTTCACCAAAGAGAATAGACAAGGAGTACAAGAAGAATATGGGAATACAACAGACTTTGAGCGATAGTCAAATCCTATAAAGCTTTCAAATTCCGTTCTCTTTCCCCGGTTAACATAATATAAAAACTTAATAATTATGTTCCACTTGACAGAAGTATAAGTTATTCAAAACTCACACAAATATAAAGGATTATCTCCAAACTGGTTTACTCTACAAAAAAATTTATCTCGGCATAAATTGTGTATTTTAGCAAATTCTTCAATTGTGTATACTAAGATTTGGTCTATCCCTTACGGTTTACCAGTTATGCGAAAGTCATGCAAATAAATAGAACTTACGGGCTATGGCCACAAAATTCAAAATATACATTTCATTTGCCATAAAAAATCTCACATGGCATCTTAATCAAAATCGTTAGAGCTATTTTCAAGAAAATCAACCTTTTCGAAAAAATTTCCATGTAAAGGCTAGTTTAAGGTGGAGGAACTTTCTTCAAAATCTTCGTGTCGCATCCTTTAAAGACATTAAACTTAAATACCAGCTTTGGTTTTTCACCGACTTTTCGCTTTTGAGTTATACTGTCCACAGACTGACAGACAGAAACAGACACAAACACGCGCGCGCGCCTACCTTTTTCAAAAATGCTTTTTTGGATTCAGGGGACCCCAAAACATATTTCCCGTGAAATTTCGACATCGAACATTTGGGTGGAATACAATACTTCCTCTACTTTAATATACGTAATAGATGAACTAAAAGGGACATTACTATTATCTTTCACATTATCATTATTAGCCATGTTTCATATTTTAAATATTGCACTTTCACTGTTTTCGGCCACTTTCTGAACACCTCAAATTTGGAATGAATTGTTTAGAATGCATCAAATTTCTGAAACTCTTCATTTTGCACCATTGATAATGCATCTAAGATAATGAACTGTTGGATATTAGTTGGATTTTTCATTTTTGAGTTACGCTCCTCGCGCACTCTCTCTCTCTCTCTCTCTCTCTCTCTCTCACACACACACACACACACACACACACACACACAAACACACACACACACACACACACTTTTTTAGTTCAGGAGATTTCAAAGCATGTTGCTTCCGCTGAAACCTCAGTATCGAATTTTTGGGTGGAATGCAATACCTACTTCTTCTGCTTAATTCTTATGTACTGCATTCACATGGCTTTCTCTAATCACTGTCGCTATTTTATATAGCCTTTATAACTACTCTTAAAAAACATTATGTGATTTCCATCCACGGCCATCTTGGTTATGGGCCCAGCACGCTTCCACTGCGCCACTCTGCTCTTGCGTACTACACGCTTCATTCGCTGTTGACATGCTCATGTCTATCTCTTATTTAGAACGGAATAAAAATACACTTAGCAGAGCGTGGTTTCGATCCACGGACCTCTGGGTTATGGGCGCAGCACGCTTCCACTGCGCCACTCTGCTCTTGTGTACTCTACGCTTCATTCGCTATTGACATGCTCATGTCTATGTCTTATTTAGAACGGAATAAAAATACACTTAGAAGAGCGTGGTTTCGATCTACGGACCTATGGGTTATGGGCCCATCACGCTTCCACTGCGCCACTCTGCTCTTGTGTACTATACGCTTCATTCGCTATTGACATGCTGATGTCTATGTCTTATTTAGAACGGAATAAAAATACACTTAGAAGAGCGTGGTTTCGATCCACGGATCGGTTATGGCAAGGCCATCTCTATGTAACAGGTCCGGATGTGCGATTCGTGATGTCACAACATGAGGTCTACGTTACAAGCAATTCATACGGAATTAGCACATGTTTTACAGCATTTCTGCGCTGGAAGAAGCGTACATTCATTTATACTTACACATTTCGTATTAAAAGTTATTGTGTGTTAGTATGTTGGTGGAAAACATGATTTGCACAGTTGTTAATGTCAGAGCATACTTCTTACCTTCTCAATGCGAATATATCTACAGTTTCCTTTTTTTTTTTTTTTTCCCTGTAGATAATACCAATCTGTCTTGTTTAATATTGCAGTAGTTTTTCACCCGGTAACTATTAATAGTGTTACATATCTCAGCACCTATATGTAGAATTAGGTTTCTCTAGTTTTCTACTTTACGAAATTCTTTTTAATATGTCTCAGAAATTAAGCACTGAAATATAATAAAGATGCATGCGGTTATATCATAGGCGAACTGTGATGGCCACTTCAGCCCTCCCCTATAGATTACCCTTAAATAACCACTAACTTTAGAATTTTGAACATCAAAAGCCATTCTGCGTTCATAGTATAAGTTGTTCCTGTGGTTTTCACACTTTAAATTATGGTCAACACTGTCAGTTGCATATCCTGCCATATGTGCTTTTATTCTGCTCACTTATGTAGACGTTCCTACATTCATAAATTATATATGTTTCAAATATATCCAAAACATTTTCATGTTTCTCTTGCATATGACTTTCTATTAAAGTGTCATGGGTTTATATATTTAATTTTAAATTCGCCACCTTTTGAGGAGTGTAACTTCACAAGACTCATAAGCTTGAACTTCTTTTCTGACTCCAAAATTTGCATTACTGAAACATTGTAATTTCGTTTGCTCATTTGACTGTACTGACCAAAACGAGCTTCAAGGTGATCTGTCTGAAATGTTCCTAGAAGCACATATTCGAATTTCATTTCTTCCAATTAGAATTTTTATGAGTTTGACCAGAGTGTTAGTGGTATGAAGAAGTACTGAATGAGTTTCAAATGATAACTCCCTATGTCGCACATCCCCACTCTCATAAATGCTGACCCTGTCCCACTCCTCTAACCACCTTGTGAACATTTTTAGAAAATCTATTGATGGGCATTCTAGGCTTCTGACTGGATCAGAAAGTTTATCTCTTAAGTGCTTTCCTTTGAGTGGATGTTTCACATTTGCACAGTTTCACCAGAATAAAATTATTTCCAAAATTTTACTGTCCCTCTTGCATCCAGGGTTTTTATTACTTTAAGTGCTGCGATGTTCTTTCCGTAAAAAAGTGTCAGTATATATGCCACGTTTTGTCTTTCAATTGAAGATGGGTATACAATCTTAGCAGAAATGAAAGTGCTAGTTTCACAACACTTCCTTTTTCATTTGCATGCATTTTTTTTTTTTTTTTTTTTTTTCAAAACTCCAATAGTTGCTTTTAAATATTGTGTTGGAGGAGCACAAGAAATTGCAGGTCTTACATAAATTTCATCCTATAACAAATTTACTACTGTTTCGTGATCACTAAGTATTTTCACCTTCTGTGATAAATATTTTAAATGCAATGATTTCGAGTTTCCTTCAGGACTGAGGGTTTGAGAAAGTTGTCTGAGGTAATCAGGATGGGGTAAAGAAAGAGCATTAGAATCACGTAAATGTCTATTAGCTCCTGGATGAGAAAAATAAATTGAGCACGCCCATAACAGGGTATCGGGCGTATATTTTATTGACCATACCTGCTCTTCAAGGAATTTAGTTTTTAGATATTCTGTGA
Organism: Tenodera sinensis; assembly: GCA_030765045.1. Classification (NCBI taxonomy): domain Eukaryota; kingdom Metazoa; phylum Arthropoda; class Insecta; order Mantodea; family Mantidae; genus Tenodera; species Tenodera sinensis. The sequence goes on along the minus strand of CM060966.1, from coordinate 76,715,513 downwards.
AATCTTCATTCATCCTCCCAACATTCCTTTAAAATGTTGGCGGCCTGCAGTAGTTTATGTTGTTTGTTCACTTGCTGTTGTGAACCTATTCACATGACTTAAAGGAGCATCATATTTAGACCATTTGTCCAATATTATTTGTTTACCGAGAATCCATTTAAACTTACTATTGCGTATTACAATTTTATCCCGTAAAACCTGAATAATAAAATTGGAATTAATTTTGAATGCTGCTACAATTTTAGGAATTAATTCAGTATCTATTATGAAAAAGATCACACCGTTTTCTTCTACGATGACAGTGGATCCCTCTAATTTCATGTCACTTATTCTATTTTTAAAGCTCTGAAAATCAATCTTTGCCATCGAGTCATTTATGAAATGCTGCTTCATCCCTTTCCAAAATTTCCCCTTTCTTTCCTCTGGAATCATAGGTTTTGGAGCTCGTTCGGAAGTTATATATGGTGGTAAATTAGAAAACAGCGAGGAGCATGCATCTTCAGTAAGTTTTTTGAGTTGTTCTGGGTACTACAAGGACGCTTCCATCACTTCGCGTGGCAGGAAATTCCTTTACTATATGTTGTTCAGTAAAATGTTTAATACATACCACAGCAGCGACACCTGGTTCATAATTATCCCTCTGAATAGCACGTACCCACTGCTCTCTCCTGTGTGGATCCTTTGGAAACGAAAATACTGTAACATACTTTTCTGCACTTGTTTTATAGTTTGAGATACAACCCGGCACACAACTCTTCCTAGGCATTTTGTATTAAAAACTGTACCACTCTGTAATTCGATTTTTCACTCAATTGTTTACTGACACGTTGTAGACACAAGCAACTTCTTAGCATTCCTACCACGCATTGATATGTCGCATGCCCGTAATAAACAAGCAGGTGATGAACATGAACCCTCGATGATGACGTCATTAACGTAATCTGTTTCCGTCTCCAGACCTGTTTAGATAAAGATTACCTTGTTTATGGGCCCAGCACGCTTCTACTGCACCACTCTGCCATGAGCGTCGGCAGACTTTTTTCCATGAGGGGAGGGGGGCACATGTTGGAAGTTTGCAATCAGATATTAATTCATTATTTTATTGTCAAAATGTATAATATTTGTTGCAGATAACCTATTGATTTCTGCTAAATAACAATTGTTCTTAATTAAAGTAATAGCTTGATAGTAATTGATTGCACATTAACTTTAGCAACTTCCAAGGGGGGTCCGCGGCCTCCCATTGCCCCTGTTCGTGACGCCCATGCACTCTGCTCTTGTGTTTCATGTGTTTCATTCGCCATTGACATGCTCATGTTTATGTCTTATTTAGAACAGAATAAAAATACACATAGCAGAGCGAGGTTTCGATCCACGGACCTCTGGGTTATGGGCCCAGCACGCTTCCATTGCGCCACTCTGCTCTAGCATACTTCACGTTTCATTCACTACGGACATGCTTATATCTGTGTTTTATTTACAACTCATTACGGAATAAAAATACAATTAGCAGAGCGTGGTTTCGATCCACGGACCTCTGGGTTGTGGGCCCAGCACGCTTCCACTGTACCACTCTGCTCTTGTGCACTGTACGCTTCATTCGCTGTTGATATTCCACATTTACTTATGGAGACACGCGACATTAATAATCTTGTTTCTGAATGTAACGCAAGAGTTTGCGAAAACCCTAATATTGTCTGGACCAGGAAGATAGTACACGGTCAACATCTTTAAAACACCCACTGCATTATTAAACAGACAGTTTGGTATTATCTACAGCAAAAAGAGAGCAAATTCGAGATATATTGGTACGAGAAGATGGCAAGAAGCATGCTCCGCCATTAGCAACCACGAAAAGCATGTGTTGCACTGATATACTAACACAAAATAACTTTTAATATGTAAATCTGAAATTATAATTGAATGTATGCTTCTTCCAGCGGAACAATGCTGTAAAACACGTCATTATAGAATATGAATTGCTTGGAACGTTGTGATGTCACGAATCGTGCATCCAGGCCTGTTACATAGAAACGGTCTTGGCCCAGCACGCTTCTACTGCGCCACTCTGCTCTTGTATAGCTAACGCTTCATTCGCTATTCACATGCTCATATCAATGTCTTATTTAGAAGGAAAAAAAATACACTTAGCACAGCGTGGCTTCGATCCACGGACCTCTGGGTTATGGGCCCAGCACGCTTCCACTGCGCCACTCTACTCTTGTGTCTTATCCCTTTTATTCCTATTGACATGTTCATATTTAGGTCCAATTTAAAAGAAAAGCCTGGTATCCGCACTCACATGACCTTCTTTACTCTTGTACTAACCATTCTTATCCTGTATCCTGATTTTAATGCAGATAAACATTTGCAGAAATTCCCTTTTTGCTTATTTGCTTATAGATGCAAGGGGAATATGGGAATAGAGTAGGCTTTGAGTGATAGTCAAATATGTTAAAGCATTCAAATTCCGTTCTCTTTGCAGGGTTAACACATAAAAAATGAATAGTGCTGTTCCATTTGATATAAATATGTTCTCCAATACTTACACAAATAATAAGGAATATCTCCGAAATAATTCATTTGAAAGACATTAAACTTAAATACCAACTGTGGTTTTTAGCTGACTTTTCGTTTTTGAGTTATGGTTATGCTGTCCACAAACTGACACACACACACACACACACACACACACACACACACACACACACACACACACACACACACACACACACACACACACACACACACACACACACACACACACACACACACACACACACACACACACACACACACACACACACACACACACACACAGGGACCTTTTTCTAAACATGCTTTCTTTTATTCAGAGTGCCTCAAAACATATATTTCCGGTGTAATCTCGACATCGAATTTTTGTGTTGAATACAATACTTCCTCTACTTTACATAGTAGAGAAAGTGAAAAAATGCTTGCCTTGGTATTCAGTGAGTGGACATTCTAATGATATATGTTCCTGCCAGTTTTTTTGATAGTCTTTAATTTCATCGGTAACATTACTTTTGTTTAGTTTCTTCCATATTTCGCTGATTTTCCTTTTGTTTGTTATGTTTACCTTTTCAATTATCTGAGAAATCTCATTTGGGTCTCTGCTATTCTTCTCCGATCATGAACTCTCGTGGTCCATGTTTCACTGCTGTATAACAGGTCTTGAAATAACACCATGACATCGTCATATTTCTTCCAAAATGTTTAACTATAATTCCATTTCTCCTGTTATATTCCTGTATGTTTTGTTCTGAATCTAAAATTTTGCAATTCAGTTTATTAAATGCTAAGTATTTGAAACTTTTCACCTGTTCTACATTTTGTTCCTCTCAGTATTTTTGCTCCTCTCGTTGCTTTACCCTCCATGCCATTACTTTTGTTTTGTTGCAGGATATTTCCATGTAATAATCTTTTAATTACTTCGTGTTTTTGATTACATAGTGTTGGAGGTGGCCCTCTTTACTAGCTAACATTACCTCATCATCCAAAAATAAAACAAATTTGATCTCCTTATTTCTCCCTATATTTATGACTCTTGGCTCCGTCAATTTCCACTCTTACAAAATTTGGTTCATTAAATTCAAATAAAATAGAATAGTGTCCACAGCCTTGTCGGAATCCTGTACTTGTCATGTGCTCAAATTCGATTTATATTCATTTTGCATTTTAAGTTGTGTTTGATCATACAAGGACTTCATTGCATTAATTAAACTATTCCAAATATTCCACATTTTACGCTTTTTTATTACTCACAAGGCTAATTCAGTAGCATCTCGAGTTAAAATATTCACAGAGCAGTGTGACTATGGATACAATATGGACGAGTGAGTCATTTGAAGGTGACAGGTTCTAATTTTCTCTTATTGAATATTTTATGGGGCCAGTTTAGACACATGTTGTTCTTAAAACTCTGGTTGAAACTAGATGTGTTTATAGGACCAACGCGATATGATTCAAACCAGCTCCAGTGTTGAGATAGTAAAGCTATGTCAAATTATGTAAATGTCACTTGCACTAGCAAAGTTATTGCCAAAAGCACCAATAAAACGTGAACATAGGCAGCTTCCTACTGCTTTTATTGCAGTTGATATTTGCTATATTTTTGGTCCACATGCGGTACATGTTGTGCATTCCTGGCTGGGCGATGTCCAGCACGCATATTTCGTAACACTGCGTCGCCATGGATTCCCCTTATTTAGCAGGCGACAGAGCTGGGCGGTGGACCAGTTTCTTTCAGGGTCACTTGCTCCATTATCTTCAGTAGGACACTACCTTAGTACGCGCAAATATAATTACCGCTTTTAATAAAATCATTAACGTTCGTGCTGCATAAGTAGGTACGCGTTTCTGCGCGAACTGGAGCCACTGAGTTTCTATGTTACAAAATATCTCAGTACGACTGTTCTGTCATCTTGAACTGGCTACTTGAATGAAAGTGCACCCATTTAACTGTGGCATATTTGTGTTACGAAGGGTGACGTTTCAAAACGTGATAAGTTCACAAGTAGACTAAATTAGTATGGAGCGGATATCTACTCCTAAAATTGGGCTGCAACAAAGTACGGTGTTATTTTAACTAAAAAAATGTTAACCATTTAAATCAAGTACAGATTTTGAGCTTAGATTCAAAACACGCTTAGTCCAGCATCGTAACTAGCTCAAACCATGATAAATTCAGCATTTGATTGTTAATGCACTTTGCACTTAAAAGTTTAATAATAAATCTGATGTGTTGCACTCACATGACTTTCCCTACTCTTGTACTAACCATTCTTGCAAACTGTTATTCCTATATCTTCTTCGTGTTAGTTAAGATAAACATTTGTACAAAATATCTTATCGCTTATTTCCTTGCAGGTGCAAGGGGAATACAGTAGGCTTTGTGCGACAGTGAAATCTTTTAAAGCTTTGGGATTCTGTTCTCTTTGCATATTTAACATAGAAAAATGAACAACGATGTACCATTTCACGAAAGTTTTGTTTTCTGAAACTCACACACATAACAAGGAATACCTCCGAAATGGTTCACCCTACAAGAAAATTTATTCAGACATAAATTGTGTATTTTAGCAAATTCTACATTTATGTATAGCATGATTTGGTCTATGTCTAACGGTTTACCAATTATGCAAAAGTCGTCCAGAGTAAATACGACTACAGGGGCTATAGCCAGAAAATTCAAGATATACATTTCATTTGCCATAAAAATATCTCAAATATATAACATTTTAATCAAAATCGTTAGAGCCATTTTCAAGAAAATCAAAATTTTCGAAAAATGTTCCATGTAAGGGGTAGTTTAGAGTAGGGCTATTTTCTTCAAAATATTCGTGTCGCATCCTCGAAAGACTTAAATGCCTACTTTGGTTTTTAATCTTCTTTTCGTTTTTGAGTTATGCTGTCCACAGACTAACACACACACACACAGACACACGCACACACACACACACATACACACAACACACGGACCTTTTTCTAAAAATGCTCTTTTTTGGGTTCAGGGGGTCTCAGAACATATATTTCCGGTGATATCTCGACATCGAATTTTTGGGTGGAATATAATACTTCCCCTACTTACCAGTAGAGAAAGTAAAAATGGTAAACTGAGAAAAGCAAATACTCCAAACCTTAGGTAGTAAATTATCTTTAACAGCTGGTCGAGATTCTATTGTATATATTGATTTGGGTTGAAGAGAATATTTTAGTCCACAAAACTTACGTTTGAATAACATTAAGAGGAATTTAATCAGTGCACAATAATGCTTTGGATTGTATACCAATTATTATTTTGGCCAACGTAATGAGTATGCGTTTTTTTTTTTTTGTTTTTTTTTTTGGGGGGGGGGACGTTTTGTACTAGCCTGTAGTAACTGTAAATGACTGGAAGAAACTGTTCATGTAGGACCTCGGAAGTGGCAAAAGAGCATTACACCCAATTGCTGTGAGCACAATACTATAAAATAACTTAGTTTAATAGTAGCATCCCTCTTTCAACATAGTATCCCTCTTATTTGGTGATAGTTGGAAGAAGAGTGAAATATAATGTTCATCTACTTGACAGAGAAGATGCAGTAACAAACCATGTAGACGAGCAAGCTGAGGATGATAGATCTTTTGGTGGAAGACCTAATATCAAATGTTCTGAAGAGGAATAATAGGCGTAATGTACATTAAAATTTCAACAGTTTAACTACAAGATGATGATAACGACTATACTACGTTTGGTCGTTATATTTGTTAGGTCAGTATCATTTGATTTTCTAATACCTACCATAAAAACAAAGTTTCACACTTTATTTCAAAGCCGGATAATACTTATGGTTTCGTTTAATAAATATCTAAAGCTGTTTTTTAAATGATTAACATTGATTGTATTCCTTAGACGATATGGGAATATGAGCACAAATGTAATCAGCAGATTGTTTGTTAATTATGACAAACTCGAAAAGTATATGTTGAATTATTAATGAATTAGATTTAATTACTTAATACAATTCCTTAAATTTGAATAAAAAGGTGTATAATTACAATTTTGACTGCACTCGTTAAATACCGTTAGAAAATGTCCTCCATAAATATAATTTTGATTACTTAATAAATGTTCGGCCATTCCTCAAAGAAATAGAATGTCACCCTTAAAATGAATGTCTGACTTTGGCCGTATTCTTTAAATGATGGGTTGGGAACACCTTTCTGAATTACCAATTTTATCGTATCAATTATGTGGTAAAAATAACAATTAAAGAATATGTTAGTGGATTATATCTGTATAACTTTGTTTCAAAATAGAATTTGTCCCTTTGGTTGCTGAAAAATTGATTTCCAAAATTCAATTTCCAACTATTTCTTTAAATAAGGCGAGTTTTCCCCACATATTTTATTTTTTCTATAATCAGAATTTTAATGAATCCTTGCAGTTAAATTATACATGATTATTAAACTTTACTTAGTATCCGTTTTTGTGCTATGGACGCCATCATTAATTTCTGCCAATAGTTTATTTGAGTCATACCCTTTTATACACAAATTCTGGGGTTGCATAGACTGCGTATTGCTCTTGTTAATTTCGGAGAGTATTCTTTCTCTAGTAGTATTTCCCATAGTTTCGACATTTTACCCTCATCAAAAGCCTTGCCATAATTACCAATAAATAATAAATGAGTTTCAGAATTAAATTATCTTCCTTTCTTTAATATCTGTTTTATAATTAACATACAATAATTTCTAGGATTTTCCCCTAAAAGACTTGGAATTCAATTTATAAGTCAAATCTCAATAATCTTTACATCAATTATTCTAATTTTAAGGTTGATTTCTTTTTCGAAATCCATATTGTTTGTTTAGTGATAATACCTCTCATGTTTTGTGTAAATGGATTGCTATTATTCTTGATATAATTTATAACAAGTTCCAAATAACCTTATACCTCGTTATTATTACAACTATTATTGCCTCTATTAAATTAAAGAGGAAATACGATTAATAGAAAACTAAAAATGTTACCTTTTGGCTTTTAATGTCCCTTTATTTATGATTATCATGAATAATAAAATAATTGTAGGAATAGAAGATGATGATGGTGATAATGATGCAACTGGTGGAATGGTTGTAACCATAGAAACACGCCCAAGCGCCTTCCTTCACACAACTTCAACCTGCTGTCGCTGGAATGGAACCCGGGTCGCCTTGGTGAGGCACGAGCAATTCAACCAATCGACATTGGTACCACTGATTTACATAAATATTATCATGCACCTGTTTAAATGCATCTCTTACCGTGGAAAAAACCATTGGCACCAGTTTGTCCCTGCGTTTCGTCATCTCTACGCCCTCATCCACAGAAGAGGATTGAAATCTATGCCAATGCATTATATAGACACAAGTTCTCTGTATATGTATGTATATACAGGGTAATTTCGGAAGCCATAGAACCGGGATTGGCCATTCTTTCCGTTAAAAAGACATTATTTACGGGTAGACAGTTTGAATGACGTCTTTTTTAAATTACTAATGACTAAAAGTTGTTAAAAGAGTAAAAATGATTTACATAGTCTAGATGTGAGCCATTTACAGTGCATTTGAACTTCAAAATTAAGCACTTATTGACTCCAGTAGCATTTAGCATGTTTGTTGCTCGCTAGGGGCGTGACGCGCTAGGACGTGATAATCAGAGCTCCTTGTGGCTCGTAAGCTTGCTATCATATGTAGTCTGTCGGTGATGTGGTTTGCCCTTTGGGGTCTTTATTAATATTATGCAAACGTGCTCGTTAATTCATGTGTATTTTGTTATTGTGATAATGCATTGCATGTCACTTTCAGGCCCGTTAGCTTTCAGTCCCATTGTAGTAATCTATTATTGTCATCATATATTAAGTTCAAATGTAAATGAAAGGTTAAGACTGCCCATTACTATCATTGAGGAAAAGGGGTGAGGAGCATTCCACACTTCAGATAGTAGGCTTGTTAACTTAACCCACCGGGTCCGTTCTTTTGCATTCCCTGTGTGTGTGTGTGTGTGTGTGTGTGTGTGTGTGTGTGTGTGTGTGTGTGTGTGTGTGTGTGTGTGCGTGCGTATGTGTGTGTGTGAGTGTGTGCGTGCGTGCGTGCGTGCGTGCGTGTGTGTGTGTCCAATTGTGCAGATGTTAACATAGGAAAACTTCTTTTAATGTTGCTCTATCTTCTTGGTATGTAGCAATTATTACTGTAGGATTGTTGGCTCATCCGAGTTTGTATAAATATTTGCCTAATTCTCATAATCAGAATATTTATTTAGCAACTGCATTGAAATTGGCACGTAATATTTTAACTACATTAATTTTGTTTTCGGATATTAAAGTTTATAATGAAAATATTTACACCTATTGATTGTATTTCGTTGAAGTTGGTTAATATTAATTTAATGTGTCAGAACGAATTTTATATAATTGTAATTTAAAAAAGAGCATATTAATTGTGAAGTTGCACTGTCTTTTTGGCAGTCCTCAAATGACGAAAACAAATTAAATAAATACTCCAAATAATTAACATTTCAGCTTAATAAACTAAATATAAGCCTCACAAAATAAACCAGAAGACTATGCGCAATTATTAATCTAAAAGCTATTTAAAAAACCTCACTCATTTAATGCTATTAAACCTCTCAGATAGTTGGCCATAGTTATATATTTCCTTCCTGTGCTAAATTTGTTGCTATTGAGTTTTGGTGGAATGTGACAATGCTTTCTTTAAAGTACATTAACATATGGTTGTTTGATCACGGACAGTTGTACTTAGTTGTATAGTGATTCTCCTGAATCATTTATTTTATTTCTATTCATTTTGTTCAGCACCTGAAACCATAGTTTGAAACTATCAATATAGTTGCTTCCTGTAAAACACCCACTCAGTTTGTACGGTACACGGGATTTGAACCCCAACCTGCCCAATGCGAGTCACAGACGCTATTGCCTAATCTATCTCCCTCGGTAATGCAAACATTTTGGAGTTATAAGAAAATATGTTGTCCAGTTGACTTCGATTTTTAGTGGAGTCCATGGAATAAAAAAAGAAGCACGTTTTTAAGAGTACAAACAATAGAAAATGTTCTCATTTCAGGGAAAATGCCTGTAAAAATACGGTAAAATCCATGGATATCCCATTGCAAGTAATGTATGGGTGGTCACAATTTAGTAGCTGATTAAAAAGCAGACACAACTAAAACAAAACCACAACCGGCTCTGCTTATGTATGCGATACTTATGCCAACACCTTTAATACCCGTTATGTAACAAAAGCTTGCAGTTATCTTCTGTGTGGTTTATATTCAAGCTAAAATGATTATATACAGACAGAAAAATACGTTCAGAGTAACATAAAAAGATGAAGAAAGTCCATAGTTTATACTTCTAATAAACAACTCTGAAGATTACATTTCTGGATGGCTGTTCCAGTTCTGGGTTTTCGGAAAAACTGGTTTTAGTGTCATAATCACCAGATTCGTCACTATTTCGTTGTATATCGACGTATCTCAAAGTTGTGTAATTCAGACTTGTTTCACTGCCAGAAGAGATAAGTTATACAGTAGTTTCAGACTTCCAGGTTTTCGCGGCGGGGGCTTAAAGATATCGGAAATATGACATCCGATGATATTTCATACATATTTTGATGAATATCACAGGATGTTTCATTCGTTATTAGGCATATCACAAATTTAATTTACACTTTTATAATAAAAAGTAAGGATGAGTGATATTTATATGACTTCATTACTCTTTATCGTTTAGTTTCATTCGTACATAGCATCTACAAACTGTTATTGTAAACGCTTTTCTTTTACCTTAAAGTTAACTGAGATAAACGTTTGTGTCAGGTGGCCCACTTCATCCGGCATTGCGATAAGTAAATAACCCTTCGTGCGTTAAAAGAGTTGCAGAACGCACCGGGGTAAATCAGCAGTCGGCTTTGGCAGTGGCGTGAGTGAACCTTTTTCGGTCTGTAAGAGGAAACGAGCGGGATGGAAATTCCTCAGGCTTTAACTATCATGTGTAGCACCTGATAATAGAGAAGAACAGTCTTAGAATATTTTCCACTTCACTTACAGGACTTTATTTTTCAGGGAATAAGCTCGTTCCTGTATATGCTGCTATTGTCTAACGTTACGTTACTTAACAAAATCCATGCAAATATTAGGGTGCGTAATGTTTCATTGGAATTATTTCGTTTAGTATTGTTATTGTTGTATTTTGTTATTAATATTTAGTTATTTTAATATTGCTATTGTTATTACCATATTGTCATTACTTATATTATTGTTTTATTCTCATTTTTGTTTTTTTTTATTATTATTATTATTATTATTATTATTATTATTATTATTATTATTATTATTATTATTATTATTATTATTATTATTATTATTATTATTATTATTATTATTATTATTATTATTATTATTATTATTATTATTATTATTATTATTATTATTATTATTATTATTATTATTATTATTATTATTATTATTATTATTATTATTATTATTTCTCTTACTATTATCATTATTATAATGACTGGACCACCTAGGCCCACCCAGTTTCCAGGGTACAAGTAATTGAAATGGACTTTTACATGTCCATAATAGTAAGGTAGTGCACAGTCGTTTGAACCAGTCCAGTGTTGCACCGTCTTGAAGTTCACCTTGCAAGAATTCCAGATACCGTGGTCCTCTAAGTCTGTCTGGGAGAAACACACTATTACTACTACTAGTGCTACCACTACTACTAATACTACTGCTACTAGTAATACTATTATTACTACTACCAATAAAAATTAAAATAATAGTAACAGTACTAATGAACATAATAATGATGATAATAAGCACACCAATAAGAATAAAATAATAGTAAAATGAATATTAATCTCAATAACATGAATAATATAAATCAATAATATAATAACATTAACTAAAATAATAATACAATACAACAATAAAATAAGAAAAGAAGAAACACCAATAAACATTCCGTGCCCTCATGCTTCCACGGAGTTTGTTACGGCAATTTACAGTCTGTAATCCTCAAGGTTAAATAATAGCAACATACACAGGAATGAGTTTATTTCAGAAAATAAAGTCCAGTAAGTGAAGAGGAAAATATTGTAAGACTGTTCTTGTCTATTATAAGGCGCTACACATGATAGTTGAACCTTGGGGAATTCCTCTTCCGCTCGTCTTCTCTTACAGACAGAACAAAGCTCACTCACGCCACTGTCCTCACTGCCGATTTACCCCGGTGCGTTCTGCAACTCGTTTAATGCACGAGGGGTTATCTACTTACCGCAATGCCGGATGAAGTGGACCAGCTGGTACATACATAATTCCGTTATACATTTTGGTACAAAGGGAAGAGGGACAGTCAAATGTTTAAAAAGTGGTCGATTTATATTACCTTAAAATATCACACTCTTTTCATGCCATCGAAAGAAACAACTTAATAGAGATAGCACTTTAAAATGCATAGTGTATTGACAAGTTCAACCAATAATAACATATCTCGGAAATAACTATGTCACAAAAATAGGTTTTTTAAATAAACTGGGTTTCTCAAAGGGATCTACCTGTTTTATATTAACCTTTTTGTCATCTCTTATAGTTTACGCTTCCTTCATTTTCGCATGAGAAGGACTTGGCGGGCTATTCAAGAATATTCTATACAGATTTACTCATATGTACATTTTATTTGTCATTAAATGTCTTAGATATTATGGTATCTGAATCAAAATTGTAGGAATCAGTTAGAAAATATAGGCTGCCTCCGTAGCGCCTGCCTGCTGTACAAGGCGTTCCAGGTTCGATTCCCGGCAGGGAGGATGAAACTGTAGAGTCTGGAAATATGAATGTGGGTAATGTGAGTGTGAATGACTGTGTAAATGTAATGTAATACATTAAAAAACCTAATAGAAAGCCAACGTTCAATACCGCCAATAGGCGAGTGAACACAATTGCAATTGTTCTAACAAGGAACCTATCAATATTGAAACAGAAGTTCAGTGTACGCGGACAAGAATCACGTGTTGACCGCGAGGTTAACATGCCAGCTTCATGTGATCAACGGTCGGATGTTTATGTAGGTGACGCGTGAGTATAGTAACGACAGTACGCTGGAAGAGACCGTTGCGAGAGGACAGTGAAAAGCGGTGAGAAGGATTGTTGGAATGTAATCGTGGTCGGCTCTTCTCGATGCTGAAAAGAAGGAATGCATCGAATAAACCTCTAAACACGAAGTTTGGGATATTTCTTTAATACCCACAAAGTACCCCGAGAACTTCAAATCCATTCGTTTACCGAGCTAAGGCGAGGTAATGACTCAAGGAGGGAGACCGCATTTTCTTTATAAGTGACGTCTTTATTAATGTGGTGCTGATATCCAGTAATATCTTACAGCATCCAATGGATACAGCTAACGCGGGATAATTGAAAGATCAACAACCCTCATTCCATCAGCGGCTCGACAACGTAGCGTCAATATGCTCATATCGCCAACACATTGAAACTTTTACTGAGTCATCTTTGTGCTATAAGAGGCTCGTGTATCAAAAACGTGTGCTGCTTTCAAACCTGAGTACCAGAAAATGAGTTGCGAATATGTTGGAACATACAGGAAATACAGCATAGCACTGTAGAGAAGGGGTGAACAACCCCAACATGCGGCAATTGTCTCTCGCACGTGCGTAGCAATAAGGATATAGAGGCTCTGCTTGCCGTTGTTGTAGCTTTTACTGCTACGGCACCGCAGGCGGTGACACTGATGACACATGGAATGAAGATGGAGCACCGGTGGAATGAGATGGCGGGGGAAACCGGAGCACCCGGAGAAAACCCGCCCTGACGCCGCTTCGTCCACCACGAATACCACATGCAGGTCCCTGGGATCGAACCCGGGCCGCCTAGGTGGTAGGTGAGCGCGCTAACCGCTCGACCACGGCGCCGCCCTGCTTGCCGTGGATATATGGGTTCAGTTGCATTATGTTTCTTTAAAGATTGAAACATGAATCCTATTGTGGTAGAATTTGTGTTGCCTCATTTTCAAGAACATGGTGTTTCTTCGGGAGTAATAAGTTCGGAAGAAATTACACTTAGCCAACATATTGTTAATTTGTCAGAAACTCCTATGAGTTTTGGCGTTATTCCGGAAACAACTCTAGACCTAAACGCAGTAGAAGAAAACGAACATAGTGACAGTGGTGACAATTCATCTTCATTCTTACAATCAGCATGTGACATTCATTCTCCAAGCACGGAAGCAGGTTCAAATCCCGCCTTGGAATCTAGACCGGTCTCCAATGAAGTCCATTAGTTTTAGTTATGTTTGCAGTCTGTAGATAAAAAGATAAAGCAATTTATTTGGCAGAGTAAGTTTTAGAGCATCCTCTGCTCGGCTCCCTCGCTTCAAGAAAATTCCGTACAATTCGAAGCAGGAAGGTAAAAAAATCATTTGACGAGCAGCATTGATAAAAGAAGAAAAAGAACAAAGTAGCAGAAAGGTTTTTGGAAACAGCGAGAGAGTAACTGCTTTTTTGGATTCAGGGGGCTTCTAAACATTTATTTCCGGTGAACTCTCGACATTGAATTTTTGGGACGAATACAATACTTCCCCTACTTACTATATGAAGTACAGGAAGTAAAAAGCATCCAAAAAAGCATTTTTAGAAAAAGGTCCGCGCGCGCGAGTTGTGTGTGTGTGTTTGTGTGTGTACGCGCGCGCGTGTGTCTCTGAACAGCATAATTCAAAAAAGAAAAGGTTAAAGGTTCCGTACAGGGTGCACGAGGTCTCACATACAATAACCTCAACAGCTTCAGTTAGGAATCCCCTCCGTCCATACTCTACCTCTACCATCCATTTTCAGCCAGCCAGTAGCAGTGCTAGTCACCAGGTGCACTCAGCCTCGTCAGGTCCCTGAGGGGCCAGTTGAGAAGCTCTTGATTGCTAAGGCCGCATAACCGACCGGTAGGGCTGGGGGTGCTGACCACGTCCTCCCTCTAGTTCTGCACCCCACTCATAACGCCTGTACTAGGCAGAGGTGGGGGAGCAGCGGCCGAGCGGTAAGGCTTGGCACGCGTAGGGCTGTTGCGCTACGGGTTATTATTTGTTTTTGTTATGGAAAGTTCCAAAATAAAAATAAATTTGGAATTAAACTTCCTTCAAAAAATAAAAAAAAAAAAAAATTAAAAAATTATATTTAAACTAAAAAAGTTCACAAAATCTGTTTTATAAACTAAAGAAAAAACTAAACAATTCAAATTTCTATAAAGACATATGACTCCCCTTCATGCTAGGAATCGAGCCGAGGGCTTGTAGATTTGGAGGTTAGCACCACCAACGCTTCGCCAGCACTTTATATCAGTCCGGATATGCAGAATGTAATTTTATAAGACCAAGAAATGTTGTTGCCTTAAAACTGTTCCTTATGTCTACTTTTCTTCTTCTTCCTTTAACTTAAAACAGGTTTTAATCGCTGCAAGGCCAACAGGAGATAAATAGATAAATAACATTACTTTAAACCCAATAAAACACGAATCACTTGATTTATAGATGTGTTGTAATTTTAATAATGCAAATCGTTCTTACTTTTGACATCCAACAGGTTTTTCTCAGGTGTTAACAGTCAAAACATTCTGATGATTGTTCTGATTAAATATCTTAGACAGCAAGTATTGTCATGCACTTAAAATGATATGTTTAATAATTCTTGATATTTGGTGTCATGAAATATTTTGGTCGTGCTTAAACAAGGAAAATAAATATAATATTGACAGCAGTATAAGCGAGCTGTTAGACTGCTTGCCTCCCATCAAGGTAAGTTGGATCCCACCGACCTTGTGGCTGTTTTGTAGAATTTATCCCCGCTAAAATTCAGTAACTCTTCACTTTCATTTTCATTCCCGTTGTCAGGCTATTATCATTAATGTAATCCGCCGAAGGGAGGTGCACGATATGTAAAAGAAAGGTAACTGATGTTACCTGCTAGCTTTTAGGGCTGACACCAGATGTGTCTGGTTATGTAACTGTGTGAATCGTTTCCACAAATGGAAACAATGGAAAACAATGGACACTTAATAATTTAATCAATCAACCAATCAACTGTTATTCCCCATCAGATGTCACAAGACACTGGTTTCTTAACTTGAAGTTAGTTTTACATTTTCTAATGTTGTTTTAGTAAAATATGAGTGTCTAATTTTGTAAAGTACCAATTTATTACAATATATGTATAACTTCTTCTTCTTCTTCTTCTTCTTCTTCTTCTTATTATTATTATTATTATTATTATTATTATTATTATTATTATTATTATTATTATTATTATTATTATTATTATTATTATTATTATTATTATTATTATTATTATTATTATTATTATTATTATTATTATTATTATTATTATTATTATTATTATTATTATTATTATTATTATTATTATTATTATTAATCATCATCATCATCATCAGGTCCAGGCTACCTAGTCTATTCCGATGCCCACTTTCTCCTCGGTCTCCTCAAATCTTCATTTTCTTTCCCCCTTTTCCCCTTTTTGGAGCACACTTCATAACAGTCCCCGGTTAGCCTATTTTCTGCCGTCCTTTATAAATGTACACACATCTTATACTGTTTATGCTATTTTATGTAGTAGTGGTACCACCTATGCTTGCTGTTTTATTTTCTACTTTGCCCTTCGTCTATTGCTGTGTTTCTTAATAACTTCAGTTCAGCCGTCTGCATTTTTCTTTTATCCATTTCTGTTCTTGTTCTGGATTCGTTTGGTCATCCGGATTAAAACGCTTATATAGTATCTCAGCTGGTCTTGTTTTTCAAGTTTCTGTAATATTCCCAAGAATACTTATGAACCTATTTAATTTTCATGCAGATTTCCATCATTTTAATTTAATATACTTATAACCAGGGTTAGAATTTTTAGGTACAAATTTCGGATGAAGAAAGAAAGGGAAAAGGTGCTCAAATAAGGTAAAAAAGGGACAAAACGATGCTGGTTTATTCAACTAATTCAAGAATCTCTCTTTCCTCTATTCCTATTTATTGAATTATAAACAAGCACATCAAATTATCACTCATCAAGAGAAGGAAAACACATGAAGCTGTTATACTTCAAGATATTAAGCATCTCTACATTTTTAAAAGTAAGTAGACCACAACACGATTCGGAGCTTTCAGAAGAATCTTCTTCAGGGCAGAGATGAAGTGATTTGGATGTCGTATTCGTTCCTTATGGATTCACAAACCCTGTGAAGGGCATGAACCAAGCATGTCACATGCTTCAACTTAGGAAATAAAGGCTTCCGTTGGGTAACAGCTGAAACCATGTATGGAGCCTGGTCCGTAACCACAATAACTTTTTCAAACTCAATACCACCAGGCCAGAGTTTTTGACAAAAGTCCATAATTGATTGCATTACTGTACTGGCATTGGCTTTCTGCAGCTGATACAGTTTTAACAAAATAAGTTTAACTTTCTTCCCTGCTAAGTCGAAAAAATAATATGTTCAATACATATCGTTCCATTGAGTCTACGGTTTTATCCACAATGATTCCCACATCGCTATCAGGCACTTTCTCCTTGATTCTTTGTATAGTTTCTTGGTAAACAGGTTGCATGTAGATTTTTCTTAAAGCACTCTCATTCGGCATTGACATCTTTGAGTATTTTTCAAGAAATCGCTTGAAGTTATTGAGACGAATTTCTACTTGTGTAAGTCCTGCACACAACTCAATGTTGATTTCCTTAAAATTGTGGCTTTTTGAAGAACTCTGTTGAAATGCATTTCTTAATAGAGACTGTTACGATTTGTTTGCCTGAAGAGCCTTGTTCATTTGATGCTTAGAGCTGAAAGTGTGCTGTTTGATGCGATCTCCCTGGTGTTTTTCATCTAACGAAATTCCTGAATCGCAAATAGTACATCGAATAACATTCCATCTGTGTCTATGAAATCTAGTTTGAATTCCTGAGCCAGAACAATAAGTCCAGCACTGGACATCTTTGGTATGGTAAAATCTAGTAATACACTCGTTTAGTAATGTACCAAAGGAGTAACACCAGTTCATTTGCTAAGAGTTAGACTAACTCCACATGTTCACAGCAAGCTGAGGAGATGTTGAAAGTTAATCATTTTATATTGATTAAAATCATATTGAGTAAAATGTAAGGTAACTTAAAAGGAGAGAGCGGTAAAGTCGGATTATCGGCATGGTTGGGGGAAAGAGGGATAAAAGTAGTCAAAAAGATAAAAAAGTGCATGAAAAAGTACGTCTTTTGTCAACTAGAAGCAAAACTGTGGTATCTTTCCGAAGAGCTTAAATTTGCCCTAAGAAAAAGAAATGCGCACCTCAAAATCCTAACCCTGCTTATAACAATCCTAACCCCGCGGCGCAATAGTCGTTCCCGGGCCAGAGCTTACCGCCCGGGAAGCTCTGCCCACCACTGTCGTCATGGGTGGGATGCAGTACTGGAGGTGGGACGTGGTCAGCACCCCTGGCCCTCCCGGCCGGTTATGCGGTCTTCGCAACCAGGGACCGCTACTTCTCAATCAAGTAACTCCTCAATTAGCCCTCAGGGACATAATGAGGCTGAGTGTACTCCGGACCAGGTCACCCACCGGGAGAAAATCCGCAAGCCGATAGCGGGAATTGAACCCCTATATCCCTTAAGTACTGGTGCTACCACCGCGCCAAGGAGATTATCTAACACTCCAAATACTTCAAATATTTCACCTGTTTCATTATGTATCTTCTATTAAACTAAAACTAAGCTCCCCGGTGCAACATGCTGATGCTGAGGCAATGTATACCGCACAACCGTTGCATCCTCCACTTCTATCCATAACGGGTATCTCTGTTATTACCGTAAACTTGTCCTTAAATAAGCTTTTGTCTTATTCACAATATTTTAAAGTTGTAATCCTTTATTCGCGATATACAGTTTCACTTCAACAATACTTTTTTGATAAGTAAGGGAAGCTACAGTCAAAATAAACTTTGGTTTTATAAAAGGTTTTAGCCTTAACCATTCAATTGTGACAAAGGAGGATGGCTCAGTGATTATTGATTATTCTCATATCATTTAGATATATTTTTACTTTGTCTAATATAATAAATAAAGTAAATATGGGATTCTATCCAAAAATAATAAGTAAAGTAAATATGGGATCACAGCGTGGCTCAAAAAAGAAAAGTCGTTTAAATACCAAACTTGGTATTTTAAGTTCACCACACATGGTGGGACATGAAGCTTTTTAAGAGGATCCTACCGGCTATTTCCTTTATGTAGAAAATGACACTAACGATTTTGATACCATACTTTTAAGGAATTGCATAAAAATTTGATGCGTTGCGTTCCTCTCCCCATTCTTCTGCAAATTTATCTTACAAAACCTATTCTTCTGTCTACTTATTGTTAAACGAGATAAACTTTAATTAAGTTGCGGTCATTTAACTTGTTTCTAGGACCATAAAACTGGAAGGTCACTCCCATCACGCAAGTCAGAAGCAGGAGGCAGAAAACATGTTTTGCGACAGAAAGGTCGGAATTCTATTCATACTTTCCTCTTCAGTCCAGCACTGATTGGACAAAAACAGCCCAATTTTCTCCCACATTTCCCATAACAACAGTGATAGAGGGGTGAGTGTCTATGTATCTTTTCAACATATCTCTTCTCTACCATATATCGTCATTTATATGGTAGCTGAAAAGTTACCTTTTTCTTTTTCTTTTCTTTCTTTTTTTTTTCTTTTATAACATGCATGTTATATGAATCCTATGTTCCTTCCTTTTATAAAATGATGTGTATAACCAAATTTCTGTTAAAAATTAAGCTTTGTCACCATGGCAGCCTTGTATCCAAGGAAATATAAAATTAAAAAAAAACTGATGTGTTGCACTCACATGACTTTCCCTACTCGTGTACTAACCATTCTTACAACCTCTTATTCCTATATCTTCTCCGTGTTAGTTGAAATAAACATTTGCAGAAATTATCATATTGCTTATTTTCTTCCATATGCAACATGAATATGGGAATACAGTAGGCCTTAGCAATAGTCAAATCTTTTAAAGCTTTCAAGTTCCGTTGCACAGTTAATATATAACATAAAAAATTAATAACGATCCTATGTTTGACAGAATAATAATTTATTCAAAACTCGCATAAATAACATGTTGATTCAATCTACAAAAATATTTATTTAGACATAAATTGTGTAGCTTAGGAAGATCTGCTTTTTTTTTTGCCTATCTCATACGGTTTACCAATCATGCAGAAATCATCCAGAGTAAGTACGACTACAGGGGCTATAGCCAGAAAATTCAAGATATATATTTCATTTGTCATAAAAATATCTCAAACATATGGCATTTTAATCTAAATCGTTAGAGCCATTTTCAAGAAAATTAAAATTTTTGAAAAATGTCCCATGTAAGGGGTAGTTTAGGGTGGAGCAATTTTTTTCAAGACCGAGTCGGATACTTGAAAGACATTAAACTTAAATACCAGGTTTGATTTTTAACCGACTTTTCGTTTCTGAGTTATGCTGTCCAAAGGCTGACATACAGACACACACACGGACCTTTTTCTAAAAATCTGATGTGTTGCACTCACATGACTTTCTCTACTCTTGTACTAACCATTCTTACAAACTATTATTCCTATATCTTCTTCATGTTAGTTGAGATA
The DNA here is from genome assembly GCA_030765045.1 of Tenodera sinensis. Classification (NCBI taxonomy): domain Eukaryota; kingdom Metazoa; phylum Arthropoda; class Insecta; order Mantodea; family Mantidae; genus Tenodera; species Tenodera sinensis. Next base: position 76,695,265 of record CM060966.1, on the reverse strand, counting down.
AACTTTTGTACATATTATCTTGTCACTTATTTCCTTGTAGGTGCAAGGGGAATGTTAGAATACAGGCTTTGTGCGATAGTCAAATCTTTTAAAGCTTTGAGATTCCGTTCTCTTTGCATACTTAACATATAAAAAAATGAACAGCGATGTTCCATTCACGAAAGTTTTGTTTTTCTAAACTCAAGCACATAACAAGGAATATCTCCGAAATGGTTCAACCTACAAGAAAATTTATTTGGACATAAATTGTGTGTTTTAGTGAGATCTACATTGTTTTGTACATTAAGAATTTGTCTATCTCTTACGGTTTACGACTTATTCAAAAGTCATCCAGAGTAAACAGGACTACATAGGCTATAGCCAGAAAATTCAAAACAAACATTTAATTTGTCATACAAATATCTTATAAATATGACACTTTGATCAAAATCGTTAGAGCCATTTTCAAGAAAATCAAAATTTTCGAAAAATTCTCCATGTAAAGGTTAGTTTAGGGTGGGGCTATTTTCTTCAAAATCTTCGTGTCGCATCCTTGAAAGTCATTAAATTTAAATATTAACCTTGGTTTTTAACCGACTTTTCGTTTTTGAGTTATGCTGTCCACAGACTGACACACTGACAGAGACAGACTGACACACAGAGTGACACACAGACTGACACCACACAGACTGACACACACACACACACACGTACCTTTTACTAAAAATGCTTTTTTTTTTTTTTTTTTTTTTTTTTTTTTTTTTTTTTTTTTTTTTTTTTTTTTAACTCAGGGGGTCTCGAAACATATATTTGTGGTGAAATCTTAACATTGAATTTTTGGGTGGAGTACGAAATCTTAACATTGAATTTTTGGGTGGAGTACGACACATCCTCTACTTTACTATACGTAGAGGAGAAAGTAGGGAAGATAAACCATACAGACTATACAAGTTTACGCTTTTATTTAGGTATAAGAAGGATAGAGAGACTTCAGCGGTAGTCAAATTTGTAAAACGAAGATTGCTGTGCATTGGTATTTAAGTTCCATACTCCTTGAATAACCACGAAATAAATGAATAGCACGTGAAAGATAATACGTATTTGAAAACCCAAACCAGTAACAAAAATTATATCGTTAGCTCCCAATAAGTTTGAATTAAACTGTGTGCTTTAACAAGATTTACATTTTTATAGTAAAATTTTGCCTACAGTATAAGAAGCCTCTGAACAGAAAATAATTCTTTTACCTGAAGAAGCTTTTGTGACATTCTTAAACAAATTTATCAATAAAGTTGGTACTAAGAGGAAGCTTCAGCTTAGACATTCTGTTCTTGACTGGTTACAGCAAATAGGTGGCTCTTATCTTATATCAGATTTATTGTACGTTAAACTTGCTCGTATATGTTTAACATTGATTTAACTCTCATGCTGTATTGCGACGGTAGGATTCTGGTATACATATGAGAGCATATTCTAGAAAGACGGCCTTAGTTGCGTAGTTATCTTTCTGTGTCACTTGCTTCATAGTTAGCAGATAACCGTAGACGCGTAATCGCCTTCTTGTATCACATTTCGTTTCTGTTTGTTTAGCCGAAGGACTTTCGAGGCAGTGCAAGCGAAAACTCCATTACAATCGTACTTTGCCAGAAAGAATCAATGCATGTCAATACTTATGAAACTTCTTAACATATGGCTTTAGCTGCTTAAAAGTGTGACAAAATGACGAAATGTTACTTCCCTATCACCTTATTTTCCTTCTAAGCTTTTGCACAAAAGCACAGTCCTCTTCTACTGAAGTTAACACAATCTAGAGCCTTTCACGATATTACGACAAAACTATTTTCTTCTCGTAACCTTGACTCAGTCTTTTCTCACTTTCTCTGTTTCTCTTACACTAACTCCGACGATACAATCACTCAACGCTCGTTAAAACTTCTTCACTTCAACGTGACGTACCTTTCACGACCCACACAAGCTAGCTGTGTCGCACTCACTGACATACTGACTGACTCATGTCTGCAACTCTCTGTTCTGCTGTTTACTCGCTTTCTGATTTCACGTAAAACAAACCTTTGTGAACTTCTTCAAACAAGCCGACCACCGGGCACTTCTCCAACTCTTTTGGTCCTGCCACTCTGATTGTTGTCCATCAGTGGTGTGAGGAAGCTTTACCGTGAGCGCCTTTGACACGCGTTGTTAGTCACGTATACACAACTAGTTGTGCGAGGCAGCCTAACCTTAGGCGTCTTTGTTTGCTCGCCGACCTGGAATGTAGTGTGAAGTAGTTTTATCCCGACCGTCCTTTGTTGTGCGCCGTGTCCGGCGTCACAGTAGAATTTCTTGCCCATCTCTAATAATAATAATAATAATAATAATAATAATAATAATAATAATAATAATAATAATAATAATAATAATAATAATAATAATAATAATAATAATAATAATAATAATAATAATAATAATAATAATAATAATAATAATAATAATAATAATAATAATAATAATAATAAGAATAAGAATAAGAATAAGAATAAGAATAAGAATAAGAATAAGAATAAGAATAAGAATAATAATAATAATAATAATAATAATAATAATAATAATAATAATAATAATAATAATAATAATAATAATAATAATAATAATAATAATAATAATAATAATAATAATAATAATAATAATAATAATAATAATAATAATAATAATAATAATAATAATAATAATAATAATAATAATAATAATAATAATAATAATAATAATAATAATAATAATAATAATAATAATAATAATAATAATAATAATAATAATAATAATAATAATAATAATAATAATAATAATAATAATAATAATAATAATCATCATCATCATTATCAAGATCAGCATTAGCAACATCAGTGTCATATTAGTTGTATATTCTACCAAAGGGGCATATATTATGCCTCTTTAAATTCTGAACATTTGAATTTTGTATTAGAATATCTCTCTCCCTTTCTCTTTCTTATCCCCCACTCACTCCCAGTTCACATCAACACGTTTGGTGAAGACAAAATAATCCATAGTATTTGTGTCATCTAATTACGATTATGAATAGAGGTTGCTTTCGCACATGAACACAATTTAGGGTTTCTATAGAATGAAAGGCCCTACATCTCTCTAATTATAATGCAGCTGAGTTTGATAAATCAAACCTAGAATTCGTTAACATTCGTTTACATACGCAGATTTGATTGCTTGAACTTACTTTTTTTCAATTACATAAAATCTCATCTAACCCATGAGTGTACACTGAAAACGCTTCATCACCGCAAACGCTAATCTGATCCAATGGAATGGTATGTTCATACCAAGCTTTATGATATGGCGCCATAGTAAGATAGAGGGGCTAGGCGGTATATATCTTAATGTCATCTATTTTAGTTAGGTGGTCTTAAACCACGTAAGCAATCACTTATTGAATAAAAGTGTATATGCATATTCTAGAACTCGAAAACCCATCGACATTTTCTCAAGCTGCGGCAGCTAGAAAAAACAAGAACATAAAGGCATTAAGCGAGTGAACACCATTGCTCTTGACCAATTACTCCAAGAGGTTAAAAGCCGCCGGTATGACCTTCGATGCTAAAGGCGACATACAAATAGAACACATACAAAGAGCATGAAACATAAGAACAATTACTATACAGCGCTTATACGAGGCGTTGAAAACTATGTTCTCTCAAATTTTGCACTTCAGATTTCTTTACATCCTTCATTTATGGTTTCCTTTAAAGCTATTTAACACTTTGTTACTCTGGATAACTCAACTGAATCTGCTGTTACATTTTACTTTCTCTGCTAGACAGTGAAGGGATTGCTTTCCACCCAAAAGTTTGATACCAAATAAATGTTTGCGGAAAAACACGTTTTTAGATCCCTTAAATCCAAAAATATTAATTTTAATAAAAGGTCTTGTGTCCTGTTTTGCCACAAATAAAAACGAAAAGTGAGTAAAATACTGTACTTGCTATCTAAGTTCAGCATCTTCCAATGTAGCAACACTAATAGTTTCAGAAAATCTCCCCACTACCCTTTAAATGGAAGAATTTTCGAAAAGGTATATTTTCTTAAAACCGCTCTAACGATTTGGATTAAAATATTATCATAATAATCCAAAGCGCAACAGTCCTTTCCGGGCCTAGGCCTACCGCCCAGCTGCTCGTTCTCCCACCTCAGCTCATCATAGGCGAGATGAGTGGGGTGCAGTAGTGGAAGGTGGTACCTCCAATCCCTCCCGGCGGGTTATGTGGTCCAGACAACCATGGCCGTTACTTTTCAATCAAGTAGCTCCTCAGTTGACCCCTCACGGACCAAACCAGCTCTTCTAGCGGGAAAAAATCCCCATGACGGTACTGGGAATCGAACCCGTGTCTCCCGCAGTGTTAAAATATCACATGTTTAATACATATACTCCATACAAATAAAATGTATCTCTAGAATTCTCTTCAAATAGCCTCTGAGGTATTTTTCATTTTGCATGACTTTTGCATAACTGACGAACCGTGGAATATAGACAAAATCTTACCACACCAAAAATGTAGATCTCTTTAAAGCATATAATTTATGTCAAATAACTATTTTGTGGAGCTAACCATTTTTAGATAACCTTGTCCTTGGTTTGAATATTCCAATACTTAGACTTTCCTCAAATAGGAAGTCAATTGGTCTCTTTTTCCTGGTTAACCAAAGAGAATGGAATTTCAAAGCCATTACATAGCGATCAACATTTAAAAGATTAAACTATCGCTTAAGCTCTCCATATCCATTGACCTACAAGACACTGTAATAAAAGGATTTCTCTAAATGTCTATCCCAATTAGCATGAACTAGATAGAAGAATAAGTGTTTGTAACAAAAGATTGCCCAAGAGTGAGTAGAGAATGTCATGAGAGTTTAACTAAGCGAATAGCAGACGGTAAATAAACCAAACAGTCTCTAGAGCTTAGAGTTATCCAACTTTCCTCTTTTTTATGTTTTTGAAGTGGAATAACACAAACAGAGCTACAGGTTTTCCTCGCAGTACACGGCTCTTAACAGCTGTACATTTAGGAAATTAATTCGATAAAATAGCCGCCATAATTCAGAATCCTGGCAGGGACTCCACCCAAAAGCATTTTCTTTTACTAATGCTGTTATGTAAATATGTCGTGTAATGACAGCGTATATTTCTTTATACAGATTGTTGTACATTTTGCACGGATTTCATTTTGACAGTAACTAATACATATGCAGGACATTTCATAATGCAGCTTCTTTCTTTATGCAGAACACATTACTATTTCTGCAAACATCAATAAAATTATAAGGCTGCTTTTTACGACGGGCCAGACATGAAATTTACCTTTTAAAGGCAATTATTTATGGAGGCAGTATACTCATAAATTGTACAACTAGCCAGTGTGAAGCGATAAGTGTCACGTTTCCGGGCAAATAGTTGTCATTCCTTAGGAAGTAGGGAATTGGGGTAGGAAGGGGAAAGAAAAAAAAAAAAAAAAAAAAATATTCTCATGTCTGACCCATTGTAAAAATATTTGAACATTAAAATAAATGTTTACTTCTTTTACCACTTTTCACTTCTGAATTGATTTAAACGTTCACTTAACTTATTAAACAGCTAAAAAGGCAATCAACATAACTAGAAAAATGCAGTATACTTATATAAAAATAAAATAAAAATGCAGATGGTTTTGCCTAAAAAGAGATGTAACAATTCACAAAGTTTCACCCATAAGACTTTTTCTGCTATTTGCATAAAATTAGAAAAATCCATTTTCTCAATCCTTCGTATCAGTCTTATTCTATTTTAACAAAATCACTTGTCCTTTGCGACGGGGTGAAAATAATCTCGCACCTAATAGTAGAGGAAGTGTTGCATTCCTACCAAAATTTTGATAACGAAATTTCAATGGAAGTACATGTGTAGAGCTCTGCGAATACGCCCGTGTGTGTATGAATGATGGTGCGTGTGTGTGCACGCGCGCGCGTATATATGAGGCACTCCTTAGGAGTGCCTAGGATTAGATACATGTCGGAGACCAGACCGGACAGAGTGAAGACATGGTCAGCCCAGCACCAGGTATGAGAGTGAGAAAGAGGATATCAAATGCAGATGAAATGGATGAATGGAAACGTGATGATGGAGCAGTTTGTAAAATGAGTGGCGGGGGAAACCGGAGAGCCTGGAGAACATCCTCTCTGACGACACGAATATCCAAGCGCGTCCCTGGGATCGAACCAGGGCCGCCTTGGTGATAGGCCAACGGTATAACCCTGGCCATGGCGCCAACTTGGCCTACATATTTAAGAGATTTAATTACAAAAAAAATGTATAACTTGACTTTGTTTTGGAGGGGAAGTGCGTGGGAAATTCTCCTCATTCGGAAGAAATGTATAAGTTAGTACTCGTATAATTTCTAAACGAAAGAAGGTAGAAAAACACTTACTGCACAGAAAATATAGATATCTTAAGACACATCTTCCCAAGATATCCATTATTAGATTAGAATTTTCAACACTTTTGCCATTTCTTGATTTGCTGTTATTCAATTGTTTCTCGCAATGTAATGAAAGGAGGGTGGAATTTCAAGGCCACCTTAGCGATCCCCTTTTTAACGTTTGATTATAAATTGATAATTATTACTCCTGTCTCCTGTATTCCATTTTCAACGAAATTTTTGGAAAAACTGAGTGAGTGAGTGAATGAGTGAGTGAGTGAGTGAGTGAGTGAGTGAGTGAGTGTGTGAGTGAGTGACTGAATGAATGAGTGAGTGAGTGAGTGACTGACTGGGTGAGTGACTGACTGACTGACTGACTGACTGAGTGAGCGAGTGAGTGAATGAGTGAGAGTGAGTGAGTGAGAGAGTAAGTGAGTGAGTGAGTGAGTGAGTTGAGTTTAAGGGCCCGTCGACAACTACATGGGTCATTTGGGTCCGCAGTGAGTAGATAATCTTGCAATATTAACTGAAAGATATAGAAGAGGAAGAAGGCTGTAGTATTTATTACTGAAGAAAAGAAAAGCTTAGAAAGCGCAGTTTAAGCAAAGTAAGATGTTTCAAGAAATGTAACGTTTCTAAGGCAGTATAGTGCAGGACTATTACAATGAAAACTGTTTTCTTATTTGCCGGTGTATGGTGGAATACTTAATGTATCCACGCCGAAAAAAAATTTAAATGAACTATTCCTTTAAGTTGCACTGTAATTCCCTTTAAAAAGAAAGCGATGGAGAGTTCAAGGTAGCAGTCGAGGGGGACAAAACCTTGTGGCCTACATCATCTCTGTCATACCGTGACGAGGATATTCGTAACTTGCTGCAAGGACATCGCCCAACCACAGGAATTGTGTGATTCATGAGCCCCCGCAACTAGTCACGTACACTAAATAAACAAACTGCACTTGTTTAAAGACCTGAGCTGTATAGCATGGTCCTTTTATTTTCCTTCGTCATCTTCCCCATGGGTTATGCTATAGTCCACTTATGTATAACAAACGCATTGTAACTATATACAGGAACTCACTGTTTGGGTACGCTATCATTTTTACGCGAAAAACTGTTATACATTGAAATTCATTGTAAAGTGAAATATACAAAACAAACATCCTTATATAAAGTTTGGATCTCATACCATTACAAGCACTACGAATAAGGAACCAGGAAGCAGAAGGACAAGGTTGTATGCGTATAAAGTATTGCTGGCAGTCTACACAATAGTTGGTTGTGTGTTTGTGTGTGTGCATATATTGTTTTGCTATGATTAGAGCGTATAAATATTGCATATCTGCAATAAGATGCAAATTTTAAGGAAAGAGGACTTGCCCCGTAGAGGCGACCGCCAGCAAAACATAAAAGAGACGCTCAAAGTCAAATTACCTCACTTGTAAATATGCCCCGACGACAATGGAGCGATCAGGGGAAGACGACTATACACGTGGCAGAACAAAGCGATTCCTGACTGTTCGAGAATCGTTCGACTGAAGATGTTTACGGGAAGTTTCTCGAGAAAAGGTGCATTTTTCGGAGAATTTGCTGGACTATAGAAAGTGAGAGAACCAGGACAGAGTTGTCAGTTTCAACTGTACGTTGTGTACAGTCAGTATTGAGAGAATTTGAGTATGTGTATCTTCAGATATAGTTTTAGATATTTAATGGAATTTTGTCGCAATGGAATTGTTTACTGTTTGAAACAAATTTTAGTGACTGAATCATTGGTGTTGTTTGTCGAGTAGTATTAGCGTTTTGTGTCACGGTTACGATAAGACAGAACAGCTCTGAGTTGCATGGTCACGACGGATTTAAGTTGAGTTAATGAAAAATCAGAACTGTGTTTTTGTGATTCAATAACTGGACTGGTCATTTGTGGCAATATGCACAAGTACAAAGCAACTCCCTAAACATTGATCAATAAGGTAATGAATGGCCTGATAAAAATGACTACATCCCATAGTAAAGCTGGCGGTCCTTACAATTGGTTGCAATTTTTGCGCTTAAGACCTGCATTCCCACAAAATAACAACTATAATTTTGTTTACCTGTCGTGTAATACATCATAATTCTAACTTTACTACCCACAGATTTTTACTTTTTTCACCACTTTGGGGAAATATTGCATTCCACACCAATATTCGATATCGAGGTTTCATTGGAAATATGTTTTGACACTACCGGAATAAAAACAGCGCTTTTAGAAAAAAATGGTCTATATATGTACGTTTACATCGTGTGTGTGTGTGTGTGTGTGTGTGTGTGTGTGTGTGTGTGTGTGTGTGTGTGTGTGTGTGTGTTTGTGTGTGTGTGTGTCTTTGAAGAGCACAACTCAAAAATGAAAACTCGGTTAAATACCAATCTTGCTTTTTAAATTCAGCATCTCCTAAGGATGCTACGCGAAGATTTTCAACAAATCTCACCACCCCAGACTACCAGATTTTATCCAAAATGTTAAAATGGTTTTGATTAAAATACCATACGTTTAAGATATTTTCATAACAAATGAAATGTTTATCTTGAATTTTCTGGGAATGTCCTCATCTCATTCTTAATAACCTTTGCAAACAGATAAACCCTAAGAGATTGACAAAATCTTGTCTCACAAAAAACTTAGAGCTCGTTAAGACACACAATTTATACGTGTAAAATACTTTATTTGTAGAGCGATCCATTTCGGAGGTATTCCTTATTATTGTCTGAATGTTCCAATCTGATACTTTCTCCAACTGCAAGCGTTATCTAGGTAAAGAGCGCAGAACTTCAAAGGTATCACGCAGCGACCAGTTTTATAAGATTCAACAGTCGCTTAAACTCTACTGTATTCCCATATTCCCCTTGCACCTTCAAGAAAAGTAGCAGTAAAGTACTTTGTACAAATGTTAATCTCGATTAACATGAAGTAGACAGAGAAATATGTTTGTAAGACTAATGTGTACAAGAATATAAAAAGTCATGGGGTGCAACAAATCCCATTTTTTCGCTTAAGGATGAGCTGTATATTAGTATGTGCCACTTGATTTGCAGAATACCTAAATCAGATACATGGAACCCGCACGAGAGATGATAGTGATTTTGTTCCCCATATAGCATGGCATCAAATCAAAGTGTCCTATATTGTTGTCAGAATGCATTTGTTTATAGTCTTCTCATTCAGTCTTCAGTATTACTATTCTTTCGGCTTACTGTATACATTTCTGAGCGATATGTTGAATTATTTTTACCTTCTATATTTTGTTGAACTTATTCTCTGCTTACCTCTTGGTTGACATTTTAGTTTTTTACAATCTGGGCTCTTCGGTAATAGGTAAGCCTCGCCTTCCGGAGGTCGTAGGTTCAATTTCCAGGCCGACCTTCCTAAGCTATGTGTTTCTTCAGGGATTTTGCAGGTCACTAGACGAATGCTGGGAAGGTTTTTTTATATCTCCAAATTTCCCGTTTCTCCAATTTATTTCACCTTCGTTTCAAACCAATCTTTCAGAGTCGGAAGTGCTGGTGACGGGCACTGGTGTCGAGATGAAGAATCTCCAGCACACGCTAGGAACCCTCACTCTGGCTTGCGCTATTCACCCAGGTTCCAATATGCCCGCAGAGCGCTCTCATTTCATCCCTTCTTCGCAGGGTCTGACATGCAATAGCCGCAACAGCTTCAGCGTGGAATTCTCTCCGTCCATAGTCTAACTCTACCATCCGTTTTCAACCAGTAGTAGTATTGATAACCCTTAGGTGTAGTAGGATAACCGAATGCAATCCATTGTAGTAAATGGGTAATCCTTCAGCAACGCTTGTAAAGCATCTCATCTCTAGATTTTAGCTACATTCCATTATTAATCAAAACTTAATTTAAGCCTTCGTTAGTTTTTTGAACTACAGTTCTTCCCGTAGCCTGATTATTTGTTACTAAGCCTATTTTATTAGTATCTAGGTATATGGAGTTACTTAAAAATCCCACATCACCTAAACAAGTTTTGAGGCACGTGACTGAAACTCCAAAGGCAGCCCCTAGCCCTTTTATCGACAGGAAAATTTGTTATGAAATTACTATTGCAAATTTACATCAATTTGAAACAAAAAAATAGGGTTACACAGTAAAGAAACTAAAGAGTCTTTTAACACATGTAATAATAATGGAAATAAGCTGAGGCAATTCGCTACATACGAGTTAAAAATAATGAACACTTACTTCAGGAAGAAAGACATTCATGAATACACTTGGTGTGCTAGAGACTAATGATCACTAATTGATTATGTAATAGTAAATAAAAAAAAACTATCTGCTCAGGTCAAAGAGGTCAAAGAGGAAGTGAATATCCCCGGACCATTATTTAGTTTTAGCAAAAATAGACCTCCTAACAATATGGAAAAGAGCATGTTCTACTCCAAAGAAAAATGAAGAAATTTTAAAAATATACCTACGAAAGGAGGATAGTTTAAAAACATTATACCAGAATAGGCTAACAACTTATCTACAAGCAATACCAATAAGTAATATTGATGAAGAATGGGAGAATATAATAACAGTACTAAGAAAATAAGGATAGGAGGTTCTTAGTACAAAAGAAAAGTATCGACGAAGACACGCAATAAAGATATGGAATGAGGATACTAAAAATACGATCCAAGATAAGAAGAAAGCATATAAAAATATGTTGCAACAACAAACAGAAGAAGCAAAAGATAATTATAAAAGTATTAGAAATGAAACAAAAAGATGAATTAGAAAGGCACAAGAATCCTGGGATAGATTAATCAGTACAGTTGAGCATGATATACGCTGTAGAGAGATAGTTGCATACAAACTGTTAAAACATTTAAGTTGCCAAGAAAGAGATTTAGCTTACTTTCCATTAATTACGGAAGAAGGGTATGAAGACCAAGAGAAGGAATAAAATAAAGAAGAGCAAGAGATAATGCATGGTGATATAGATGATATTACAATGAAAGTGTGGATAGATTTATTAAAAGAAATTAAAAATTGAAAAGCAACAGGAGAAGATGGGATAAATAAAGAGCTTGTGAAATATGGCGGACAAACATTGAATGTTAGTTTACTAAATTTTATGAATATGAGTTGGAAACCTGTCAGATACTAAAGACATGGCTGAAAGCCAGGGTAATATCAATTTTTAAAAAGAGAGATAGAAGGAATTACAGAGGAATAAGTCTTCTGAATACGGGCTACAAGTTATACTCTAGAATCCTAAATAGAAGATTAAGAAATATTCTAGAAGCATTGATAACAAAAGAACAGAGTGGATTCAGAGTAGGCCGCTCCTGTACTGACGCTATCTTTACAGTGAAACAAATAATAGAAAGGAGAAGAGAATTTAATATGGAGACCCATATAGCCTTTATAGATTATGAAAAGCCCTTTGACCGAGTTAATAGAGATGTGTTGTGGAACATTTTGGATAAAAGAGGTTACCCTAAACATTTAACCAGTACATTAAAAAGTATATATAAGAATACAAGTGTCAATATTAATACGGGATCTGGCAGATATAGTAGAGATAGTTTAATAAATCAAGGCGTAAGACACAGATGCAGTGTTTCACAAAGCTTATTTATAATATATATATGGAGGACATTCTTAGAGAATGGTAACAAAAGACGACGGCAGGAATAGAGATTGCTCCTAATTTTACTATAGAGACGATGCTGCTTGTTCAAGTTTTAATATATGCTACTGAGAATGAGTTACAAAAGGCAATTTATGAACTGCAGAAAGTAAGTAAGATGTACAATTTTAAAATCTCTACACAAAAAACAAAAACAATGGCCTTTCGTGGTACGTATAGTGTTAGAACAAAATAATTTTGGTTAATACTCCAATAGAACAGGTAACAAATGTTAAATATTTAGGAGGAAGTCACTTATAAATATTCTAGTGACTGTATGAGTAAACTAGCCACCTTCCAACATATATGTGGAGTAATAAACAGAACTTTAAGGGGAAAGACAAGGAAAGAGACACAGATAAAGTTTTATAAAGTGACCGCATTGCCGGTTTTACTGTATGGTTCTGAGGCTAGGACATTTAAAAGAAAAGGTATAAAAAATTGCAAGCTGCGGAAGTGAAATTCCTTAGATTTGTTAAAAGTTGTACCAGATTAGATATATTCAGAAGTGTAGACATACGAAATGAATTAAATGAACCCTCAATTGAAGAGAAAATATGTCAATATAAAGAACAGCGGACTCAACATGTATACCGAATGGATTCAAACCGTTTTCCAAAGCAAATTCTGGATTATAGACCGAGGGGAAGAAGGGACCCGAAACGACCTAGGAAACGATGAACAGATCCAATGTGAAGCCGGAACGGGCTTGAAGCCTAATCCTTGTACTGGAGAAGAAGAAGAAGAAGAAGAAGAAGAAGAAGAGAAGAAGAAGAAAAAGAAGAAGAGGAGGAAGAGGAGGAGGAAGTGGAGGATGAAGCAGAGGAAGAGGAAAAAGAAGAGGAAGAAGAGATAGAAGAGGAAGAAGAAGAGGAGGAAGAGGAAGAAGATGAAGAAGAAGAAAAAAAAGAGTCTTATAACACCCAGCAATCTTTACAAAGCCATCATTGTACAGAAGTGGGAAGGACAAGTGGATGCATCAAGTTTGCAAGCAACGTATATTTTATCTCAGGTTACGCAATCAGCGATTTGTTGGCCTACCTTAACTTGCAGTCCTTGATTTTGGCATTTAACACTCGGCTTCTACTCGTCTGTTTTAAATACCGGCACAAGGAATTTCAGAAACATACAAGCATTTGTTTTATTGTGTAAAATGATCATGCTCTTCAATCTCAATAATTATAGACCTTATACTCGTACTGTCATTTAAAGAAGAGGCACTCATGCTTTTTCATGTGTACTATTTAAAGGCAGATATTCCAGTCTTGGTTTAATTTTTTTTCCAGCGCAGCAGTCTATGAAGGGCCAAGGCTTGCCGCCCAGCCGCTGCGTCCCCCACCTCTGCCCAATACAGATGTCATTGGCGGAGTGCAGTACTGGAGGGTGGGACGTGGTCAGCACCCCGAGTCCTCCCGGCCAGTTATGCGGCCTTCTCGACCTGGGGCCGCTACTTCTCCATCAGGTAGCTCTTCCGGGACCTAACGAGGCTGAGTGCACCCCGTTCCAGACCTCCCAGCGGGGGAAGAATCCCCATGCTGGTACCGGGGATCGTACCCGGGTCCTCCACACCTTAGGCAAGCGCGCTACCAACTGCGATACGGAGGCGGTCGGTTTAAATTGATACAAGTTGTAAATTTCCTTTTGGAATATTAATCTATGGACAAAGTTATCTCCAGGTAAGAGGTGAAAGCAGTGAAAAAAAAAGGAGACTTTCAGTCATTCAGATCATAACTATCCTCCTAATAAGCGCATATCACATTGCGACGTGCACATGGACAGAAAAGCTGAAGTTGTGGAACTTATTACAAGGCTCGTTGATCAATACGGTATTTATCTAACGCTCGACTTTCTAAACTATTAGTGAATAGAAGTCATGTAGCAGTGAAACTAACCAAACTATATTTTTTAGAATATAAAGTTGCAAAAACGAAGTTTAGCTCCAAGCTATGTATCACCAGTATCACGTATAAGCCTACTAGTATATTTTCACTGTTACTCAAAACTGTTAAATTTAATATATATATATATATATATATATATATATTCAATTTTACTCCAATTATTCCAATTGGACAGTGAGAACGCCATTATCAGAGGATAATTTAATACGTAGTAAGGCTTGCTGATATAATGGTATATGTTTTAAGTTATTATTATTACCTATTATTATTATTATTATTATTATTATTATTATTATTATTATTATTATTATTATTATTATTATTATTATTATTATTATTATTATTATTATTATTATTATTATCATTATTATTATTATTATTATTATTATTATTATTATTATTATTATCATCATCATTATTATTATGATTATTATTTATTATTATTTATTTATTTATCTATTTATTGTTATCAGATGTGCATAATAACTTGAAACTAAGATTTAGCGTACAGAAATGGCAAGCGAGTTCGTAAAAAAAGTTAATCATATAACAGAATCCTTGTAGCAGCTCAAGAAAACAAGGAAAAATGGCAAACCTGTTTGAGGTCCAAACACGTGATATTATGCATTTACTAAATCTGCAAAAGGCCATCTCGTATTGTAGCCTTGGTTGTCATAACATTATAAGTTCCGGTAATTACACAGTTCTGTTTTAGCTATTCGTTTTCAACGAAGAGCTTCATATACCCGCTCAATTCATCAAAATTTAATAACCAATCTTCCCGTTTCTTCCTTGTGCAATAAATAAATGGACAAATGTTATCTCTGCAATTTGGAGGTTTGTGTGTTATTTCTAAATCTAAAGTTCTCGGTTCTATTTCCACTGAAGGGGAAACTATTCCTTGACTGAGTGTACCTTGTTCTCCCGAGATTCTGAAGTATCAATGTGAGTCTGAATGTACGATTCTAGATTTTTAAGACCAACGTTAATAAAAAATTAATTATTAGGTTCAAATGTAGCTAACCGTAATAATAAACAGAATTATCGTAGCACAACGTCACCGATAGTTGCCAATGCCTAAGCCGACAACAATATGATCAGGGATGTTAGGTGACAGCACAATGCCGTAAAAGTTAAATTAATACTGTTGCTCCCATTCTTCTACAACAGTCCGGCATAAGCATGGTAAATGTGCTCCAGGATAATAACTCCCAAACTTTCACAGGATGTACCCTCCTTTCGTATCTCCGCATCCCCTATCTTCGTAAACACATACTTAGAATGTGTAATGAATGAGAAGGTTTTAAAATATAGAATAATACAGAAATTCATTTTAGCAAAACTTGAGGGTATTGGCCAAAACAAGTATACCTACAATGGGATATGCCTAAAAAGAGCATAATGCCAAATTCCCAATATAAAGATGCTGCTTCAGATCTTAGAAATTGGCCTACACAGAATTTAAAGAAATACAGCGAAACACTAACTACTATGATTTATAATTAGTGTGAAGATTTATAAAAACTATTTTAATTGAAGCTATCAGAAAGCAGCAAGGGAAATGAAATATAATTTCAAAATCACATATCACAGTCAGTACCAACTTTACGTTGTTTAGGCATATATGCTTTATAAATTATCAAGGAATATAAAAAGCAATCTAAGAAACAATTGAATGGTACCTATTCGGTATAACCATAAAAATTGTTTTTATTTTTTTTCTAAAATGCACATTAACTGGCGCGAGCTCTAGCTCATTCTGCCCATCAGTTCAACCACCACATGTATCATCAGTAGGGTAGTTGAGGGCAAGCTGGTACACTTTTTAATGGGCAAGATGGCCACCATGCGTGATCTAAGGGTTACCAGGTAAGGTGGTAGGGGGAAGCACGACGTTATAGGTGTTTAAAGCAGTCACTAGGGCAGTGGTGGTTCCTGGGTAATCGCATGCTCACAAGTGCACACTTATAATTTTTCCCGTATGTGAAGGTATATTTGGTTCTATAGATATGTATACGAGAAGGTAAAATGTCCACCTTTCTTCTATATAAACTTGCTCGTTTAATCTTCCCGCACCTTCTTTCGCAAGGCCAGTGCATTTGGTCAACACCGTAGGCACGCATAAACCAGATTTTGCGACTGGCAAAGGAAGCTTTTAGGCGAGAGGGCGCAGGGGGAGAGGAGCAGCTTGTATTTGGGAGTATAGGAGTACAGGAGCTACAATCCACAAACCCGAGCGATGCGATTCTTACCGCGCATGCTCATTGCGTTCCCGTACAAGTCGTATTCATTTCCTTCTCGACTTCCCCTGAGCGACTATTTCCTTCCCTCTCGTTTCGCAGAAGTTGGGATCAGCCTGCTACCGGTCTAGCCAACTTTACGTTTCCAAATATGATGTAGCCATTTTCTGTATTAGCCTGAGAGTTGCAAACACATTGTATGTCTTTCATTAACCCTTATAAATGCGTACAATTGATCTTTATAATTTACTAAGGCCAATGCTTCAGTTTGGGATAGTTGTTTTTTTACTGTGTTTATATTTTCTATTTGTTAGGTTTGTGTTTCTGGTAGCGAATTGTATGCAATTGTGTCTATCCTTTGCAGTAAATTTCAATTTGTGCATTTGTGAAAATCTGTGCTTTCACTTCTCATAAGGTGTTTTGCGTGTGTAACTGTGGAAATATGCAGCGTTGCGAAACTAAAGGAGATAAATCTCTCCATTTTAACCTTGGAAAAGAAGCTGAAAATTAAAAACGTAGGCAGACCGCTGCCACCAATCTATTTAGTTCAGGTGACTAGGAAGACCCTTACAAGAAAATTTAATGAAAGTAACTTTTTCGTGGATATGTGCTTGTGAAGTAACCTATTGGCTCTTCTGTTTTCAGTGTTAATTATTTGCGAGCGACAGAAGCGGCACCTAGACAAATAATGGTTGTGGTGATATCGGTCACTTGGTGGACGTGCTGATGGTCCATATGAATTGGAATTAGAGCTAAATGTACTGGGAAAATATATCTCGGCAGTTAGATAGTGTTTTTAGGCGTAACGTGGAAAAACACAATGAGGAAACTGCTAAGAACAGATATGTCTTGTCGCAGATAATTCATTGCGTCAAATTCTGCGGAGCGTGCGAGTTGGGTCTCACGGGACACGACGAAAGTCGAAATTCATTGAACTCCGGCGTGTTTCGAGGACTGATAAACTTGACAGCAGAATTACATTCCGCGATGAAAGAATATCTTACGCAAGCCTGCGTTTTTCGGGGAACGTCGAAAGAAATACAAAATGATTTATTGCAGTGTATGCGTGACGTATTCCAAGAAGAAAATAAGGGAGAAATTTTTAAAGCAGAGTACATTGCTGTAATGAAACATCTGGCATTTCATCTCTTTTTCAAATGGCGATTGTGTTTCGTTACCTATTACCTTGAGCGTCGGCAGACTTTTTTTCAGGGGGAGGGGGGGGGCCGCATGTTGCATGTTGGAAGTTTACAATTAAACAATATTAATTCATTATTTTGTTGCTAAAAGCTGTAAAAGATGAGTTGTAGTATTTGTTGGGGATAAGCATATTAATTTATGCTAAATAAAAACTGTTCTTTGCATCAACATTAACGCAATAGTTAACAATAAATTATTGCACATTACATTTATTATTTTTCAAGGGGGGCCCACCTTCGCAACGCCCATGCCTGTTACCAAATGGTAAGTCAGTTGAAAGATTCTGTGCATTTTTAAATCCAGATGCACAAGATGCAAACGCTCTCCCCCTGTGTGTGAAAATTCTCTGCAGTAGTATCTGAAAGTGGGAAAAAAAAAAAAAAAAAAAAAAAAAAAAAAAAAAAAAAAAAAAAAAAAAAAAAAAAAAAAAAAAAAAAAACTGAGTCGTGTCTCTGTCAGGGAAGGAATTCTTCTTTGACGAGCCGGGGAAATTATTTAATGGGAGGGGGAAATCCCACCCCCTGTTAATTTGAACCCTACTGCATACCCACTGCGAAAAGTCACCAGTCGCCACTGCTCTAAGGATATCTTTTAAGGTGTGTAACAGCGTATGAATGTGTTTACGCGTGTTCATGGTACTTGAGTACCTATGTTATTCACTATATCGATGTCTGCTACCTAACGCAAGAGCTTTCTATCTTGATTTAATATATTGCCCTAACACAATGACACCTCGCCACACATCGTCACGCTTACCTAACCTAACTTAACCCAACCTCCACTAATCTAACACCTTTTCTAATGATTTATCCTTCATCCTTATTGCTCAACCTAACCCGTACTTTTTTTATAATTTAACCTAATTTAACCTAATAATTTAACCTAACCTAAGCCCGATACATCTACTCGTCTAACCTAACCTAACCTAAGCAAGCATAAACCTTCCTATTTATTATTTTAACCTAACCTAGCTCCTACTCCTTTTATTCTACTCCTTAATAATTTAACCTAAGCTAGAAGTAGTTAGAAGGATAACGCATGTGCAAGAGTAGAGAAAGTCATGTAAGTGCAGCATATGAGACATTTTTTCCCCTCTACATCACACCCTTCATTATGTGAAATTAAACATCCTAAATAATGAAAGATATTGATTTGCTCAGTCATAAGCAGAAAAAATCTAAGCTTATTATACAGCTTTATGATACTATCTATGCACTCCAATTATATGAAAATATGTCATCTGGTTATGCTAATGTAATATGCCATATTTTCTTTCCTATCCAAAGTATAGGTATACCAAATTATAAAGAAAAATTAACCCACAGTTCTAGTCAACTAACCTAGGCTAACGTTACTTAACCTAAGCGAGCACAAACCTTCCTATTTGTTAAGATAGTTTAACCTAACCTAACCTATCTCATTTCCATTTTACTCGAGCATTCTTATCTTATATAACATATTCTAACCTTCGCACCACACCATTTCAGGCTTAAACACTTCTTTTTCTTTCGTAGATGTTTTTCAGCAACTTTAGATACTTTGAAAGTATTAGACCCCCTGACATGCGAACTCTGGGTTCGATCCCAGGCAACCGCATGTGGGAATTGTGATGGACGAAGCGGCGCTGGGACGGGTTTCCTCCGGCTTCTCCGGTTTCCCCCACCATCTCATTCCACCGGTACCCCATCTTCATTCCATGTATCAGTGTCACCGCCTGCGGTGCCGTATGTAGTAAAAGCGGGCGTTAAACACTTCATAAAAATACTTAGTAGTAGTGCAAAACGAAAGGCTATGGAAGATATATCTGCACGCCCAAGCAAAGTGGCTCGATCTGTACTAAAAGAATTGCCTGAATATAACTGTGTAGACAATGATTTAACTCTAATAAAGAGAAATGTACCTATATAATTCGCGGAGAAAGAAATACCCTAAATTTCCCGCTGACAGAAATGAAACTCATGACAAGATTCTATCTCTAGATATTAAGACAAACTTAGATGAACATGATGCATAATGACAAAGACAGTGGGATTGTAATATTCATCTGTTGCACTAATTTGAACTTTTTAGTAACGTGTCCTTTGTAATATGATAACGGAACATTTGACTATTGCCTCAAGTTCTTTTATCAAATATTTATGCTTCACGGTTTAAGAATAGTCACTATGTGCCTTTGGTATTCTGTTTGCTTCCAAATAAAACCAGATATTCATATGAAACTACATTTCGCATTATCTGTCACGAGTGTAATGAACAATTAAATAAGATATTTGAGCCCAGAATTATAATTTCGGATCTATAAATAGCTATACATGATGCGGTGGAACCGTGTAGCCGAGTACTGAAATCTTTATGTGCAGATTTCACTTAACTAATACGTGGTGGAAAAAAAATACAGGTTTAGGGCTGGCAGGTGAATACATAGATAAGGATTCAATCGTTGGACACTGGTTACACTGTGTTTGGTTTAGTACACTTGAAACCATGTGAACCCGTAAAACGTAAAATTTTGTTCTTACTTGGTAGAAAATTATATTGACGAAAGTATCAATTTTTCTCCCCTTATGTGGGCAGCCAAATCAGCAGACATTGGACGAAATACGAATGCATGCGAATCTTTTCATTCGCATTTCAATGCAAGCTTTAGTAACTGTCATCCATCTTTATGTTGAAGAGATAATGTCTTAACAGACCTAGATGTATATAAAAATACTAACCAATCAATACCCCATTGAATATGAAATAGAAAAAGCAGCTCTTACTCAACACGAAAAGTTGATCAGACTCCCATTCAATACATGGAACAAGAGAAATTTTACACATACACTAAAGACTCAGGAGAGCTTTCTTTCCAAAATTCAAGACATCAAGAAGAATGTATACCTTCCTAATTCAAAGGAAAACTTCATATCTAAAGTCAATCTGACACAAACATTAGGCATCACATATTATTTACACCTGACAGAAGAAGTTAAGAAAAGTGATACTCCAACCAGTGTTCTAAAATTATTGGCATTAGAGACAATCCACACTAGATTTCCAGAACACGAATGGCTCCATATTTATACTGATGGATCATTGATATCAAACCTAGATGGAGCAGGGGCTGGAGTCACGTGTCACCTCTTTTCCTATTACAGATCTTTAAGTTATGGACTTTGTACAGAATTTCACATTTTCAGCAAGCAGTTATTCTCTTAGATTCCAGGGCAGCAATTATAGCAATTACTTCCATTGTCACCAAAAAACCAAACAATTATAGGATGTTGGAAAATCCTTACCCATGTAACATCACTTCAAAAACTAGTCTTCCAATGGATACCACCTCACTGTGGACTGAGTGGTAATGAGAAAGCTGATTTTCTTGCAAAAATGGTACCAGAAGTGTACAAAAATCTATATTTAATCTACCATTTTATGCAGCTAAAAGATTTGGTCAACTCTGAATTCAAAAAATTATTGCAAAATGTAAAATCAAAGAATAAAAGATGGGAACTACCAAACATTCAAACAGTAATTCCTGAGTATCCTCGAAACACAGCAGTTGCAACCTTCAGGTTGATTACAGGACAGAATTGTCTGGCAAAACATTTAAACAGAATTGGGATATATTCTTTACCACTCTGTCCTCTACGTGATCTGCAAGAGGAAATGGATCGAGACCACCTTCAAATATGCCCGGCCACTTCTTGTGCCCCATCCATCAGTGAAAAATATTGGAGAGCAAGAGGATTAATGACTTTATTGTCAGAAATCCAGCATTAGCTAACAACAACATAAAAATAAACAGCTCCGAAAAATCACACATGGGAAAAAATTATTTCACAATAAATAAACAGCACTACAGTGAGAAGCAAGTTAGTAAATATGAACAGGGTCAAATTGATAGCTTCGTATTCATCAAGAGCATCTGCCATCATTTTTCAAAGTGAAGTAAAGAACAGCCAGTTGCGGTGCAAAAACATCCAACAAGCTTTGTCAGTGCAATCTGTATCCCGAGCTATAATGTGCAGCTTACCGGTAAGAACAGAAATAAGCAATGCTATTTACCATGTGTAACTTTAATGGTTCAGTGCAGTTTTCATAGTGGATTAGAGTCCTTCAGTGCAGCAAGTGTCAATCGCCTGTGTATCTATTTGTGTGTGTGTGTGTGTGTGTGTGTGTGTGTGTGTGTGTGTGTGTGTGTGTGTGTGTTTGCCTGTTTTTGAACAGCATTAAACGAGAAGCAAAAGTCGGTTACATATTAAACTTGGTGTTTTCAGCATCTTCCAAAGATGTGACTTGAAGTTTAAAAACTAATCTCCTCAAACTCTTTATGATTTTCTTAAAAAATTCTCTAACAAATTTGATTAATTCAGTAGGTATACGCCTAAGATAGTATGAAGAAATAATAAATTATATCTTGAATTTTCTGGGAGTAGCCTTTGAATAGCCTTCATTCTGGATAACTTTTGATAGCTAGTAAACCGTAAGAAGTAAAATATCTTACAATACAAAAACTGTAAATATTAAGGCACGTATTTACATGAAATGTATTTTTAGTTAATCTTTTCAACATATGGATATTAGTTTGCATTTTCAAATACTTATTATTTTCTCAAATAGGATGTTCTTCTTTATTTATCTCTTGCTCATGGAAAGAAAATAGAATTTCAGAAATAATAAATTATATCTTGAATTTTCTGGGAGTAGCCTTTGAATAGCCTTCATTCTGGATAACTTTTGATAGCTAGTAAACCGTAAGAAGTAAAATATCTTACAATACAAAAACTGTAAATATTAAGGCACGTATTTACATGAAATGTATTTTTAGTTAATCTTTTCAACATATGGATATTAGTTTGCATTTTCAAATACTTATTATATTCTCAAATAGGATGTTCTTCTTTATTTATCTCTTGCTCATGGAAAGAAAATAGAATTTCAGAAAGCGACCAGCTCTTAAAATGCTTGACTATCGCTTATTACCTAATCCTCTTATACCTACAACGAAATAGCCAATAAGGTAATTTCTGCACGTGTATACCCAGGGCCGTATTTACGTAAGGGCAAACCGGGCAACTGCCCAGGGCGGCTTATTTTAGGGGGCGGCAAAATTACTGGAAAGCTGCACCAAAAAAAAAAAAAAAAAAAAAAAAAAAAGCATAGACATGAAACATCAAGTTCCTTTTGATTCTGGATGAATTGATTGAAGAACTGAACAACAGAGTTTCTTCCTACAAGGAAGTCAGTGAACCATTTATGTTTTTGACAAATCTGTAGATGCTTAGTCCACTTGAAATTCAAGAAGCTTCATCCAGACTTCAGAAAGTCTACAGTTCGGATCTTGAAGATTCAGAATTTGTACTTGAATGCTTACACTGCAAAAGCTACATAGAAAAGAACGAAAATGCGACGCACTCTCCTACACAGCTGTAAGGTAACTGTCTAGAGAGTGTTTACCCAAACTTAAACATAGCTCTACAAATATACTTGAGCTCTCTTGCTTCCAACTGCTCAACTGAGAAATCATTTTCTGCTCTAAGACGCATACATAATTATTTAAGAACATCACAAGTGAAGGATCGTCTTAGTTATCTTGGTATTCATGCAATTGAATCTGACTTACCAGTGAAAATGGACTACAACGAACTCATAAACTTGTTTGCAAATGACAGAGCAAGGAGGAAGCCTGTTCTTATTTAAACAGTATATGTGTTGACATCTAATAGGGGCTGATGCCTCTTTAGTGTAAGTTCTTTTTATTAAGATGTTCCTACTTGAATTTTAATAACCTCACTTATGGTGTTTGCCACTCATACTTAAGTATCCAAACAAGTGAAACCATTATCTATGTTGTGAAAATTTAAGTTATATATGTATTGCAAGTTTTTTGGGGGTCGGGGGGTAGCAAATGTTTTTTTTTTTTTTTGGGCCCAGGGGCGTCAGAGGTCCCAAATTCGGGCCTGTGTATACCAGCTTTTGTTCTTCTCCTATTTTTGCAAAGAGAATGGCAGCTTAAAGCCAGCATATAGTAAGCAGCTCTTAAAAGATTCAACTATCGCTTAAGCCAACTGTATGTCCCTATTTCTACTGTGCCTACAAGGATATATGTAACTTCTACAAGCGTCCATTTTGATTAAAATAAAATATTGTAAAATACAGTCAAGTGAATGCAACGCATCATATGTTTTCACTGCTGACTCTGTGAATAATTCCACGAGAGAATTCCGCAGTGCTTTCATACGAAAGAGCTAGTAGCAAGGATTTCTGGATGTGTCAAAAGATATGGAGAATGACGGCAGGCAGTTTCAGTGTACTGGATTGTCTGGTCAATATTACTATTGTATGGTATACGTTCCATTTACTGACCGCGGCCACCCGTGGCTAATGATCGCACGCTTGCCCTGCACGGCGTGGACTAAACCATCATCTCACATTATAGTGACAGTGTGTATAAAGCGATGTCACTATATGTTTTATTAACACATTTCTTTACACACTATTTCTCATGTATGTTACCTGGTGGTCAGTTGCCTTATTCTGACACTGGCCCGCGGCAGCGGCAACACAACAAAGGACAGCCAGGATCGGGCTGCAGCGCGCCACAGGGGCGGCTTGTATCAAAGACGCTCAAGGTCAGGCTGTTTCGCGTGACTGTGTATACGTGACTAACAATCGAGCGGTAAAACAAAGGGTTTTCCAGATTGTTCGAGACGTGTCCGGCAGCCAGCGTGTTTGTGGAAGTTCGAAACAAGTCCGTGTTATGTGATCCTCACTATATAAGGAGGCGAGGAGTCGAAAGGTCGGAACAGTTAAGGAGTCAGTCAGATTTTTTTGTGTGCTATGGTGAAGGAAAATAGTGAAGCAATTATGAATGTTGAGTGATTGTATCGTTAGAGTTAGTCTTGAGAGACAGAGAAAGTGAAGAAAGATAGTGAAAGTACTGAGTCAAGATTACGAGAGGAAAACAGTTGTGAGCAGTAAAATTACGAGATTATAGACTGTGTTAACGTCAGCAAAAGATAACTGTATATTTATGTAAAAGTTTTAGAAGAAAATAAAGTGAGAAAAGAAATTGGACTAGTCTTTTGTCGTTTTTGTTACAACATAGATATTAGTCGACCGATCGGGAGTGAAAGTGCTGTAGATTCTTGTAGCTATAGGTATATGGTAGTTAATATTTACAAGAAATCTTTTCCATTTAAACGTCACTATTTATGGGTATTAAAATGGCAAATTATAGTTTCAACAATGTACATTTCTCACGTTTAAAATAAACAGCTAAGAATAAAGCACAAAATACAAAGAAATGAACAATATTGTTCAAACCACAACGCAAAAGAAAGACATGGTAATTAAACGTGCATATACAGATTAAACTATCATACATGAATGAGAAATCCTTAGACAGATATTGTTGTATAAATGGTACCTTAGAATTATTAAAGATCCTTTTAGTGCAATTAAGACTATTTCCTGATTGATGTCCAAAACTGAGCAAGAAGCTTTGTGATTGTCCCTTCAACTCGACCATCAATGCTAGTACTTTGATGCTTCCAGGCCATGTATCTCTTTGTAATGTGGGATGGTAGATTCAAGATGCTGAAATTTTCAGACAGAGTTTCAGCCTGATAAAGACCGGTGCTTCCATTGCAAAATACCGTCAGCAACTAATGCACTACTGTGCTTTTTAAATGGGAAGGAGTTTGTCCTTGAGCGCCTCCAGACTGGCAACCAATCGAAGTCCTGCTGTGTTGTCATATTGCTTTTCCCTTAAGTGGGGCTTGACGCGTGCCAAAAGTATGAGAAGAGTAGGAGTAATGAGCTTGCAACGCTATGGACGTAAATGTATCTCATTGGCTGCAGATCAGAACTCTTCGCACTTGAAAAGCACAGTAATGCAATTGTTTATGTGACGCTGGTATTGAGTTCGATTTGGAGGAGTATTTCTCCTTAAATTTGACATCTTTATGTGCTTGTTCAACCGGCAAATTCTTATGGAGTTTACAATTAGCACTATAGAAGAAGCCTGAAATAGCGCGGTCCGAAATACCGCGGATTCAGATTTAACACGGTGGAAAGTATATGCCCCGAAAATATGTCGTAGTTTTTATTTATTATTTTTGACAGCTGAACTTAAAATTTTCTTGAAAGAGCGGTACTGGAATATGCTTTTCACAACCCCTGGCGTGCACCTTGGCCACTCTGGCCACTGTATTCCTAGCGTTGACTTAAGCCACTGCATTGTTAAGCATTTACCGCAGCAACGAGACACGCACACGGAAGAAGATATTCCGTATGTTAGTGAAGTGATAAGTACCGTAAACAAGGTGATTCTGTGTATGGGGGAGCAAAATGAATCGAACAGTAGTGTACTTTCCATATATTACATACTTTACAATGTATTGTAATTTATTATTGTAAGAATGTTTCCCACTACCTCCGCGGGATCCATTTTTGTCACTTCTAAGCCCCCATTTCGATTTACCGCAGAATCGTTACAACCTCGGGGCCAAAGCATGTCCCACAACAACCGCGTTATTTCAGGATTCTACTTTTCTACTACTTGAAATAGAAGTACACAACTATTTCCAGCTGCAATTATGGACATAAAGAACAGAAACATTCAAGAACAAGAACCATTTGCAAAGGGAACAATCTTAAAGTAGTCTGTATAAGAAATGTTTTCTGCTTCTAAATTGTTAGAATGTCGCCTTAATCTGTAAATATTGCCTGGTTTAACAAAGGTTTAACGGTGACTGCAATAGCTAACAATTTAATTGTACCACGTAGTTTATACTTATGTGTAACCCCATTATGAACGTCGGGCAACAATGTATTCTTGGCCTGCAAATATTAGACAGAAACATAAATATTATGAGGACCATGTGGGTGGTAGAATCAGGCTGACAAAACAGTACTTAATATTCGAGTAGAGATAAAATGTCTGGCTTTTAAGAAGCCTTGGAAAAGTTGCCCCTTCTTCCTAATATGACGCTCTAGTTGACCCTGAACTTTTCACGAATTGGGTTGGTCAGGCTCGAAGCTATAGATGCCTCGGATGGGAACTGTCGATTTCTGGACAACCTCCGAACTATTTTCCATATATTGAAACCAAAAGTTTGCGAGCCGGTAATTTCCGAGGCATGCATGGTCAGCTTGTTGTGTAGGTGAGAAAATAAATCTCTCCAATACCTTACAAGGCTGACTACATTGTAATTCAAAAAGTCGTGTTGTAATGTGCATAACTCTCATAAAGATAAAATCAAAAGGAAATTTTAATGTCATCATTAAAGGTTTACAAAAAAATTAATGTTACCGTAACTGGTTATCGACACTGGTAGATAGAGACGTGATGAAGATAAATGAAATATCCTTCTTCCAAGTGATCTATCTATAAATCGCGTCAACTTCGTCAACAGATTGGATAGTATTAAAATGTTGAACTTAATAGTTGCGATCTTATTCTTCAAAACATTGTTCTGAGCTTTATTTCTAATCGTAGTTTATCTTTGTTTAAAATAGGCTCTTCTAATTACGAGAGTCGCATTCAGTTCCTAATCTGAAATACTGATCCCGAAGAGTTTGGTACTACATCTGCTGCTCAGATTCTAGAATAATTTGAGAAACAACTTCCTCTTTTTTGTGCGTTTCAATTACGTGAATTTCAGTTTGGAAAACCATGGCAAAGCTGTTCCGCATTTAAGTTTTGATACGGAAATGCATTTGATGTCGGTAGTATATGTAGAGATTCATTTGATATCAGCAGTCATATTCAATTTAAGGTGAATAATTCGTAGGGAATAAAGTGCTTACTAATGTAACCAACAACAACAACAATAGTAATGATGATGATGATGATGGTGATGATGATAGGAAGAGAAATAAAAATTTGTCAATAGAAAAACTGTATATCCAAAATAAATAAACCTCTTTTGCTATCCTATTTTGCGTGAAATAGCCCTAAGTTATACTTATTACATACTATTATTATGATTATATTATGATTTATTATTATTATTATTATTATTATTATTATTATTATTATTATTATTATTATTATTATTATTATTATTATTATTATTATTATTATTATTATTATTATTACTATTACTATTATTATTATTATTATTATTATTATTATTATTATTATTATTATTATTATTATTATTATTATTATTATTATTATTATTCCTCAAGCATTTATTTTCAAGTATTGAATTATGTGCTTTAAAATTTAGTCAATCATAAAGAATTTTCCAGAAATTTTTTGTTCAAAAAATGTATTTGATATAATATTTTGTTTAAACGAGGTCTACCCTTTTCACGCAGGAACATTGCGTCCATCTTTTATACTTTATCAGTTATGCAAAAGTCATTCAGAATGAAGAGGGGTTAAGGTATATTACCAGAAAATTCAAGATAAGCATTTCCATTCTCAAGAACATGTCTAAAAGATCTAGGTTAATCAAAACTGTAAAAGCAATGTTTGAGCAATTAAAAAATTTACAGAAACTTTTTATGTAAAGGGTAGTTGGGGAAGGGTTTCTTGGAAACCTTTGTCTCGCATCCTTAAAAATTCATCATCATCTGCCTTCATGGATTTAGGCCTTTGACCTGTTTCCCCATCAAGAAATGGAATCTCTCCATCTGGTGAGTGAACGTCCCACTCTTCCTCTACTTTTTGGATGGTATTGGAGTAAAATCTGTGGCAATCTGTGTTCTGGCATTCTTTCTATATATTCCAGCCAGTTTGTTCTTGTTTCGTTTATTCTGTCTTTTATATTAAATATTTGTAACTCTTTCTTGATTTCCGTGCTGTGTTTCTTATCTAAAAGCGTGTAACCTGCTACTGAACGTAAGAACTTCATTTCAGCTGTCTCTATCTTTCTTCTATCTGACCTCACAAGTGTCCAATTATCGCATGCATATGTCAACATGGGAACTGCCATTGTTTTATAGAATTTTAATTGAGTTGTTCTTAATGTTTTTTTTGTCAGTGTTCTTATTGTTCCACACATACTATAAAACCTATTTAATTTTATATTAATGTCGTTTCTTTGACAGTAGGATAAATTAAATCCTAAATAATTAAAATTATTTACTCGTTATATTATTTTGTTATTGATTTCTGTCTTACATCTTAAGTGGTTTCTCCCTTGGAATGCCATCACTTTTGTTTTCTTCTCTGAAATTCTCATGATATAAATACTAGCTATTTTATTTAATTTCTGTTTTACTATCTTACCCTTAAAAATTGTTGAACTTAAATACCAAGTACGGTACTTAATCACATTTTCATTTTTTGTATTAGGCTGTTCACCGATACGCCTACACTACGGAGGGACGAACGCACGACTCATCTTCACGACTCATCTGGATTCGGGGATTTCGGCGTGTGTTTAGTTCGTTCAATAATGTTTGGCACTCCCCCTTTAACTCCTGCAAAATAGCAGTTTAAAATATGTGTCGATGTATGGGTGAAGATAGGCGATAGTAGTGTCCAATGCCAACAGATGATGTTGCTACTTCCCATAGATGGCGCACTGAAGCAGTACTTTACCGTCTTGTCAGTATGCTGGTGAACATCAGTGAAACACCATGGAGACAGACAAGCACGGGCAAAGGTTGAATGTGTGGTTCCTCTGGAGAGGAGTGACTGCTTCAGACACCCACAAGAGGTTAGTGGCCATATGTGGGAAATCTGCACCAAGTCGCAGGTCCGTGTTTCGTTGTGTGTCTGAATTCAAAGATGGTAGGGACTGTGCTGAAAAACTCAAAAGCATTGGACGTCCAGCAACTGCACGCAAACCAAACAATACTCAGCTTATCAATGAGCTGATATTGGAGAACAGGCGAATCACATTTGATGAATTAGTGCAGGCAAAAGTCTATCACAGGGAACCCTCCACACCATAATCCATGAAGATTTGAAGATGAAAAAGGTGTGTGCACAATGGGTGCCACATACCCTCACCAATGCGCAGAAACAGAAGCGTGTGGAGGTATACCAACAGTTGATGCAACAGTACAGTGCAGATCCAGAGGAATTCTTTGTGAAACTGGTCACCGTTGACGAGTCATGGTTTTTCCATGAGACTCCAAAAAAGAAACGCCAGTCTATGGAGTGGAAGCATGCTGCGAGCCCTCGTCCCAAGAAGGCACTTCCAGGATTATTAGTTCGGAAACAAATGGCAACCAAGTTCTGGGGTAAGAAGTTCACCACTAATGACGAACTTCATGCAGTTGTCCATCACTGGCGCCGGGATACCCCAAAGAATGGTTTGCTACGCAAATACGGAAGCTGCCAAAACAATGGAACAAGTGCATAGACATTGCCAGGAAATACCTGTAATGTTGCCTGAATGAGTTTGCTCAATAAATAGTTAATGTAAACAAACAAAAAATTGTAGTGCCAATAATTTTTTAACGCCCCTAGTATATTTGGAATGAAATCTGTCTATCAAATTGTTGGGCGGCTGCAAAAACTTTTCTACCTACTTGTAAGTAAGTGATAGAATTAACTAAGCCCCGGCTTACTAGAGGCGTCATTGGTGGGGTGCAGTAGTGGAGGGTGGTACGTGGTCTGCGTCCCGTTCCTTCCCGGCCAGTTATGCGGTCTTCACGACCGAAGGCCGCTACTTTTCCATCAAGTAGCTCCTCAATTCGTCCCCCCGGGACTAACGAGACTGAGTGTACCCCGTGCCAGACCTCCCATAGGAGATAAAATCCCCATGCTGGTACCGGGGATCGAACCCGGGTCGTCCGCGCTACCAACTGTGCCACGAAGGCGGTCAAGTAAGTGGTAGAGGAAGCAGAAACGAAGTACATAAGAACATGGTATTTTTACTGAACATATTTCTTACGAAAATGCCACCTGCTACTGCTGGATTTCTTGAACTAAAACTTACTTCGTTAACATTTTTCATAAAACAAATGTCATGATGCCACTGTTTATGAGTAATGTGTGATGTATTCTTTAGATATCTCACTGTTATAGATTTAAGACTTCGCCCTGTTTTGAAAACTTCTGACCACGATTGTCAAGATGATTAACTATTTGGGGGTCATGTTTATGTGCATTTATGCTTCAGCCAAAATCCAATATTTTATTCGAAAGGTATCTCCTTTAATTTAGTTCGTCTGTGTGTCACTTAATTTTGAATAGGACGAAGACAGAAACAACAGACGTGGAAATGAAATGAAGACTAAACAATAAATATAAATCCACCCAACCGATTCCGATCATTCTTCAGAGTCGATAAACATAGACTGTGACGCACGAGTATCTCCAGTTAGAATTAGGATACTACGGTATTTTTCAGCTTGCTAGTTGAGGGTAGCTAGTTTGAGGGTGCTTTCATATTCATGTTACACAATTTCACTCCGCCATAGTTTAATATGTATACCTGGAGATATTTTGTTTCTTTATAGCAAACATTTGATTGCATCACAGATCTAAGGTACAAAACGCAAGCAATGTTTATGAATTATGTCACATTTATGTCAAATAAGTTCCCCTTAGAAATAACTGAACATTCATAACATGGAATATTTTTGTTGTGATCCGGGCAAATGTTTATGAGGTTAACATTCTATCCTTGACATTTTATGTTAACTCAAGTGATGTTCTAATCCAGAGCATATGACCTATCAATATTTATAGTTTTGCGCTAGAGCATGGGCTACGTTTCTAAGGTCACCTTTACGAACAAACCTGTAAAAACCTTCGAATTTAATCTTTAGAAATGATAATCTTTTAGAAGCTGTCTTACGACTTCAAAAAGCTGAACTTACCATATTTTCACCTCCTTATGAACAAAGCTGTAATGTTTGATGTATTTGGACAACAGTTCTGGAACTTAGGTTGCGTCTGTCGTGCATCGTGCCATGCACTCGTATAATATGGATACAGATAACCATAGGCTTAAAAAATATACAAACGCAGATTGGAGTAATGCTTTTCAATGACGCTGCAAATTGGCATTTACAATTGTAACGTTTAGAGTGAGTGCGTGAGTGAATGTTAGTGAGTGAGTGTTGAGTTAGTGAGTGAGTGGGTGAGTGAGTGCGTGACTGAATGACTTAGAGTGAGCGCGTAAGTGAGTTAGTGACTGAGTGAATGGGTTAGTGAGTGCGTCAATGAATGAGTGAGTGACTGAGCGAGTGAGTGAGTTGAGTGAGTGGGTAGGTGAGTGAGTGAGTTGAGTGAGTGAGTGCCTGAGTGAGTGGGTAGGCGAGTGAGTGAGTCAGTAAGTGAGTGCATGCGTGAGTGAGTGAGAGAGAAGGGTTTAAGGACCCGTCAACAACCAGGTCATTTGGGCCTGTTAACGTTTGGATGTGCTACTGAGTGAGTAAGTGAGTGAGTGAGTGAATGAGTGCGTGAGTGAGTGAATGAGTGCGTGAGTGAGTGAATGAGTGCGTGAGTGAGTGAGTGAGTGAATGAGTGCGTGAGTGAGTGACTGAGGAGTGAGCGAGTGAGTGAGTGAGGAGTGAGTGAGAAGGGTTTAAGGGCCCGTCGACAACTAGGTCATTTGGGCCTGTTAGCGTTTGGATGTGCCTCTCACGAATCAAAATATTATATGCGACTTAGGAATGACAAACCATAAAACCTTTGTCAGCTATTCCATGCACTTTATAACAAAGCAAATGCAGTTTGCGAAAATTTTCCTGTTCTAGAGAAAGCCTACTTAGTGACCTCTTTTTTCTGGTTAAAGCTTGCTAAGTGCCTACGTGTCGAATGGCCTTCCTTTAGTGTTAACCAGTCACATAGACTTTAGTAAATAACATACATCGTGACATTTAACTCAGCGTGAATGGTGATTAGTAATACGTTTATTTTCTATACCCGCACATTTGTTACATAAATACAGCGATTGGCAGGTTGATATTAGTGGTTACTGTGAATCTGAAATGAATGTTCTGCGGTAAAGCAAATTATGATTCGATCCCACTCATTCACAACTCTGAGTATTTTCTTTGTTGTACATCAGTTCAGTAACACTTCACAGTAAGTTGGGAAAACCTAGTTCCAGAACTCTTACGTATTTTGCCAGAAATCGGGTTATCTTCTTGTCAGCAAATATTTACTGCGTTTTCTGAGCAATTGTCCCAATCAATTTAGGGCATTTGCCCATTCTTTGAAAAAGTCTTTTCCTGTAGCTATCAATTTAAGTGATTTTGCCGACGCCATCTAACCTGCATTTCAGTCAACCTTTACCCTTATTACTTTATTAGTAAAAGGTTCGGAAATCCCCGGCGTAGGCGTTTGCTCCGTTATTGTAAAGAAGAAGCTTCAATGAAACTGTTTTAACTATCAAGGTTTTCTAGTGCATTGATTTCAGCAAACAGAAATAAACATCATAATTACAAATCATTGTGAATGCATTAAATGAAATTACCCTGGTAACTATTGAGTATGTATTCTCTACTTCCTTCTCTTTAATGCTAGAAACCACAGCTTTGCTCACATTATTCGTTAAATACAGAGGTTCATCTGTGCTTTCTCATTCTCTGTATTTCCCTATTTCTCTCTCTCTTCCTTTCTGCCTCACTCTACATACCACACTTTGTAACCCCTTTACAATCCCTACCCTTTCCCTTTTGTATTTTTCTTTACACTCTTTCAATTTGCCTTCCTCCATAGCATTTTTTCTGGTATGTTAATATGAAAGCAAAAATACCTTTTCCTAATCCTTCAATGTGATCAGAACTAAAGGGTTTCCGTGGTAACAGATTTAAACACTCAAATCATATATTTTTTTTTAATTGCTTCATGTGTATTCCCCATTAATCTCTGTGATCACATCGTGATCTTTGACTTAAAAAATAACTATTGGTACTTTCCTGACCTGTAGGTTACGGGAACATTAATTATCTATTAATTTGTGCATTAGGTGCACTCAATATTCATTCCCACATTCACACTTTTGGACTTTGCTGAGGATAGAAAATTATTCTAGTTAAATGCAAAATTTCCCGTGCTCTGAATAGCAAACAATTGTATAAGCTCTTATAAAGTCATTCATTCTATCTACCTTCGTAAATCACCAAACTTGTTAAAATTATGCTTACAAACTTTTGTGGTGTAGTATTTAAAAATAAACATAGCCCTTTGGACACAGATATAGATGATAAACATAGTTGAGTCTGATTTTGCTCATTCTAAATGGAGAGAGAGAAGAAGAAGAACAATGTCATGTGATACTGAAATAATTTAACACTAAGGATTCAAAATAAGCGTTGCGTTTTTACAACACGCTGTAAAATCCGAACATTGGAATACTATTATCTTCGAGTACCTGTTATACTTATGTTGGCAATGACTCAACACCACAGAAACGTATTATTTATTACGACCACTATGTATGTCATTTTATTTCAATGCACAGCAAAGAAGAAGGGGGCGTAGCATTTTGTTTGTCAATAATTCTCGCTTTTGCAGGAATCTAATTAAAAGGGACGTGAGAACAGGTTGGAGTATCAAATTCTATACTATTCCTCTTTATTTTATCAAGAGTCACCTATGGTCGGCGTAACATCGACTACTTAACTTTATTTTCTCAAAAATTCCCTAATAATATAATAAATTAGTGAGATACAGCATTACAACTTAAATACAGAGTATTTATGTACATATATGTAATGCACATACATTAAATTCTCTATAAACAGCCTGTAAGCTTATTTTCGTTCAGGAGTTTTACCTTTCCTACCGTCCACTTATAAGACGTAAGTAGATATTCTAGCCAAAAATGTGATACTTAAAAAATATCACAAGAAATAAGTATTTTGGATTCCCATGAAACCAGAAAGTCATTATCAGAAAAAGTTCCGAGGCACATGTGTATTACAGTATGCTTGAAAAGGCGGCTTAATACCAAACTTGGTGCATTTAAATTCAACATTTAAATTTACAGAAGTTTGTCCAACGCAAAACTACCCTTTAAATAGAAAAGGCTTCGTGTTTCCCTTTTTATTGTTAAAAAACTATTTCAAAGATGTTGATTAAAATACTCCATTTGCAGTACACTGAACATGAAGAAAATGAATATCTTCAATTTTCCGACAATATCCGTAAACTTCGCTTTATTTGATTGAATTTTGTACAGTTTTGTACTTACAACAAGGAAATATCAAAAGATACTACAGGAAGCATATACAATTTGCTAAAAGTACACAATCTGCCACCTTGCCTTGGGAGCGCGAGAAAAATTTCAAAATATCCCATTGAAGGGTTAGACCTTTTCTAACACTGCGCACACACGAGCGTAATCTTTTAGTCCGCTTTTACGAGCGTAATATTTGCGCGCATTTGAGATCCAAGCACATATAACTGAGAGGCGCTCTATCGTCCTTTCGGTTCTCGAAGATGGAAGCTGATGGAATTATTACTGCAGTAGGTCTTGTCTTATCTCGTATTAAAGAGAAGGAGGAAAGGAAGGTGGTGGTAGCAGTCAATTAATAGTAAGAGTTATTTGCTCACTGTATCCTCTACTCCGTGAAGATAGTGATACATTTTAATTAGTATTATTGAATGTCAGCTTCTTCATTTGATGAACTTCTTTGAAATATAAAGAGACGCTTGTCCTTGTATATATCACAAACGGAATCCCATAACACAGGACGAATTCCCTGTGCTAGTGAGTTTGTGCGCACGAAGTTTCTAGATTACGCTCGTTCTGGCACTTCAATTCTGCTCCCCACTATGACGAGCGTTTACGCTCGCTTTGCTTTCATGACCTTGATTACGCGCTGAGCATGCGTCCTGCCCCATTAGATGCCTAGTGAAGCTAAGCTGCGCGCATATTACGCGCCTAAAACGCACGCAAAATAAACGCTCCTGTGTCCCCAGGGCAAACGTCACCTAGCGGACATGCTTGAAAGTTTGCGAGTTTTGCTCCCCCTATCCCCGAGCCGATCTTAGCTTTCCATCGGAAGTGTTTGTTATACGAATATACTTACATTTGAGTGCCTTTTGACATGTGGAAACTTTTTTGCTTAACTTGAAACAATTCCTAAATAACATATCGTGAATAATGTAAAGAAGATAGAATAATCACTTTTATAGGAATAGTACCATATGTATGTCATTGGTAAATAAAATTGATGTTGTGCTAAGTTGATGTTTGTTTTATTTCCTTCCTTACTTTTTCATGATATCATGACAAGAGTATGGAAAAGTCAGCATATAGCAAACGATTTTAAATATTTTACTATTTCATCGTTATTCTCTATTCCTTTGTACCTACAGGGTACCACTTTTGATAACTCATATCTCGATCAACCTGAAATAGATAGAAAAATAAGCGATAGTGGGTACAGAAAGTGATGTGAATGTAATTTCAGAGTTGTATATACCCGAAAAGCGTACAATATAGACAAAACAAAACTAGCTGATGAATTTGGACAACTTTTACTTTCTCTATTTACGTATGTATGCATTCGACCCAAAAGGATACTGAAATTTTACACGAAACACATATTTTGATAGTCCAATGCCGATATGATGTTAAATATTTATGAAGAGAAAGCTACTGGAGGAATTCTTGCAAAGCTGAAGGTAAACATGGAGAAACAAAGTATTTGGTAGTGGATGGTCAAGACCTTCTTACTACGAGCACGCTAAAACCGTGGAACAATTTAGAAACTTGGGTTCGATTTTACATTACTCATGTATTTGCAAAGCAAATAAAAATTATAAAATGTTGTAGGCAAGAGAAGGTACAAACATGTTGAATGGGGTCTTTGGAGCTGAGTTATATCTAAAAATATAAAGCAATATATTCTTAGAACCATAGTAAAAATTACTCTAACATCTGGAACAGAGAGTTGGAACAAAGTAAAAGTCAGAAAAGTAAAATGCAGACACTGGAGATGGATGGGCTACATAAAGGAGGCAGAGTGTCTAGGTTGGAGAGGAAAAGGGATGAAGAAGGAAGTTGGTTAATGGGGATGAATGAACCACTCACAGTTAGAACTGAATAAAGGCTGGAGCAGTGGTATGGCCACGAGCGAAGAACGACACAAAAAGATGGTCTAGGATTATTTCCTCACCAGGGAGGAGGAAATGGGAAAGACTAAGAACAAATTGATTAAGATGATGATTCAGATTTGGAAGAGGAATATTTAAAAGTGGAAAAACCCTAAAACTCAAGCATTTAAATTTAGTATCTTCTAAAGGTTAACAATCCAAACGACCCCTTATATGGAAAGCTTTTTCGCTTGTCTTTTTAACTTTCTCAGAAATATCTATAAGAATTCTGACACAATGTGTCGAAGGTATTTAAATGACAAATACGATGTTTGTCTTGAATAACCTATAAAGTCCTCTTCATTCTCAAGCATTTTCGTACAATTTTGTATAACGGATAAACCTTAAAATATATGTAGATAAAAACGTACTTATCAAAAAGAAGATATTGAAACACATAACTTTGATATCTGAAATAACTTATTGAGGCATCAGCAATTTCTTATTTACTTTATTATTAGTTTGATTTGTTCGATCGTTTGTTATTTTAAATTTCTGTTGCTATTCAGTTGTTTCTCAGAATGTCATGAAAAACCATTTAGCGGCCAGCTTTTAAATACCTGGCTATCCATTTCGATTCCTATATATCTTGTACCTACAACGAAATATGTAACGAATCTATTTCTGCAAAGGTGTTCTTGGATTTACATGAAGTAGGGAGACAAATAAGCTTTTAAAGAATAGTTTAAGAAAGCTATTTCCAAACAAACAACAGTTTCCACAGAAGGGTGTGTGAATTTAATTCATAAGCCATACATTTTATTTGTCCTGTATATAAGTTAAATGTGGAGCATTTTAGTGAATATCATAACAGCCAGTTTTGAGAAAGTAAAAACAACTATCTAAGTTGTCCGTGGAAGTAGTCTGGTATGGGGGTTTTCTTCAAAAGCTTCGTGTCTCATGCTTGTGATATACTAAGTTTGGTATTTATCCAACATTTCGTTTGAGTTCACAAACACACACACACACACTCACACACGCGCGCGCGCGCACACACACACACACACACACACACACACACACACTCAATTGACAAATGTCTAAAAATGCTTTCTTTTTACTAGGGTGCTTCAAACCACATATTTCCAATGAAACTTCGATATCTAATCTTTGAGTGGAACATAACCTGGCACACAAACCTTCCTCTACCTAATGAATGGTCCTTGGTAGAGAAAGAAAAAAGTTATTTGTGTCTGTAATACACACAAATTCATACCCATTATGTTTTAACCATTGTTACCCTTCAGTTGACATGGTATTTTTTGAGAACTGATTTTCTAGATGACCTTTAAAACGTTAGAGTGTTTAGCCTGACCTCATCGTAATGGCAATGAATGAAGGTGGACGTGGTCAAACTAAAGGTTAGCGTGACATTACAAATACGCTACCACAAAGCCACAGGGAGGAGAAGTAGGACCCCTGGGCTGGGGTTTTCCATTATTGCTACACACCGAGATTCTGAGGTTGCCCCACCCTTCCTGAATGTCCTACCCTTCTTTTTATACCACCTTTGTGATCAAGCACAGACTACCTGTAAACATAGTAATCATATAAAGGATATTTTAATACTGCTACCGTCTGCGGTTCAGATACATTTCAGCTTTGATAGACTGGCTTTCCTATAATGATCAGAGTCAAATACTTGAATTTCTGACATTGTCTTTCTCCATCATATAACACCATTTTCATGTATACTTTTTGCTTTCTCTACTACAAACAGCAAAGGGAAGTGTTCTAGTATTGCACTCAAAAGCCCGATACTGACATCTCACCGGAAATAAATGTTTTAAGAACTCCCTGGATCCAAAATAAAATCTCATGTGTTGCACTCAAATGACTTTCTCTACTCTTGTACTAACCATTCTTACAAACCCTTATTCCCACATCTTCTTCGTGTTAGTTGAGATAAAAATTTGTAGAAATTATCTAATTGTTTATCTTCTTGTAGGTACAAGGGGAATATGGGAATACAGTAGACTTAGAGCGATAGTAAAATTTTTTATAGCTTTCAAAATCCGTTCTCTTTGCACGGTTAACATATAACAATGAACATGGATGTTCCATTCGACCGAAGTGTTTTCCAAAACTCACACAAATAACAAGGAATATCACCGAAATGCTTCACTCCACAAAAAATGTATTTATACATTAATTATGTTTAAGCAAGATTTACATTTTTATAGTAAGATTTTATCTATCTCTTACGGTTTACCAGTTATGCAAAAGTCGTCCAGAGTAAATAGGTCTTCATGGTCTATAGCCAGAAAATTCAAGATATACATTTTATTTGCCATAGAAATATCTCAAACGTATGGCATTTTAATCAAGATCATTAGTCATTTTCAAGAAAATCACAATTGTGGAAACATTTTCCATGTAAAGGGTAGGTTAGGGTGGAGAAATTTTCTTCAGAATATTTGTGTCGCATTCTTGAAAGACATTAAACTTAAATACCAACTTTGCTTTTTAACCAGAGAGAGAGAGAGAGAGAGAGAGAGAGAGAGAGAGAGAGAGAGAGAGAGAGAGAGAGAGAGACGACCTTTTCCTAAAAATGCGTTTTTTTATTCTAGGGGCCTCAAAAGATATTCGCGCTGAAACCTCGACAACGAATTTTTGGGTGGAATACAATACTTCCACTAATTTGCGTAGTAGAGAATGTAAAAATCAGTGTTTAGAAAAAGTTATGCGTGTGTCTGTCTGTATGTTTGTCTGCCGGTCTAAATGTAGCATTGCTCAATAATATTGTGTATGTTAACACGCTAGCAGTTGCCAGGGTCATAACCGCACCGCCAGTGTGCCGAAGTTCTTTTACATGCCAGTAAATGTACTAACATGGGACTGTCGCTTTTAAGCACACTTGAAAACCATTGATCTGGGCCAGATTTGAGTCCGCGATCTTAGGATCAGTTGAGTAGGGTCTGACTGACTGAGTCATCCAGATAGATGTAGCTAAAAAAAAAGTCGGTTAAATAACAAACAAGAAAATAGAGAAATAAGCGTTTGTAAGACATTTTTTCAAGAATTAAGTCATGCAAGTGGAATAGAGGAGTTTTTTTATCTACCGCCTATCTCTAATAGGTAGAGTAGGTACATTGTCTCCATGTCAAGATTTCTTTCATCTGAAACACATGAGACGCCCTGAAGCCCCTAAAAACATTTTAGTGAAAAAGAGCACATCATTTTGTGGGTGGAGAGAGAGTGAGCGCCAAAGTTAGAATGCCACACCAAGATTTTTTCAAGAAAATTCCGCCACCTCAAACTGTTTTCATGAATTTCTTTTCTTCTTTTCTTTTAAAAAGAAACTAACAATTTTCATTAAATAACATGTTCAAGATTGATCCCAGAGTTGTTTGGCCTAGCATTCCTCGGTGCTTTAGTTGCATGTAGTGGCTTTTGCGTACATTGGTTTGATTCAATGGTATCCGGCGTTTGATTTACATGCATTTTTCTTGTTTTAGTTATTTTTCCTCTCCCTTTTTTGCTCCATTTGTATTTCCGCCTTCAGATATAAGCCTAAGATGATATCGGCGGCTTTTTAATTGCAAATGCTCATCGGCAATGATGTTCGTTCGCTTACTACGTATTTGTTTAGCCTTGGGTTTTTTTTACATTGTGTTGTGTATAAATATTAAGTTCAGACACACACACACATGCTCCAATAACCAAGCTGAACAATTTGCAGTGTTGAAAGCATTAGAAACTGTTGAAAATATTTACTTAACTGAAGAAGATAACAAAACTGCAGCGATATACACGGACAGTAGAGTCACATTACAATCATTGCATAACTACAAAATTCACAGTTACCTAACAGAAGCAATTAGAACAATGTTAAAAATTTTAGAAAAACAAAACTGGAATGTAGAAATTGGGTGGGTCAAAGCACACATAGGGATACAAGGCAATGAAATTGCAGACCGACTAGCAAAGAGAGCAATTACAAACGAAGAGGAATGCAGCTATAATAGACCTCCAAAGAGTTTTGTTAGAAGAACGCTAAGACAAGAAAGTCTAAAACATTGGGAAAGTCAATGGCAAGAAACAACTAAAGGTCAGGAAACAAAGCAATACTTTCCTACTGTAGCAGACAGACTGGAGTTAAGGATAAATCTAACGGCAAACCTTACAACACTACTGACAGGACACGGAAGACTTAAAGCATACTACTATAGGTTCCACATCACAGACGACCCAAGTTGTTCATGTAATGGAGGAGAGCAAACAACAGACCATATAATTTATGACTGCAAAAATCTCGAAGAAAAAAGAAGAGCATTCAGAAGGAAAATAATTCAAAGAAGAGGAAAATGGCCACCAACTAAAGTCGAAATTGCTAAAAGTTATTTTAAAGAATATATTCAGTATGCCAATGCAATTGATCTGACAAAAAATAATTGAACTGTATAAATCTATGTAATTATTAATGTTAAATTTATAATAAGCAAACCTAACATGTAGTATTACATATTGTAATGGAACATGTAGAACAATAAAGAATCTTAAAAAAAAAAAAAAAAAAAAAAAAAAAAAAAAAAAAAAAAAAAAAAAAAAACCACACACACACCAGACTCTAGGGAGAACGGGGAGTAATCCTAGCAAAAGAGAAATTCCCATCCTCCAGCCGTTTAATTAATTAGTTTATTAACAACGCTGTCGATTGCCATGATCATATCAGTGCAGCCAGTGTGCAGGAATTTCACCCCAAAAGAGTTGGCAGTAAATGGCAGCAAATGGCAGCAAATCTATGGTGCTATTGCTTTGAAGCACATTTAAAAGCCATCAGTCTGGGCAGAGTTTGAACTCGAGACCTTGAGATCAGTAGACCAGTAGACCAACGGAGTCACCCACACCGACATCCTCCAGCCGGGAATCGAACGCGTGATCTCTGTATCTAGAAGCTAGCAAACCAACAGAGCACAATAGGCATTGTAACCACAATAACGAAAACTCAAGTCCATTTTAATTAGCAATTTTTAGTACGACTCTAATTCTTATACAGGCATTGAAAATCCTTTTGTCATTTTGCAGCTAGCGTTTACATATTCTGAATCTCTAGAATTCCAACAGTTACAAAATACTATGTTTAACCGCTTGTACTCTTGTACTAACCATTCTTACAAACTCTTATTCCTATATCTTCTTCGTGTTAGTTGAGATAAACATTTGTACAAATTATCTTATTGCTTATTCCCTTGTAGGTGCAAGAGTAGGCTTTGAGCGATAGTCAAATCCTAGCTTTGAGATCCTGCACGCTTAACATATAAAAAATGAACAACGATGTTCCATTGCACGAAAGTTCTAAGTTTTCCGAAATTGACACACAAAACGCTCTGGTTCACTCTACAAAAAAAATTTATTAAGACATAAATTGTGTATTTTAGCAAGATCTACATTTCTTGTACAGAAGATTTTGTCTATCTTTTACGGTTTACGAGTTATTCAAAACTCATCCAGACTAAACAGGACTACATAGGTTATAGCCAGAAAATTGAAAATATACATTTCATTTTTCATAAAAATATTTCAAACATATGACATTTTAATCAAAATCGTTATATCCATTT
The DNA here is from genome assembly GCA_030765045.1 of Tenodera sinensis. NCBI lineage: Eukaryota > Metazoa > Arthropoda > Insecta > Mantodea > Mantidae > Tenodera > Tenodera sinensis. The sequence continues at coordinate 76,653,231 of CM060966.1, read as the reverse complement.
TCAAGAAGAATCAAAATTTTCGAAAAATTTTCCATGTAAAGGGTAGTTTAGGGTGGGGCTATTTTCTTCAAAATCTTCGTGTCGCATCCTTGAAAGACATTAAACTTAAATACCAAGTTTGGTTTTTAACCGACTTTTCGTTTTTCAGTTATGCTGTCCATAGTCAGACAGACACACAGACTGACACACACACACACACACACACACACACACACACACAGACACACACACACACACACACACACACACACACACACCTGGACCTTTTTCCAAAAATGCTTTTTTTATTCAGGGGTCCTCAAAACGTATATTTCCGGTGAAATCTCGACATCGAATTTTTGGGTGGAATTCAATACTTCCTCTACTTACCAATAGAGAAAGTAAAAACTTGTTCGACTTGACATCATGCTCTGTTAGAACCGTTAGCACTTTGCCGTTATTTAGATTCTCGTACTATGAAAATGTAACTTGATGATTCCTTGTCTCGTTTTTATTCTCGTATACACCACTTATATCTTCGCTACTGTAGAAGTGCATTACGCCCATGAATTTATACAATGGGCCATTTTCTTAATATATTAGGAATGCTTGTCAGGTTACCATAAAGTTCATAATAATCCTGTACACTTGACTACGCGTGTATACTAGTTGGATTTCCAGTATACAGTAAGCCTGGAGAATTATGGGGCAGGAAATGGTCCGCAGTGACAACTTGATATGTGTCTTTAAACTATGCAGTGCTTCAAAAGTACAGGACGATTCAAATGTTTTTCTACATTTTATTACAAAACGACTATTATACAAAGTACTCAAATCAGTACTCCATATTAAAAGCTTAATTGTGTGATTTTAGTGAATGCTTAGCCCTAAATTTTTGGTGTGAAATGGAAAACACTCTTTTCGGCTGTATCTATAATGTTATTCACTTAAATGTCGACAATTCTGTTGTAATATTTCCACAAGCAATTGTATTGTTACTAAAAATAATTAATACTGTCTGTCATTCTTGGCGTTCATTCGGAATGTGAATTACTGCTCTTTTTAACTTTTATAATATAACTATGCATGATTTATAAATAAATCGACTAATTAGCGTTAAAAAGAACATGTTAAGAGACATTTGCGACCAATGTAGTTCAGAGTTCAACAAATTCAAGATAGCAAGCGAAAGGGTAAAACCACCAATGCAGAAATGTGACCACTGGTTTACAGTGTCAAATAATGATCTGGTTCTTCTGTATTGTTTATCGATATTAGTGCGTTATTTTATTTACATATGCTAAAATGGGTCTTGCACCATGGTGCAGTGGTCTGTAGCTTGGACTGCCAGGGTTCGATCCAGATAATATATAGACAAGGTTCAGACGGGGGACATAGCACCTCGACCTGTGGAACATCCTTTGTGCCTATGCCCCTTACGGAGCACCTCCTCCCCGGGAAGGAGGGGTGAGGTGATAGGATATGACGGAGGAGGGGCTACAGCAGAGGGCAAGTTCCCAAACAACTACAGATTTAAACTCCTCGGTGGGTCTCACACTCTGGCTCCTCTACCCTCACGTGGTCTCTAGGTTCTCTATGGGGCTTGGAACTCGAACCCCCCCCCCCCCCCATCTGTCATGCACGCCAAACTCCTACCGACGCTTAGAACCCCGAGACAACTAGGCAGATGAAAACTGGAGTAAAATGAGAAATGAGGAGAAATGGAGAGACAGAAAATCCAGAGAATTGCCTTCCTAGCATTTGCTTAGCGGCAGGAGAAACTCCGAAATAACCCACGTCAGGAATTGAACACACGATTTCCCGAATGCGAGCCTCACACGTTACCTCGGAGCTATCCCAACCATGGGAGTGTGGAATTCAAGTCCCGAATGTAGAATGTAAAGGGACAAGTGAGATATAAGAGGAGATCCTGGAACGGAAGGAGGGACATTGGAAAGAGAGGAGAGACAGAAATCTATGGATGGTGAAATACAGGGAAAGAGACAGCAAGATCTCCGCATTTACCTCAATAACAATAACTACGGCTCTTCGTAATTTAATATGAAGTTCCTTTTTTGCTTCATGGCTTTGCTTCTGTTTGTCCCCTTTTTCTAAGTAACAGGAGTTTTAAGATCAGCTGCAACACTAGAGTTATACGATAAATAAACAGCATGTATATGCATATACACTACATATATCGTAATTTTCAATTGCCTATTATTGAAGTCACAATTTTTAGTGCCGCATCGTGTGTAGGAGTGTCAGTTATGCCGTGAGTGTGTTCGCCCAGACAGAGAGACAAGCCATCAGCACTGAACGAAGCAACCCCATGCACACGGTAATTGTAGCTTTACTTATTATACATTTCCTCGTTTCTCTATTACATTTATTTCAATATCTAAACAATACAATACTGAGCATTTCGATTGTGAACTTCACTCCTGTCTCTATTTTACTGTTAATATTATGTCCATATGTAATCTTACCACTCTTTAAGATTAACACTAATTCTGTCCACACTATTCGTGAATTTAAATATCCTTTAATATTAGATAAAATAGCCGGCAAAAGGTCTAACATTATTTCATACTCAATAGTTCGTTTTGCTTGTTATCCTGTAGTTACTCTTGTGTGATCTACGGAAGTGGAACTGTAACCGAAATATTCACAGTTTTAAATTTATTTGTTGCTTTTGTGGTATTTCAGCAAAAAATTCTATATTTGGATTTCAGGGATAATAAATGTGTGTGTGAGGGTGGGGGGGGGGGGGGAGGGCTGAGTAACATAACTCCAAAACATTTAACCTTTCATTTAAGCTCCGTAAACCCAAAGAGGCGATATGATAATTAAAAAAATCCCCCGCTTTATACTATTCTTTTCATCATCTTTTATTTTCTCAAAAATGGCCGTTACAATTTCGTTTAAATCGTTTAAATTTGGCATATTTGCATGGCAAATAATATATTTATAGCCCCACAGATATAAGTCGGTAGCATGTCTGCCTCACATTCAAGAAGAGCTGAGTTCGAATCTCAGTTAAGGTTAGTCATCCGGATTTTTAGGCTGGTTTCCTTTACCCTGAGAAGATGAATATTGGGTAACTTTAAGCTCTATAGACTCGGGCTCATTTCAGTATCATTTCACCCATTTCACTCATGCATGAGATGACTTATCAGATTAAAGCACGTTGAACCTCAATTAACGATCTCCCCACAAAAATGCATATAGATATCGAAGTTTGTAGGTGTAGTGAAGTCCTTTTCATTCATTACGAATTTAGTAGGTATTATTTTAAGTAAGTGGTAAACGATAAGGGATAGACAAAGACTTTCTCAGAAAATGTAGGTATCTTATTACGCACAATTTACTTCAAAGAATTTTCTTTTTCCCTTTTTCGTTTCTTCTTTCTTTTCTGTTTATTTCCAAGATATCCGTAGTGTGCCTGCCTCATACTCAAGAGGTTCCCAGTTCGAATCACGGTTAGAATTATTTACCTGAATAAGATTTTTTCGGGTTTTCCCCTTGTCCTTAAAGATGAATGTCCGGTAGCTCTGAGCTCCATGGACTCTTTGCTTATTTGAACATCATTTCGCCCGTTTCATTCATCGTCCGATGATCTAACCGATTAAACGGCGCGGTGTGAAGGGGGTGCGTGAGAATGGCCTAACATAACACTAAATGAAATGCCAGGTGAACACCAAATACCACTATTAATCAGGTGCTTCTTAAGAATGCAAAGGGAAGATGTTTGAAAAGTTGTTTCATTTTCAAAGAACCTTGGATAGAAACTTTTCTTAATTTTTATATTCAGCGAATTCCCTAAAAGGAATTCAGCGGTGAATAACATGTATGTCTTGAATTTTATGGAAGTAGCCTCTTTATTTCTCTTTATTCAAATTCAAATTCACAGACTTGCGAAACCGCTTGGGATAAAGAAAGGCGTAAAAGGGTAAAGAATATACACGGAGGCAGACACCTGGAGCACTGCGGCCTACATCGATATATTGTAGCTAACACCCACCAGGAGGCAGGAATGAAGTGAGGGAACCACATGGTGCCACAGAGCCGCAGCCAGATGGGTTACAGAGACGCATGGAAGTCACTAACAATGCCGAGATCTCTTCATCCCGGCACCAAGCCTCGCCGAGTAGGCACCACCCTGCGGATCCGGTGTCGTGCAGAGCCCCATCCATGGAGAACAGCAACCGGCCAACGCCATCTAGCGTCGAGAACAGCAGTTACAAATCGCAAACATCCGTGCCATCTGTGCGGCACTGCAAAACACCACGCGCCTGAAAGATGATAAGTAAATGGAATTATGGGAAATAATGGAAAGGAAACAGTGGTATGAAATTATGCATTCAAGCATTTTTTTAAGTGACAAGGGGAAACCACGGAAAAACTGAAGTGAGAGTGTGCGGTCGCCGGGGATCGAACCCGGGACCTCCCAAATTCAAGCGCTATATGCCACTTCGTTCGGTAAAAGAAGATGTACGCACGAGGAGTCTCATAATGTAACATACAGATTTCGTAAACTGCCCATTTATTTTCACACATATACCATAACCTTTTTTAAATCAAGTTTATTTTGGAGTAATTGTCACAGCTACCACAAGCACTGGCCGCTTTTTCAAAATTGAAATACAGCGCATATAAAATTGAGCGTAAATACTACCTACCTACAGCGAGTTTGAAAGCTTGCCACGTGCAAGAAAAAATTGTATTGCCTCACTTTTAAAGCCTGCCATATCCATTCAACAATCGTTGTATTTGTTTGCTACAACATCCATTAGGGAGGTAATACCAGTCAAAAATGGTCAAGAAACCTTTTATCTCACTAAAAATAACGAGGGAGCTGTACAAATTTTGTGCCTAGTTATGTTGGATTTTGCAACAAATTCAGATTACTATAGCAATTATTACCATCGATCCAAAACAAAATGCTAATCTAGTTGCCCTAGTTGGCATTTTACGTATGCAATCTTGTACCCAGAAACTGAAAATAATGAAATGGCGTAGTATTTCATACTTCAGTGGTGTGTAGCCTGCAGTTTTCACTGACACCTAAAGTATAGGTATCCAAACTATTGTGTAAACTGATCAAATGCTACAAATTTGTACATAAAGTGAAGAAAAACAGAATAGGGTAATTTTTTGAAGCTGTAAGGTACTCCCTAATTTTGCCGAGTACACAAATGTTTGTCCTGTTTGGTCAATGAGTGTAGTTCTTCTGTAAAGTTCAATAGTGCCCACTATTTAATTGAAAATATGGAGATCTGTAGCACATATATACAATATTTAACCAAATGGATGAGTAGTACATATGTTTACATAATTACTGTATTCGGTAGAGTAAGGTAGCATATAACATATTTTGAGTAAAGTATACAACGTTTCATCTAAATAAACCCAATAATGATAAATTGCATCATAGTTGGAGATGGAGATTCAGAATAAGTTATCGGAGTTTTTCAAAGTTGTGACATAGCATAACTTTACCAGATTCTAAACTCCAGTGTACCGAGGTTCGCAAAAACCATATCCAAAGCACTTCTTGCAACAATTTCAACGAACTCGTAAGGAAATTTGGTGATATTAACTGGAAATGCAACCCTCTCTAATAATTCAAATTTTGAAGGATTCGAGCTATCTTCTGACAGCACGGGTAACATTAAAGATCCAGAAGTCATAAAATAAATAAAAACAGAATAATTAAGATAACAAAGAAATTAGTTAAATAAGTACACCCATAATAAAAATACATCCAAATGAGACAATGATGACAATAATAGATTAATAATAATAATAATAATAATAATAATAATAATAATAATAATAATAATAATAATAATAATAATAATAATAATGATAATGATGATAATAATAATAATAATAATAATAATAATAATAATAATAATAATAATAATAATAATAATAATAATAATAATAATAATAATAATAATAATAATAATAATAATAATAATAATAATAATAATAATAATAATAATAATAATAATAATAATAATAATAACAATAACAATAATAATAATAATAATAATAATAATAATAATAATAATAATAATAATAATAATAATAATAATAATAATAATAATAATAATAATAATAATAATAATAATAATAATAATAATAATAATAATAATAATAATAATAATAATAATAATAATAATAATAATAATAATAATAATAATAATAATAATAATAATAGTCCAAGTCAGGTTTATGTTGATTAAATGCTGGGTCTAAATACATTTGAGGGCACTAGATATTTAAGAGAAGGTGGAAGTGAGCCATATGAACATGAACCTTCATTCTTTCTTACTTCTTTCGATTTCTCTTCGAACAGCCGCGCGGAGGCGTTGGAATTCCAATATGGTTTCTATAATGAGGTGTCATTTCTATCAATAATAGGCTCTGCGCTAAGCGAAGATTCAAAGTTGACATTGTCCTCATAATCTACTATTGGCTTACCTTAAAGAACACAGGAAACTTTATTTGCAATATCCCCTCAACTTTCACATGATTGCTAACAGCCATGCAATCTGATCTCCACAAATAAATGGTTGTAAGTTGTAAATAATTAAACCGCAGCAAACTACTTTATGTGTTTTTTCATAATGCTGAATAGCCTCTGAGTCCATCTCTTTTCCTTGGTTTATATTTTTAAGCAAACGCCTACAATATGCGAATCTGTCAATAAGAAACTAGTCATGATGTCAAAATTGGTTCTACTAGCTTCAATTCTACGTGCCCTTGCTACTCCCCAAAACACGCCTTTCTTGAAACCACTCTGCAAATTCTGCTCGTCTGGAACTAGTTACAGAAATTTCAAGGGCCCTGTCATTATTAATACACACGTTAGTCTCCCAATGTAACTGCTTCACCTCAACAAAAGGTCTGAAAGCTAAGTTTACTGTCATACAAGCTCTATCATGTCTTCTAAGAAATTCCATACTTACATTTACACATTCTTCTGATAACAATGAATTAACTACTGACTAGAAAAGAATTGATAATTAAGTTTTACTATTCACACTCCGCTGTAGCTCTGTTTTTTGGCTTTTAACATTCAAAGTAAGGGGCACGGTATTTTTTTTTTTCAATTAAATCATCTAGCCTTAAAGCAGAGCTGCCACAGTGTATTTTTAATTTTTTTCAAGAAACCGGCATCTTAACTATTTCTCCCTTAGAATACTTTTCATGTTAAACCCTTGTGGAACTTTGTTTTCCCCGGTCTTACGGTATATCTGTCTGTCTTAGAGAAAGCTCTTTCATTGCATATATTTATATATTTATAGCACAGAACCATAGCATTATGTTTACAAGATTCTGTAAGTCCCGCCAGACAACAGCACGGGCTGCTTAAAATATATTGTTCAGCTTTAATTTAAGTAAGTAATTTAGTACTCAAATTAAAACAATCATTTACGGGAGAAAGAAACAATATCTATTAAACCTTAGGTAGCGCAATATACACTGAGAAATGTAAAGCAGTTAACTCAAGTGATAGTTTGTAATGTGGTAGAATAACATAGGTTTTCCGTATCACTTCTGCAGTTATCAAACAACAATATCCCTCCTCACTTTCAGACTTTCAGTTATATGGATGTAAGTCGCTTTGCGTATTCTGAGCGTGACAGTTGAGTCGATACTGCCACTTTGGAAATCCAGAACTATAGTTTTGATTTTAAATGCGATTTGTGATTTCATGTTGCCAGAAAAATCTGATTTTCGTCATTCAAACTGTTATCAAGTGTGGATACGCAACATTTTGCAGAAGTTCGATTAGGAGTTCAATTTGGCATACTGTGTTAGAAAATTGCAAGGTTTTGGTTTGAAGAAGCAATTTCTCAAATAGATTCCTAGATGCACTGTCCACGAACCTTATACTGTTTATCGGATAGACACTCCAATACCGTTTGCATTATTATTCTTTTTCAAGTTAAGAGTTTGTAGTAATAGTACAATACCGAGGTATCCATACCAACTGTCCAAAAAATTTGCAAATGAGATGACCGGAGTGATTTCCTTAAAATGTACAATCCATAATATCGCATGAACAAATGAGGTCTTCCTGGCCGCTAGATGCTTGCTGCCATGAGGAGCCTGTTTTCAATCAAGTAACTTTTCAGCATGTTATTGGAAAGGAACACTCAATTGTTCGAAAATGTATTTCGTTCAAATTTAAGGTAGCTGGTTGAGGCTTGCGATAAATTGAACGTCTTAGTTCACAGTGACATAAAGCCCATTTTTTCCTTGAGGACTTGGAGTTTGGCTTTATACGTGGTGGGAATAGGAGTCGCCGGACTAATTCAGCAAGAGTGACAGGAACACGCCCTTGTGAGTAATTCCATGCACCTAGGAAAACGTCAACTGCAACACTCAAAACGGCCCTAAATATCGATTTGGATAAAACAGGAACTTTCAGGACTCATTTCAACCACATACCGCTGCAACCCTAATGAAATTCTATTTTCGGAAAAGTGGAATTTGCTTGTGAGTGTATCCAGTACTAGACCTGCCAGCAAGGGCATACATTTCATGTCAGTATGGGAAATTCAACCTCGATATCCTAGCACTGCTGTCTTAAAATGTACCTTCAAAATACTCTCAGGAGTTGAATATGTTGAAGTAGTCTTTATGGCCGAATTTATGGTATAAAGTATTCCAACAGCCAAACACAAATAGATACAACTGCACATATAAGCTGAACATAACATTTAAATATACGATTAATTTGTTTAGAGTGTCGAGTACCATTTCGTTCTACCAGTTTATTGCCCATATTTTAAGTGTATTGCAGGTATTCAAGGCTTGCATAATTCCCATCCTCCTTTTTGCCTTCTTACCATTGATAGTTTTACATCCATTCATGGAAATACATGACATTGAGATAGACTATTAGTAGTGTCAGTAGGTATGACTTTTAGCGCTGATGACGTAATATTCTTAGCCAATTAATTTGTTTCCTAATATTAATATAATAATATTATTCATATTAATTGAATACTTCATTTAAGAATTTACATGTCCATTAAAGTTGTATAAGATTGCATAAGATACAATTAAAACTTATCAAAATGGCAGTCTACCTTCGCGGTGATGTCAGGTAGAAGAAATATGCAAGTAGAAGTAATTCCGCCGAGTGAGAGGATGTCATCTGCTTAAGGAAGTCATTACCTTAATCACTTGTATGTTTCGTATACTACTCCCTGTTGAAGTGTACCTCAACCTGCACATAAGCAAAACGTCCTTGCTCCAAAATAAATACACTTCTAGTACACTGAATCAACAAACTCATCACATCAACAGGTTGAAAACCTTGTGAGCTATTCAGTCTTCTGCTGATCACGTTTGATAGATGGACAAAGGTATCTGTGCCAAACTAGCGCACCTGCCTTTGGCGAGGGAGACCCGGGTTCGATCCCCCGTACCGGCATTGGATTTTTCCCCGCTGGGAGATCTAGTCTGGGGTGCACTAGGGACCAACTGAGGCTACTTGAATAAAGAAGTAGCGGCCCCAAGTCGTGAAGACCATATAACCAGCCGGGAGGGATTGGGGCGCTGACTTCGTACCACCCTCTAGTACTGCATCCCACTAATGACGCCTGTAGTGGGCAGAGGTGTAGGACGTAGCGGTTGGGCGGTAGGCTTTGGCCCGGTAGGGCTGTTGCACCGTGGGGTTAATGTTTTTATCTGTGTCAATTAGCAAAGCGCTTTGTCCATGTAAGGCATTACAGACCCAGTAGAGGCTATAATTACCAATCACATGAAATAATATCCTAATTATTTACTGCTAACTGTAATTTTACACTTCAGTTTCAGTTAATAACACATGTGGCAATTAGAGATCTACAAGTGATAAATACTGAACCGTTCCAGAAATAAAGTAACTCACTATTCGTTTCGAGGTTAAATATCTCATGGTTTTCATCCTCCGTTTCAAAATATTTACCTATTACAAACGACTTAATAGACAGTACTAAGGAAGTAGCCTTAACTGCCAGTTGACGGATTACTTGCAGGAAATATCCGCACTAACTCGGAATTATAAATCATTTTATATCATTATTATTTTCTCAAAATTCATTAGTGCTCTGAAATAATAACATATTTGACACTCAACGAAGTCTATGGAAATTTTACTCTGATCAGTTTACGTGAAGCATTCCTAAGCTCCAATATGATTAGGAGCCAAGGGTAAAGTTGTAGGTCCTCTCGCTCTATCGCCATCCTTCTCGAGGTAATTAACACGCCCACTGGATACCTCCAGCTAATAAAGGACTCTAACCAAAGCTTGAAGGAACGCGCTAAATATCGATTTGGACAAAACAGGAACTTTCAATACTCATTTCAGCCACATACCGCTGCAACCCTAATGAAATTCTGTTTTCGGAAAAGTAGAATTTCCTTGTGAGTGTATCCAATACTAGACCTTCCAGCAAGGACATACATTTTATGTCAACCCCGATATCCTAACACTGCTGTCTTAAAATTTACCTTCAAAATACTCTCAGAAGTTGAATATGTCCACCTTGCCCTCCCCGTTCACAGTTTTTCTTTTTTGTTGTAGTTTCAGTGCTCGTCACATGCTCTAAGACCTTGGAGAACATATTCTGCGCAGGAGGATGTTAAATTCAAAAATACTTAGCAGTGAGTGATTTACCTGTTAGCATACTAAAGGCGAGAAAACGTCTAATAAAGCCACGGAAAAGTTGCGTATAATATTGTGACGCCAGCCGCGGTGCACCACAAAGAGCGGTCGGGGTTCAACTGTTAATGATAAAGCTGACCACTCTTCGTTCAAACGCCACACATGTTTAAAACAGAAGACTGTGGATCAATTCTTTGTTAAAAAATAAAGTGATTTTATACTTCTTAAGGCCGCCTCCGTAGCGCAGCTGGCAGCGCGCTTGCCTGTGGCGCGGAGGACCCGGGTTCGATCCCCGGTACCAGCATGGGGATTTTATCCCCTCTGGGAGGTCTGGCACGGGGTGCACTCAGCCTCGTTAGGTCCCGGGGGGACCAATTGAGGAGCTACTTGATGGAGAAGTAGCGGCCCCAGGTCGAGAAGACCGCATAACTGGCCGGGAGGGCTCGGGGCGCTGACCACGTCCCACCCTCCAGTACTGCACCTCACCAATGACGCCTGTAGTGGGCAGAGGTGGGGGACGCAGCGGCTGGGTGGTAGGCCTCGGCCCTTCGTGGGCTGTCGCGCGGGGTTTACATTTACATACTTCTTAATGTCTTGTAAACAATACATACTACATAGTACTGTGTATAATTTCGTTACAAGACAGTCATAAACGGCAAATCCGCTTATTTAAGGATTTAAGAGTTTTTTTTTTCTTATTACCCATATAACACGGATTATCCGGTTTGCCTGGTCCCAGTTAATCCGGATAAACGAGGTTTTACCATAACCTATTTTTGGAGATAATGCCACATACATTTTCTTCTACATTATATTACAATAGTCGATTTCACTCATACTGAAACTTTTTTAAGTGGTTCCTCTAGAATATGGCTTATCGTTTAAACACATTATGTCGAAATCAAAAGGAAAAAATATAATTCTGAAGAAAAGAACAAGGAATTCCTTGTTATTTGAGTAAAGACAGAAGGAGGAAACAGTAAGACAAGTAAAAGGCTAGATGATGAGCAGTTCGCAAGAAACAAGATTAAACCGAGGTCAGGCAACAATTACTGCCACTTTTGTTTTCCCGCACATCAATTTGAAGTGCATCTTGCACACCTCAGGCCATGACCTACTGTATCTGATTCAGGCCTTAACAAGTTTATCTCGGCAACCTTGGCGTTCTTTAACTAGGGAAAGGCAGTGTGGTCTTTGTCTGGGATAGCGATCTGGTATTTCTATTGGCAATAAACTAGGTGCTACCATGCTAGCAAATTGTAACTATTTATTATCCGACTATTAGAACTCATTAGCTGCATGCACTCACGTTGGGTTTAAGGAGCACTGCACATTGACAGTGCAATTTCACAAGAAATTTAGGTATACGGACAACAATTCTTGCAACAGTAGTCACCAGTAATCACGATGTTTTAATGAAGTCCATTTTAAAACAAGACAAAATATGATCCACCGCTTCTGAAACTATCAAGAATGAATGAGACGCAGCTATTTGATTATGTATCTCTAAAGTAGATCATAAAAACTCAAACACAGATAACTACCGAAGAAATGGAATTACTAACATCGTAAATACGTATTTTATAAATTTAATCGCTCAAATAAAAACTGAACTAGTCTGGTTTTTCAAACCAAAAATTATTTTTGCTTTTAAAAGTTTAAAGGAAAGGAACAGATGCTATCTTTATTAAAAGTGGAATTATAATTATGTTGTTTCAAGTATTTGCTTTTGTGATTTTCAGAAAAGTTATATATTTATTACCCTAAGCTCTTTTATAAGGCTGACTTCGTTTAGAACAGCTGACATTTGTTGTGTTTATTTCTATAATTTAATTTAATAAATCCAAATAAATTCGATAATATCTTGGTTGTTATTTCAAAGAAAACCTGAAAAACACACACAGTTTACCACTACTTTGCACAATATCTTATATATTGTAGTAGGTATTCATATATAACTCGTCTTTTGTAGAAATATGTTAAATTAATCATTGGACTTGGCTGCATGCAAGATGGTAAAAACAAAATTTTCGAATTGACATTTTTTAACTTCACTTGTAACTTGAATCCATACAGGTTAAAAAGAATCACACGAGAAACTTAATGGGAAATACATGACAGTTCAACATGAGAAAACTTGAATATATAGGAATAATATTTTTGAAACAGCTAATGCTATAAGGAACTGATGTGCCTTGGAGGTTCTCCAAGAATCACAGAGTTGAAAATGAGAAGTTCAAAACGTGCGTTAGGTCTTGCCATTATAGGTGAGCTGCAAAACGTCCACATTGAAAAGCTAAAGATCTAAGGTTAAACTCTCATGGGTGGTATCAAATCTTTCACGAATTAAATTCTCCACTGTTAGAAAATAATGAGGTGTGTGTGTGTGTGTGTGTGTGTGTGTGTGTGTGTGTGTGTGTGTGTGAACTACATAGATTAAAAACGAAAAGTCGGTTCTTACACGTAGTATTTAAGTTCAATATCTTCCAAGGAACGATTTTCAAGTAAATCTACCCATCCAAGCTGAAAAAGTGTATCCTTATTTTATTTTCTCAAAAATGTTTCTAACGACTTTGATCAAAAAGACGCTATGTGCTTAACATATTTGCATGACAAAATGTGCATCTTGAATTTTATAGGAAAAGACCTTGAATCTTCTTCATTCTTGCTAAATTCTAAAATTTATCTCCATTTTTTATGTCATTAACCATTTCCGAAATATTTCTGTTACTTTTTTCTAGTGTGATATATTATTGTATAGCTTTTTCAAGTGCTTGTCACATGCTCATTTTTTCTCGGGTCAGGAAGAAATATGGTATTTCAAAGTTGCCAGCCTCTGTGGTGTGAAATGGCGTGTCTGCTCACATGCAAGAGGTCCCGAGTTTAAATCTCGGTTAATGTGAGTTGCCTGGATAAAGATTTTCAGTTATCTTGGGAAGACGAATGTTGGCTAACTCTAAGATGACTCCCTAGTATTTGAGAATCATTTAAACCAGTTTGTTAATTCGCCGTCTAAGATCTATCCGATAAAGCACGTTAATTGAACGTTAAATGCAAGCAGGAAATATGACTTGCTCTTGCGCAATTGAGCCTTGACGATGAAGGCATATAAGCCATCGTATGCTACCAGCTTTAAATAAGAATAAACTATCGCATTAGTCCACTTTATCCCTTTTGCACCTGCAACGAAAGGTGCAATAAAAGCATTTTTGCAAACATTGAGTACAGCTAGATAAAAGAATAGCATTTTTAAAAACAATTTATATAAAATGAGAAATTACTCAGAAATTCCAATATCAGAGATTTCCAATTTCACCCAACTGTTTTTAATTTAGATGTGTGAGAAGTAATTATGTAGGTATTCTTTATTAAGTGGCGGCACCATCAGTGTTTAGAGAATATGAAATGTTCATAGCTGAAAAGTAAGTTTGTATTGCTGGTAACAAAGATGGAGTGAAACGTTCTTTCACAAAAACTCAGGACATTTATATCATTTCTTCGCTAAACCTGCAGGGAAATAATCAAACTTTCCATCATTTTGTCAACATTTGTCAAGCTGTCCAATTTCCTTGGTCTGGTAGTGGCTTAGTAGTTTGCAGTTAAAGCAAGCACTTTGGCCTAGAAATGTCGAAGCTACTTTGAACTTGGGAAAAATAAAGATATCGAGTCAAATGTATATAAAATGAACAGTCGAGAGAGCCTAAGCCGGTAGCATATTATGCGTTGTTTTTGTGAACTTATTGCCACTGGACTTGCATAGTATGCAGAGTAAGAACATAAAAGCATTTTTGCCTAAAACAAGGAACCAGAACTTTTTAGTTCCTGTTACCAGGAAATGGGCGATATTCCTAAATGTCAATGATTAAAACGTTTGAGAAAATCCTCCATGTTCACTACCTTAATGAAATTTAAAATGTTGAGAGTTATCTTATTGTGGGTTGGAGTATACGTAATAGTCAATTCATAATGCTCGTTGGAAAGACTGGGTCGAGAAAGCCGATAAGATGTTTCGCTGGGCCAACTACTGCTAAGTAAGCCGTCACATGATAGCTGGGTCAAAAGAGACCTGGAGATGGGATGGCCTCGGTCATTATGGCGTTTTATGGTACAAAGTCACTCAAGACAGGACAACGTATATGGCCGAGTAACACCTGAACTACTTACTTCTCCTTTAAAATGGATAGTATTATTATAAATGTATGAAATAGTATACATGTATGAATCACAAATAAAATTATTTGGTAACCTAGCTAATAATTGCTTCGTTCGCACGCCCCTTCTTGTCAAGCATGTACTGGTATACTGTTGCATAATTTCTGAAAAAGCTATGCCCCGATACATCTCTCTTTCTATAGAAGCATATAACTAACATAATTTATATTGAATATACATAATATGACGCCGGCCGCAGGGCACAACCAAGGACGGTAAGTGCCAAGTTCTCACACCACATACCAAGCGCGGCGCGTATAAAAGGCGCTCAAGGTCAAGCTATCCGACACCCACATGTGAGCAAACACGTCACAACAATCAGAGTGGCAGAAACAAAAGGGTTTTTGAGATTACTCGCGAAGTGTCCGGCGACGTATTTGTAGAAGTTCCAGAAAAGGTGAAGCTCGAGAAAGGTGCATGTTGCATCATTCTCGATATATAAGGCGGTGAGGCGACGAGAGGAGTGAGTTAGTAGCAGCAGTAGTAGTAGTTACAGACATGAGTCGTCAGAAAAGTCAATTTTTAGTTTAGTGTGTGTGTGTTTGTGTTTGTCTGTGTGTGTGTGTGTGTGTGTGTGTGTGTGTGTGTGTGTGTGTGTGTGTGTCTAAAATTGTCCTGAGAGAACCGTTGGGTCGAAAGGAAGATAGCGAAGTTAATGAGTGTTGAGTGATTGTATCATCAAAGTCAGCTGTTTGAGACACAGGGAAAGAGAAGAAAGACAGAAAGGAGTGAGTCAAGGTTGCGAGAAGAATAGAATTGTAAGTTATAATATTACAAAGCATTCAAGACTGTGTCAAAGTCAATAAAAGAGAACTACATATTTGTGCAAGAGTTTTGAAGGAGAATAAGGTGACAAAAAAATAAATGGACTGAATTTTGTCGTTTTGTCATAATATACTAGCTGTGTGCCCGGCGTTGTATTGGTCGTTTTTAAACCCAAATGACGGTTTAATCAGTTTAATTTGCCTTCCCTCATCTTTATCATTGTGCAATTATCTATATGAATTTTGTGGTTAATTCTTCCCTCTCTCATTATAATTGCAATTTCTTACAAACCGATTCAAATACATATAACATAAAAATCCACTGATATTTACGCGAAAAGACGTGAAACATTCGCCGAATGTCCTTAACTTCCTTCTCGTCCTTAAAGGTCTTTTAAGTTCAGGAAATTCTGCATATCCACTAAGTAACCTTTGGCTTTAAAACAATTATGATTGGATTGCTCGAGTAATGTTTTAGCTGCATCTTGTTTTTATTCCCATAGTCTCCACTTAATTCACAGACTCTTGGGATATATAGCAAAATAGTGATGAAGCTGGTGAACAGAAGATTCCCCACTTCCCGACTACCAAGCTGACCGCTTTCTTGAGAAAAATGATCCTCACAGTTGTTGATTGGAAAACATCAGCTGACTTTTTCTAATGTTAGTTTGGCACAAGTTTCACCTATTTCACATACTCGTGCTAGCAACATTACTTGTAACATACAAACTGTTTTTCATGGGGGTTATTAAAATGTGTCAGGCATTGGCAAATTCGATTATCTTTTGTTTTGCGTTAACTGACTTTCCAAATCGTGACCATCCCATGATTACTTGGAATGGAATATGCGCGGCATTTGTCTTACTTCACATGAATATTCAGTGGAATATCGACAACTATTGTCTACTCCATGACATTCTCAAGTAAACGTCATAGCCTTCTTCGCAAGTATATCTTTCATAACACCAATTTATATGCAACAGAAATATGGGGGATGGAAAAAGGTTGGGAAAATGTAGATATAACACAGAAAGCTTTGTAAAATAATATTGGGGTTACCAAGGAGCTCACCAAATGGAGCAGCACAGGCGAAAGGTAAAATGGTGGAAAGAGCAAATACTACTCTAAAATAAATTCATTGGAGGACAATGATATTAAAAGAATGCATGGTTGAAAAGGACAAAGTGGGGAAAACGAAACTTAGATGAACATTATACAGATAATATTGGAGGAAATAGGTGTGCGGGAAACATGGGCAAAAAGAAACAATAGAAGTAAGGGTTTCAGCGTGAATTTGGTTTAGTTCATCAAAAACACTTACGGGTGAAGATGTAACACTCTTTTCCAAAAATGGACACTCTAAAAAAAATTAGGTATCGCGCTAAGCGCCGAAACGAAGTCTAAGGATAACTTGAGTGTGAATAAATAAATAAATCTATAAATTACGAGAAAGTAATTTGCAGTTAATAATGCATCATGTGTGTTAACAATAAGATTACCCACGCAGCTTCGCGAACTCTAAGGAGACCGCCGCTAAGGAAATGTTCGCCAAAAGTCGATTTTAAATGAGTGCGCGACTAAAGCAATAGAGAACTGATTTGTTGAGTAATTAGCCGGAGCAAAGATAACGAGTAGTGAACCTCGGATAGAATCTCAGGAGCTTATTATTAAAAATCATCAGTATCGCTGACTAAATATTGCAGATTTCCCGCGAACAGACGCGCTGGATTTAGACAGAACCCAGAAAATATCCCACTCTTGATTCCTGCCGATACCTCTCTGTTACAGATAACTGAATCAATTCGCTGACGGTGAACCTTGATACGCTTCCGAGCTCGATCAAAGAGGATGACATCGAAGTCCAACGACGTATCATCACCGACGCAGATAAACACGTTGAATACACCCCACAACCGTTTCATTAAAAACTATCAGATCGGATATATCCTACAGTGAGATAAAACATAATAAGTTCACTTTTAACTTGCATGACAATTAAATGGGTGATTATTAATTTATAAAAGCGGCAATGAGAAAATCAAATCAAATAACAGATTAAAATATAGGCCTCAATTTTAGCAATGGAACAATTCTAAATAATTATATCACAAAGTTGTTAACATGATTGGAATGAGTCGGAAGAAACAGAGTAGTAAAACGTATTCATAAGAAATCTTCAAGAATCTATGATATGAATGTGAAATTTCTTATATATTCATCATAAGCAATAAAGGTAAGAATGCTGGATACTACGAGTGAACATGTTATAACCAAAATTTAGCTGCGTCATTCCTATTTTAGAAAAACTGCAACAATAGCAGGCAAACTCAGCTTATAAGTAGTTTGCTAACATTAATGCTAGTATATTATTATTCAATGTAGTTTAAAAGAACAGTGTGGGTTTAGGAAGCGACATTCCAATAGTGTTTATATTTATATACTAAAACAAGTTACCAAAGAGATAAAATTACCCCTCCTATAACGCTTGTGGACTAGGCAAAAGCCTTTCACGGAGTCGACCTAAACACAATCGCAAATAACGTGTAATTAGCATACCCATGTCATTTAAGTTAAATGATGCAATGTACGTATGTAAAATAGAATAGAAATGTTAAGACAGCACAAACAAGGCGTAGTCATCCAAGATGTAAAACAAGATCTCATCACTATTTTAGTACATATATGAACAGTTGAACAGTTGTGAGTTTGTGAACATAAACACAAACATTGTGTTTTTAAAAAAAAATTATAATCTTTGGATGATCAAATACTTGAGGCTGAATTGATCATATGTCAGCACATCTTCAAAAATGATGGCTGAAATATGATTTTGCAATTTTAAAATTAAAATAAATGAATTGGATTTTTTTGAGGAAAACACTTAGGGTAATAAAACAAACGTACCAAATGCGAAAATAGAACAGAAAGCTCCATTATTTGTTTATTTATGTAGGAAAATACCATATAGTGATTTTCATGTGAATAAAAAATAAAAATGAAATAAAATCCATCATTAGCCAACAACAACAATTATATCTATCTAATTTAGTTGAAATAATAGTAATAAAAAACTAAATACTATATACTATACTTATTTTCTCTGATTAATTTAAGGTTCGACCAGTTCATGGAGTTCATTCTGAAGAGCCGGCCACGTTTGAGCAAACAATACGGCAGGATAAAAAGGACAAAAATCGAGCAAGAGTAGAGCGGAGGCTGATGGATCTTAGCGAGCCGCAGTAAAACCATAGGGTCCTGTGATTTCGAGATTGCTCGCAGCTGGGTCAAATTCAACAAGCGTATGGATTCGAATAACAACATCGCTATTCTCATGGGTTATACTAATACGGTTGGGTGGGCAGGTTCCCCGCGCATGCGCAATGATGGAGTAATTTCTTGACGTGTATATATATATATATAAAATTGTATCAATTTTTACTTTCTGTACTGACAAGTAGAAGGAAGTATTGTATTCCACCCAAAAATTTGATGTCGATATTTCACCGGAAATATATGTTTTGAGACCCCTGAATCAAAAAAAAAAGCATTTTTAGAAAAAGGTCCGAGTGTGTATGTGTGTCTGTCACTCTGTGAACAGCATAACTCAAAAACGAAAAGTCGGTTAAAAACCAAAGTTGATATTTATGTTTAATCTTTCAAGGATGCGACACGAAGGTTCTGAAGAAAATAGCCTACCCTTTCCTTTACATGGAGCATTTTTCGAAAATTTTGATTTTCTTGAAAATGACTCTAATGATTTTGATTAAAATGTCATGTTTAAGATATTTATATGAAAAATGAAATGTATTTTTTGAATTTTCTAGCTATAGCCTATGTAGTACTGTTTACTCTGGATGACTTTTGAATAACTCATAAACCGTAAGAGATAGAAAAATTCTTAATATGCAAAAAACGTAGATTTCACTCAAACACTTATGTCCAAATAAACTTTTTTTTTTGTAGAGAACCATTTTGGAGATATTCCTTGTTATTTGTGTCAGATTCGGAAAACTTAAAACTTTCGTGAAATAGAGCATTGTAGTATGTGTGTGTGTATATGTGTGTATGTGTGTGTGTGTGATTGTGTATGTGTGTGTGTGTTAAGCGTGAGAGAATAGGATCTCAGAGCTTTAAAAGATTTGACTCTCCCTCATAGCCTACTGTATTCTTTCACCTACAAGGAAATAAGGAAAGATAATTTGTACAAATGCTTATCTCAACTAACACGAAGATAGAGGTATAAGAGTTTGTAAGAGTGGTTAGTACAAGAGTAGAGAAAGTCTTGTGAGTGCAACAGATCAGATTTTTTGCGATGTGTTGTACGTCTTCCGATGGCCAAATGTTTCATATAAATTTACACGTTACTTACATAACAATAGATTTTGCTCCCTAATTGCCTAAAACCATTCTTCTCTATTCATCCATTGTCCCTCTGTTAGGTATCTCTGATTGCTTACAAAATTCCTTGTTGGGTACAGCCTTATTAGCAATTCACATCTTCTCTTAAGCAACTATTATATGCATTTCCTTGCCTAGAGTACCATTTTCTTGTTTCAAAATTAACCGGAGGGTAACTGGGGTAATTTTCTTTCATGGCTCTACAGCCCGATGTGGGTCTTCGCCTTCTCTAGTATTTTCCTCTATCATGTACTTTCCTTCTCCAGCTTCTGACTCTCATTACAGCAAGATCTTCCTCCACACAATCCATTCACCTTGTTCTAGGTCTGCCTTTCCTTCTTCGTGAGAATATTCTCCCCTTCCACATTTTCTTTGGGTTGCGCTCATTCTCCATTCTTTCCAGATGTCCCAACCGTCTAAGTCTCTGGGATTTCATAAATCTAACATCTTGACCTTCTGTTAAATAATTTATTTCCTGATTGTTTTTCACTTTCCAATTCTGTTCGCCACAATGTAGAGGTCCAACAATTTTTCTAAGGACCGCAAAGCCTTTCCATCGTTAATTTAGCAGACCAAACCTTAGACCCATAGGTTACTACTGGCCTTTCTAATGTTTTAGAAACTTTAAGTTTAGTATTCTTGGTTATGATTTCGTTATAGAAAATCTTTTTATTTGCCTAACAAGTTCTGTTCCCTTCCTGTATTCTTTCTCTTATTGTATCACTCAATTTATTATCAAATTTAATTATGTAAAATGGGAGACACTTTCAAAGACTTTTCCATTTATTTCAATATTTCTAGGCGTTCTTCTATTCTCTATAGGGGAGACTAAAAGGGAGAGTATTACAATTAAAAGTAAGGAGTATCTACACATTGGATGAAAGAACACAAGACTCCGGAAACTATTCGGTTACCACCAAAGATGCGTAAGAACCAAAACATATTAAACAGATGATAACATCTGATAATCGATTATGTTAAAGGGGAAGATGAGGTTATTTGTTTGTGGTGAGTTCATTTTTAATTTAGGTGGAACGTCCTCTGTCTGAGAATGAGGTTTTTCCTGGTGCCGCAAGTAGTGTGCTTTCCTGCCTATCAAACTTACCCAGTGTAGGTTGTTTCGTATCCTAGAAAGAAGTAAGAGTCTGTATCGTTCATCACCGAGGAAAGCCATAGAGGTCGCAAGAACAGCTACCGCTGCTTTATGAGTAACATAAAATACCTCCGGAAAGGTTTTTGTTCATCTCACTCCCCCTCCTAGTTAACGTGCATTGCTAAAGCGGGGGAGTACCTTCTAGGTCATCTCACAGCATCACGTCCGATCATGACTTTTGAAATGTCTATGTAAGTTGCAAGTCATTAAAGGTCGTTTCGTTTAACTGACATACATTTGTTTTTAATGCCGTGCATGTTTGGGCACATCTTTCTAAATAAAAACCTTTCGTCCCGGAAGGTATTACAAAGATTTTAGACATCCGAAAAGTAAAAATAAACAGATTACTTACAGATTACTTCCACACTTGTACCTATAAATGCACATCTTAATTCTATGAATCATTCTCAATGCCAGCTTCTATGTCATCTATGCAAAACCTGTCAGAATTAAGAGGACTTCAGAGGCTATTTCCAGAAAAATTAACATACACATTGTCCTTATCGCGAAAATATGTTCAAAATATATGATAATTTAATCAAAATCGTTTGAGCCATTTTTGAGAAAATTAACTTTCTTAAAAATGTTCCATATATAGTTTTGAAGTAGTATCTTTTATTTGTTAACCTTCATTACAGTTTTTTTTTTTTTTTTTTTTTTTTTTTGAAAGACGTGGCTCATAGCAGAAACCAAAAAGTAAAAGACAAAGGCCGTGGAAGTCTACGTAATCATTTAACTTAAAAGCAAGCTTGTTTTAATTAACTTTTAGTTTTTGAGTTATGCTGTTCACAGGCAGAAGATGCGCCCACGTGCCCGTTTTTCTGAAATACACTCCAGACACCTTTTACAATTCGGGTTTCTTTTTGGTAGTGTTTAACGCACGTTTTTACTACGTGCAGTACCGCAATGATACATGGAATGAAGGTGGAGAACCGGTAGAATAGGTGGCCGGAGAACCGAAGGACCCGGAGAAAACCCGGCCCTGGGCCGCTTTGTCCAGCACAAATATCACATGCGGTCACCTGGGATGGAATGAGAGGAAAATGGTCTAACCATTCGGCCACGGTGCGGCCTTAATTCAGAGGTATTGTACCCAAATGATTTTGTCTGCTTACATATTCTTGTACAAAATATCTTAAAAATGCTTATTTTTCATGTACCTTACCTTAATCAGGAGAAATGTTTATTGAAATGGATTTATTACATACAAATACTTCCTTGTGGGTATAATGAGAATAGAGAGTATAGTAGGCTTAAATGATACTCAAATATTTTAAGAGTGGGTCGCTATGTGATAGCTTTGAAATCATTCCACTTGCATGGCCAAGAGATGTAAAAACGATAGCGACTTCTATTTGAAATAAGTTTAACTAATTGAAAATTTAAACCAATAATGATTTTTATTTCGGAAACGTAGCTCCAAAAACGCCACATAAAAAGGTATATGGCACACATCGTATGGTTTAATGAGATCTATATTTGTGGTGAAGCAAGATATTGTCAATCCATTACGACTTACTAGTTATGCAAAATACATTCAGAATGAAGATGACACCAGAGACTACTCCCACAACATTCAAAATATAGATTTATTAGTCATAAGAGTATCTTTAACATATGGTACTTTAATCAAAATCCATTTGTAGTCATTTTTGATAAAATGAAAATATTGCATGTAAAGGGTAGTCCGGCGTGCGGGAATTTTCCCGAAAATCGTCGTGTCAATTTCTCGGGAGAACCTGAAGTGGTTTCTCGTTTTTGAATGATGCTGTCATGGGGGTCGCCATGGGAGGGCAAGGGGGGCCGCGACCCCCCCCCTCGCCCCATTGGAAATTAAGAAACCTAAAAGTAAATAGATACACTTGAAAAATGTTTAATTACGCGTAAGAATATACTCGCCATTTCCCAGTACACAACGTGTTTATTTTACTCTGTAATCAGAGAAACTCAGAAGGCATCAGCATTCAGCAGAGCTATCATCTCAGTTAATGTGCAGTTTAAATGACTATTACACTATTGTTTTAATTTTTATGTAAAGAAAAAAATATTTAACACAAATTAATACTGTTATCCGCATCAAATACCCTCACTATGGAGAGCACAATAATAAATTAATATTGTATGATTGCAAATTTCGAACATGCGGCCCTCCCCTGAAAAAGTCTGCCGAGGCCTATGGGTGCTGTTCACAGACAGACACAAACACAGATACACTGAAACTGAGTATTATTTATACAGATAGATTTTTTGAGCCAGAAACCTTCTGAGGTGTACGTGGAACAACCCACCAAAGTTTCAGCACAATCGAATCAATGGTTTAGGAATGCGTAGAGGACAAACATATAAACATTCTTATTTATTTACGCCAACAAGCTTATTGCTGGTGTTTTTAAACACACAAGCCGTGTGTAGGCAATGTTTAAGAGGTGGAATCAGGAGTGAAAGATTCAATGCCATAGCCGGGATTGGAACCAAGGACCTTCCGCATCGAGCGGCTGCTTTAACCACGAAGCTACCATGGCCAACTTGCCAACATGACATTAAATTCCCCAGACGACTCGTACTTCCCGGTGGACCAAAGGGAATCTCACATCACAGATAAGTGCCCCAAGGGCGACTTGGAAATTGTAAGTACTTTATGTCCCGATTTTAAGTAACCCTTAAATGGTAATTATTATTATTTCTATTTATATAGATTGTATCAAATGTTTGTAGAAGAGATAGTAGAGAACGAAATATGATTGTGTTACATAAAAGAAAAGTGAGTTGAGAAAACAGTTGGATACTGAAGGGCGAATAAAGAAACGTATGTGAACGTGTAACGTAAACAATAACCGAGTAAAGAAATACACGTGAATGTAAGGCGGTGCATAGTAAAATGGATAGCATAAAAACCTCCTTGAAAGACTACTTATAGGGTAAACCTACAGAATTTCGTGATGTTAAGAATTAACCATGTAATAAAGGCAATGCATATATTCAAAAACTAGTTTATTAATGCTTATCTTACAAATGCAACTCTAATAGAACACTATACAGCTAATAACCGCTAATAATCTACTTAAATGAGACATCTACTGACTTAGAAAGGAAAATCTACATATGCACCTTATTTCGTGAGGTCTACCTAAATCCGTGACTTAGTGTTGCCTAAATTCCATGAACTGTCCAGAATTTCAAGTTTTCATTCACTGTCACTCTTTTATGCTTCTGCACTCTAATTACACATAAAACAGTAGGTGGATTATTGGAATCTACAGATTGACCAGTTTCGTGGTACTATTTTAAACAAAAGCAGCACTGAGTCCAGGAACTTTTATTATTTCCACTTCCATGCTCCAAGGCATACGTATTATAGCACCGAACATCATCAGTTTTCTTTTCAGAATCCTCATTCTTCTTCTGTCCTCGTAAACCACTTGTTCCGGCTTGTCTCCGAGTAGATAACGCATTTCTGGTTTTGGATCTGGTTGCATTTTAAAGTTTCTTCTGGATAGAACACTTCGGATTAGGGGCCCGTTCTCGCTTGCTCTCAACTTTGTTTTTCTTTTGCTGCGAGTTTTGGCACATGACAGACCAAACGGTCTACTCATCTTTTTAATGTCTGTTGACATCATCACCATCATTCCTGCTTACATAGCCCTTCAGAGTGCTCCAGGGAATGGACAATTTCTTAGTAGCTTTGGATGTAGGCCACTTTTCCTCTAAAATCGTGTAAGTGCTGCCTGCAGGCACTGAGCATTATATTTTTGTCCTCTTTTAGTTTTAACCTCCATTCCCGTTTGAATTCTGTCTTCCAGTAGAAGCTATTTATTTTAAAAGTTTTAAAGAAATCGTACGAAAATTGCTCATTTGCATAACCCATTCACTACATCTTTCTACTTTTAAATTACAACATAGTGTTTCAATACTTACATTGTAAAGTTTATAATAGCTGAATAACAGAGTAAATTGTATGTAAAGCGTTTTTTTTTAATTTTTTATGTTTTTTTTTAACTTTTTTTTTTTTTTGGAACTAGGTAAGGGTCGTCATCAGACTTTTTTTTAACTAAGTTTTTTACTTTATTTATTTTTTTTATTTTTAATTTTATTTATTTATTTTTTTTATTTATTTTTTTTCAATATATATAATTTGATTATGGTTGCATTGTCGTATTTAAAGTGCCAGGCGTGTTATGTACGGGTGCATTGATTTGCTGAGACCAGAAGTTATCAGTTGCCAGCGTGCCTGTCTCAGAAAACTGACCCAATCCTTCCTCTGCGCCATTGGGCCATTATTCTGTTTAAGGATCCAGTACAATGTTCCCATTACCAGCCAAACCACACAGCGTTGGAGTGCAGTCTTCTGAAAATGAAATTCCAAACGCTGGAGCTTCTCAAGGCATGGTGGAGCTTGCGGTGGGCACCATTTGGCGATGTAAGTCCGGAGCTCTACCCAGATGACTTCAACCTGCTTACAGGAAGCAATCCGGTGGTCCAGTGTGTCAACGGCGGCACAAGATGGACATTGGTTTGACTGTGCCCTTCCATGTCGCCAGAGTTTATCCGCTGTCGGTATAGTCTCATTTAATACTTCATAGGCGGTTTCCTGCCAATCACTGGGCACATGTTTGCAAAATAAATTCTGCCAGATCACTTTCCACTCCCTGGTATATTTCTCTGTCACTCTGGGAACCAGATGAACTGTCGTGAGCATACGATAGTGGTTCCGAGTGCATTCGAAGGCCGTAATGTCATCGTTGTTGTTCAGAATTCGTTTTAGGTGAAGGACAGTGGGTTTAAATCCGTTGAGTGTCACCTGAGGGTTATGAAGC
Source organism: Tenodera sinensis (assembly GCA_030765045.1). NCBI lineage: Eukaryota > Metazoa > Arthropoda > Insecta > Mantodea > Mantidae > Tenodera > Tenodera sinensis. Next base: position 76,627,239 of record CM060966.1, on the reverse strand, counting down.
TGTTCCTTCCAGAAATTTTGGTCAATTGATGAGCCTGATCCGCGCAATGATTGTGTGGCGGTTTTCCCCAATAAGGCCATACATTTCTTGGCAATGTCCACTATGCCGCAACCACCTTTGAATGGAGGCAAACGTAGTTGAGGCCGGCTCACCTTATATGCTTTTCCAGTCCACAAAAAGTAACCAAGGAGTTGTTCCAGTTTCTGTGCGTCACGTTTTGAAATCGGCAGAATCTGTGCCACATACCAAATTTTGCTTAGACCATAAGTATGCAGGTACCAGATGCGTTGTAGCAAATTCAGGTTCCGGATCCTCTCCATGGATAAGGAATGGCGTAAACTATTAATTTTTTCCCTCCAGTTAACTGCAATAGTATCTTCGTTATTTGCCATAAAGCATATACCAAGTATCCTTGTAGTAGTGACACATTGCATCCCCAAGGTCTGTGGCGGTTCCGGCCAGTTTCCTAATATTAGGATCTCCGATTTCTCAGCATTTGACACTGCACCGGACATCGTTGTGTACTGCTCCAATCCCTGTTGCATGGTCGTCATATCTTCATTATCTGCAGCCACCACAGTCATATCATCAGCATAAGCTGTAAGTATGAACCCTTCATTGTATACACTGACTCCTCGCATGGTTTGTTGCAACCTCTGGAGTAAAGGGTTCAATGCCAATGAGAACAATCCCATTGATAGCGGGCAGCCTTGACGTACTGATCGTTTTATTCGTACCGGCCTGGTAAACCATCCGTTCCATAAGACTCGAGACTGTGCCGTGCCGTAGAGTCCCTGAATAAGATTGATTACCGGCACTGGAAATTTCGCAGCCGTTAAGCAGTTCCATAGATACGAATGGCGCACTCTATCAAAAGCCTGTTGAAAGTCAAGATTGATCAAAGCCACCGCTTTATTATCTCTGCGTAGATGGATCAACGTGTCACGCAGTTCCGCCAGTGTGACAATAATGTTCTTTCTCGATATTGCCGCTTGGTTACAATGCATGATTTCTGCATATGCACCTTTTAATCGGTTAGCTAGAACTTTCGCAAATAACTTATAATCGGCGTTTAGCAGCGTTATTGGACGATAATCCTTCATGGTGGTGGTTTTCTGTTTCTTCGGCACCAGAGTGATAACACCATCCGCGAAGGTTGCGGGAAACGCTGCTGTCTCCCACAATTCCTCATATACATCTATCACTTCTTTCTTGATTATTGGCCAGAACTTTCTATAGAATTCATAGGTGAGTCCATCAGGACCTGGTGATGTGTGTCGACTGGCTTGTTGAATGGCGACCATCACCTCCCGCTCCGTGATAGGGCTGGTAAGTATTTTTGCGGATTCCTGGGTGATGCCGGTGTCAAACAGTTCATGTTCCACACGCCTATAAGGGGTGTCTGCTTCTGGCGCTTCTTGAAATAAAGCTTGAAAATGATCCGCTATAAGCTGGAGCTGGGCGCGCGTTCCAACATGGGCAGTTCCAGTGTGCGCGTCCCGTATTGTTTGAGGATATCTTCCATGTCCCTTCTGCCGCTCCTTTGCGAAATAATAAAATGAGTTCTGTTCCGCTTCATGCATGGATTTCACTTTGGCTCGAACTTTGTGTCCTTCCAACTGTTGTAAGTGTTTTAATTTGATGATTTCTTTTACTTTTTTTATCTCCGTCTGCACCTCATAGCCCTCCCTTTGCTTCAGATGCAGCCCCCACAGCGCCTCATTGTAAAAATGTAGTAATTGCTTCTTGGCCTGTGCCCTCTCAATACGCATGGATTTAAAAAGGGAGCGAATCGCCGGTTTTGCCGTGTTCACCCACCAAAACTCTTCCGAGTTGAACTTCTAAAGGCCGTTTGTAACTGAAGCCATTTGATCTGAAATTGTTCCCGAATGTCTGTGTCCTCCAGCATAGAATTATTGAGTTTCCAGTAGCCACGGCCGGCCGTCTCAAGCCTTATTTCATTTATTTGCAATTGGCATAGCACTGCATGATGGTCGCTAAAAACCACCGGAATGACCCAAATTCGATGGACATTTGGAGCCATTCCGGGAGATAGATACTGTCGGTCGATGCGTGAGGCAGAAGTGTTGCGGATGAAAGTGAATTCCACTTCATTCCCATGCTTGATCTCCCATGCGTCACGCAGTTGCAGCTGTGACACTAGGTGTTGTAGCATGATGCTAAAATTCGTAGCACCTTTTTGGTCCTTCGCCTGCAACGTGCAATTGAAGTCGCCTGCTAGCAGAAGTTCCTTGCCTTGTCGCAAATGCGGTGTTACATCGGTTTGGAAGAAACGCTCTCTCGCTTGTCTATTCTGTGACCCAGCTGGAGCATATATGTTAACCAGGACGGTATCTTCCAAAGTAGCGGAGAGGACCCGGCCGTCGGGATCCATCTGAAAATTCTGCAGGGGAAGTCCCTTCCTGTACACTATTGCCGTTCCTCTGCCGTTCAAACCTAGGTTAACTTTATAGTCATAATTGAAAAGAGCATCCAAGTTGTAAGTATTTACTTCTTGGAGAAAGCATATGTCAATGTTGTTCACCTGGAGGAAACTATTGAGCAGTTTTGGGGTTACTAGATTTCTACACCCATTCACATTCACTGTTGCCACCGTTCGTAGATAGATCATTATGAAAGCGACTGTCGCAAAGATAGTGTAACTCGGGCGTCTACGTTCTTGGCCTCGTGCATTGCTACTAGTGTTCTACTGTTCGGTCTCTGGATGTCTATCTGGGGTTGTCTGTGCCGGAGGATTTCCCTTAAGCCTTGGGTCACATAAGGACACCTGGGGCTTCCGTGTCACCTGAAGTAGGATCGGCGACTCCGCTTCTGTGGCCCTCGCATCAGGTTGAGAGGGATGAGATCCACCAGCCATCTCTGCACGCCGATAAATTGCGACTGCTTCAGCTGACCGTGGTTGGTCCTCTTGGGATCTGTGTGGCCGTTCGAGTACTTGCGGTCGGGAATCACTCGCAGATGGTCGTGCCGCTACGGTGGTGCCGGCGGTGTCCTCCCGGTAATGGGAGTCAGCTCCTATCTCCACCGCTGGGCACCTCACACTTTGTTGTAACTGTGCTGCTTCGTAATCACTCTGGGGGTTGTTTCCCGCGTCCCTCCTTGCAGGTAGAACCTCACAGGTGTTCCTGTCACCTCCCTCCTCCAGGATACTGCTGCCAATCAATGCTGAGGCAGGCTCTTGCGTCAGTACTCCAGCCGTATCTGCTGTGTCTGTGGACGGGATTTGCAATTGACGTGCCTCCTCATGGGCTCCTTCCACCGCTTCCTCCAGCTCCATTTGGTTATTCCAGGATGGTTCTTCCTTATGGGCTTTGCTTGTCTTCGCCCGCTTGGCCCGTTTTTTCTCGGTCGGGCGTTTCTCTTCTGCTGCAGCTGTCTCAGTCACAAGTGGACCCACCTCGGGTGGTATTATCTCCTCCGGATTGGCCAGATGTACTCGTTTCCCTGTGGTATCTCGAACTATGGAGGCATACTCCCTTTGCGGTGCAGACCTTGCTGCTTCCTGTTGACTGTCATTCACCAGGGACGTTTGCCTGTTTTCATCCGTAGGATGCGCTCCCTGCCTCTGCGTGTCCACTACCACCATTGTCGGTTCTGTGTCGTTTCTCCGTCCAGTCGCCACTGGGCGTGTTGCAGTCGGACGGTGGGGGCAAAATTCCTTTAGATGTGCCGTGCTACTGCAAACGTAGCAGGATCTCGGTTGGCCGGCGTAGGACACCGATAATCTGTAGCTACCAATGACGATAAAACTAGGGATGTTCGTCTTCAGTTGCATCTTTACCGCTCGTACCCCATTAAACACCGGGACGCGATATTGTCTGCTCCATTGTTCCTTCCGGATGTCATATACCGTTCCGTAACGCTGCTACACTGCTTCTAAGACCTCTGCCGGGAGCTCTGGGGGTACATCAAACACTCGGACATTGACAGCATTACCGGTCACGTGTTCGATAAGCACCTTAGTCATCTCACCATTCATGTATGTGAAAGGTGTTTCCGCCGAGAAGGTATTGAGGGTTTTCTCCAGCAAAAGTGCTGATATTAATTTAACATAAATTGCCCGTTCACTTGCGATTAACTGTATTGTATCCACTTGTTCCGCATTTAACCGTAATGTATCTGCTATGAAATCATGTACTTCATATGCCGACGGTCGCGTTGCACTTAAAGCAAACTTGATCTGGAGGGTATTTTTCCTCGCGTACATTTCCATTTCTTTTCACTGTTAAATTTAGCTGATCTACTCACTCTAAATTCCTACACTTGGTGATAATCAATATCACTCACAGTGTGGTATATGTCTTTCTTGCGCTCACTCACTATCACGCCACACACGCTGTAGACAAAACAACCGGTTCTCCTGGTACGTCCGCTCTGTCCAAGCGCCAGGGCTTGACTGCAGCGTTGAATAAAATTAGCTTATGACTGTTGTATTTTAAACCTCTTCTGTACACCAGGTTCTCAAGAATACTGGCTGTAGCAACCCTTAGAGCAGGCTAGTAGGTAACCTTCACAATCCTACAGGCAGTAAAAGGGACAATGGACTCTCTGAATATGTTGAAAATCCCCACTTCTATACTTACCTTACAGCATGAAGGATGACAAATGCTGGTTCACGAAATAAGGTATATCACGAAATTGGGTAGGTTTGCCCTACGTGCCGAATTTCGTAGTGATCGGTCATGCGGTTTTATGAGATAACATATGAAGAGAAAAGCGCTTGAATGTAATATGTACCATTACTATTTCAAACATATAGAAAATTTCACTAACTTTTTGTGGAAGAGATAAAGAAATCTGATTGTGTTTAAAAGAAAAGGGAATAGACAAACCGTGTGGATGTAATGCGTTGCATTTGTATATGTATATATGGTTAAGTCCAAGAGGGTAAGATGGCAGAAAATAATAAGGGATATTTATAAAGAGAAGGCTAATTTATTGTAACTAGTCATTTCCACTTGCTATCCTTTATGGTCTTGGTCCCTAGAGCATTTGGAGTACCACCGATTTGTGACCCCACACTGATCAGGGTGATTTTGTCTGCTTTAATAGTGTCTGTATCAAATGAGAAAAAGAAAGGGAACAATGACAAAATAACAAAAATAAGCCTGGCCAATTGTGTTTTCAAAAATGGTCCAATACTTACATGTATTCTCCTAAAAGTTTTTATGTGCTGGCTGATTAATATGTTACAGGGTCACACATGTTTCAGATCCAAGAATATCTTCTTACAAACACGACAGACATAACAATTTCAGGGGGAAAGAACCGATAAGTAGAGTAGGGCTTTCCAGGCAAATTTCCAGGCGGATTTCCCAAGTAGGAAAATGTGATTAAGACTGTTAAAGCCTTTGTACTTTAGAAAGTGTTAATTCCTACAAAGTAATTTCACAAAACTTCGCATTTACAGACCGAAACATTAATAATCATCACAGAAGGTTAATTATAAAGCTTAATTACAAATTGTCGAAACCGGAAGATCAGCACGGTGAAGGAAAAACAGGATAGCAATATTCTGAAATTTTCTGTTTAAAGTGTGAATCGGTTGCGGAAGCCACTCTTTTCTCCACATTTAGCAATACTAAACGTTTAGTAGGCAATTTCAGCATCAAGGCAGGAATGAATTTTATTTGGTACAAAACGGCGAGAGTTTATTCTTGGTTCTGCTCAATTGGGGTCACATGCATACAGCCGGCTTGAATCATACAGAAATTTCCTGGTGTCATTGTTCCTAAATGTATCCGTGATTCATCATTTGTTAGAAAAAGTTTTAAAAACTTTGTATTAGAAATCTCGGCAATATTTTAAAAATCTGATGTGTTGCAATCACGTGACTTTCTCTACTCTTGTACTAACCATTCTTACAAACTCTTATTCCTATATCTTCTTCGTGTTAGTTAAGATAAACATTTGTACAAATTATCTTATTGTTTATTTCCTTGTAGGTGCAAGGGGAATATTAGAATATTTTGTGCTATAGTCAAATCTTCTAAAGCTTTGAGATTCCGCTCTCTTTGCACACTTAACATATAAAAAAATGAACAACGATGTTCCATTTCACGAAAGCTTTAAGGTTTCCGAAACTCACACACATAACAAGGAATATCTCCAAAGTGGTTCACCCTACAAGAAAATTTATTCCGACATAAACTGTGTATTTTAGCAAGATCTACATTTTTGGTAGAGTATGATTTGGTCTATCTCTAACGGTTTGCCAGTTGTGAAAAAGTCGTCCAGAGTAAATGCGACTACAACGGCTATAGCCAGAAGATTCAAAATAAACATTTCATTGGTCATAAAAATATCTCAAACATAAGACATTTTAATCAAAATCGTTAGAGCCATTTTCAAGAAAAAAAATCAAAATTTTCTAAACATTTTTCGTGTAAAGGGTAGTTTAGGGTGGATCATTTTCTTCAAAATCTTCGTGTTCTTCGGACCTTTCTCTGAAAATGTTTTTTTTTTTTTTTTTTTTTTTTCCAGGGGGTATCAAAACATATATTTCCGGTGAAATCTCGACATCGAAGTTTTGGGTGGAATGCAATACTTCCTCTACTTACTAGTAGAGAAAGTAAAAAACTGCAGAAGAAAAGAGCAAGATATGGAGCAGTTGTGGAAAGTAGTCCAAGATCATCCCTACGACACTGACAACGTTTCTTTGATCGCAATAATAATAATAATAATAATAATAATAATAATAATAATAATAATAATAATAATAATAATAATAATAATAATAATAATAATAATAATAATAATAATAATAATAATAATAATAATAATAATAATAATAATAATAATAATAATAATAATAATAATAATAATAATAATAATAATAATAATAATAATAATAATAATAATAATAATAACAATAACAATAACAATAACAATAACAATAACAATAACAATAACAATAATAATAATAATAATAATAATAATAATAATAATAATAATAATAATAATAATAATAATAATAATAATAATAATAATAATAATAATAATAATTGATTGGTCTCTCTCCAATGTAAATCCAAGCAATTATTGTCAGGATTGCATAAATAAAAGTTCATGCAACAAATGCATTGCTCGACGAATTAGAACACATTATCCGGGGTGAGTTTTCTAATTTTTCGGCTGCAAAGGCTGTCGGCTTTTTAAGAATGAGCTCAACAGTTGCCAGCTTGTACATACGCAAATGTTTTCGAATATAACGGATGGTATGCATAACATATCCATATTGATTACAGCTTCTCGGGTTACCAGTCGTGTAATATCCATAAAATTGTTAGGGCTGGTAAGCCGAGAAGCTCTAATTAATAATCATCGCCGTGAAAGCTTCAAACTTATGCTTGCAGCGTTCACAGTAGCTAAAGGATAAGTAGAAACGCCGCTCCTCGGAGGGCTGCCAGCCGTATCATCATTCTAGAGAACTCTTTAATGCATAATATAGCTTCAAGGCTCTTTTAATTTCCCCTCTTTGCTGAATATTCTTTTTAGTTGTTATTGGAATTTTAATTTTTTCTTCATAGAACTTCTTTCCTGGTCTAATGCTTATAGTTAGTGATTAAGAATGCTAATTTCCTCTTATTTTTGAAATGGCGTATCAGCGGTGAGTTCAATGAAAGTTAACTCCAGAAGATTTAAAATATGTTTTACTCGTGTTTTTTTCTTCATATGTAACCACATGGTAAGTATAGTACTCCGAATATGATCACTATAGCAATCCAATGTTTTCATGAGCGATAGTATAAAACACTGTGTTACTACAAGCAGGCGGAGCATCCTGAATTGTTTTTGCTGTAGAAAAGAGTAAAAGCAAATCTTAGAAAACGCAGAGTTGCTTTATTGGTCCGCTCCTGGCCTTCATCCCCTGAACCTTTTCGCGGATATCCTGGTCATACTTACGAAACAAAAGAGTGCTTCGCAGAATACAGTCTGCCGAATTCATCTCTTCCCTGATGGAATGAGGATAATTATGTCATTTGCTTCACTCAACAGCGACCTTCTACTTTGCACCAGCAGAGTTCTGACGCAACTGCAACTCCTAGTGGCCTTATACGAGAAGAATTCAACAGCAGGGGAAAAAGAAAATGAACTAGAACTTGTAACATGCACAACGCTATTAAACTGAGCAAGGACGCCACGAAATTGGAAAATAATAGGAAGTGAATCGACAGAGCAAGGCGACCGGGGTTCGTTACCATCCGAGGCAAGGAGACCAGCTATGCTTAACAAAGGGAAACAGGATGTTTCGCTACATCATCAGGGTCTTTATCACTGCGTGAGAGAGAAAGAGAGAGAGAGAGAGAGAGAGGAGTGGGTTAGAGGTAAATAAAGGGAAGCAAGTTTATCGTGTATTAGGCTTTCCTGTTCCTTAAACGTCTATTACAGCGATGGCCAACGTTTGCGAAAGAGGGGAGGTTGGATTTACCTCCTTCCACTAAACGCCTACATTCTTTAACTCTCTGAAGTGTTGTAGCGGCGGATTGGATACATGTGTGTTACGTTTGACTTACAAAAGCATTTTCAAATCTTAATCTTTTCTTTAGTGACTTCTTTGAACTGCTTACGCGAACTCTTGGTGACGAAGTAGAAGTGCATACCATTAGAAGATCCACCAAATGATCGTCGCGTAAGCTATTGTAATACAGACTTTTAATGTAGTTTAATTTGGAGAAGCTCTGTTCACAAATATATGTAAAGCTAAACTCGCTCCTATACAAACTATTCTTGCTCGACATAAGCATTTTCAGACAGCATCTTGTTTCTAATTTTCTTGTAGGTGTAAGGGGAATATGGGAATACAGTAGGCTTTAAGCGATAGTCAAATGTTTTAAGAGCTCATTGCTATGCGATGCCTTTGAAATTCCATTCTCTTTGCAAAGCGAAGAAATAAAAAATCGAATAACATTCTTATTTGAGAAAACTATAATATTGGAAAATTAAAACAAACAATAAGGAATATCTCGGGAATGGTTCACTCAAAACAAAAGGGAAGAATTTGACGTAACTTGTGTGTTTTAACGGGATCCACAATATTTAGTATACTTTTCTCTGTTTTTTTTTCTCTGTTTTTCTATTGCGTGATTTATTTTGCTAGCTACTCTTGTTCCAATTTGTGAACCTATTTAGGTATCTCTGCCTTAGGCACCTTAAAGGAAGTAATTCGAGTCATGATTGTTAAAGACCAGACGAAATGGACTGGCCATTCATTCAAAGCCAAACGTCATGTGTTTAACCCAGTAACTGCAGTCAAGTGCGCCTGTAGTGAAGGATGGGAAGAGCCCACGTAAAATAACCAGTGGAATAGTACGCATGGATAGTAGCGGGGTAACTTTATGCTACAATTGCATGGATTTTGATTTCTGAAAAAGAAAAAAAATGAAAGTATGGTAATACTGAAATAAATTGGTACATTTATATTATAAATGGTTGTCCATACCTTTATTTTATTGTTAAATGCCAATAAAATTTGAAAAGAACAAAAAAAAGTTTGTTATATTCTGTAACTTTGACAAACTAACGGCAACACCAAGCATTAGAAGGTTAACTTAAATGTTGTTCTAAAAGTTAAAGTATAAAATAGCTCAGGTTGCCACCAACTGCTTATATTTAAAATGCTTATCCATAGTATACCTGTTAGCATCAATGTGTGTCTACAGTAGCATTGAAAGTAGCCTGGCCTATGAAAATACTAAACAAAGGTGTGACTTTTGTGCACTAATAAACGTTAGTTATGTAAGAGCGAGTATGTGGAGAAAATAGTGAATAAGAAAGGAAAGATTTTCAGGGAAGCTAAACAACTAGCTGTGGATAGGACAAAATATAGGAAATGGATCATGACCTGCTGAGGAAACCCAACGCTCGAAAGGGCATAAGGTAGAGAAAAAGAACAAGAAGATTGTAAGAGGAAAAGTATAGCACTAAAATCATTGAAGTGCTATAGTCTTAACGGTTATGTTCTTTTTCTCTGGTGTTAAATGTATTTGCTTTCCTCTTCATTTTAAGCATTTTTGTATCTCTAATTTCAGCTTGTTGCCATGGATGCAACTTGGATACATCACTACACTTCAGAAAGTAAATCACAGTCAAAGCAGTGGATTGCACCAGTGTACCAACTCCAAAGAAGGCAAAGTCAATTTTGTTAGCTAACAAGGTTATGGCGAGTGTTTTCTGGGATGCACAGGGAATTATTTTTGATTACTGGTGACTGCTACGCAAGCCTACTGCAACGTTGGAGTGATGAGGTGAAAAGAAAAAGACCTCATTTGGCTAAGAAAAAAGAAAAAAGTTTCTTCACGACAATTCTCCGGCCCATCGTTCAGTCATTGCAATGGGAAAATGTGCGGATTAAAGATCGAATTGTTTGAACATCCACCCTATTCCCAGATCTAGCACTCATTGACTACCACCTGTGCCCGAACCTCAAACAATTTCTTGGAGGACGAAGATTTCACAGCAACGAAGTCATTAATGCAGTAAACAGCTATTTTGAGGACCATGATAAATCGCACTACAGAGATGGTTTAATTAAATTAGAACACCGATATCACAAATCAATTAGCCTTTATTGAAGATTTTTAACGTTTTTTTTTTATTTATTTATTTTTTTTTATTATTATTTTTTTTTTTATTATTGTGTCGCCCGGGTCTTATCAGCCTGTCCAGGTAATGAGATATCTATAAAAATAACAGGAAATTATGAGTGTTCTTTGTTTTGTTTTTTGTTCATTTAGTTCAACGAGCAAACTCTTTTCCTGTATGTGCTGTCGGTGGATTATTTCACGTTCTCTTGTCCATTTCATTTGTTATTGTGAATGACAAAGTATTGCATTACGTTTTTGCTCAAATTTAACATCGTTATGATAATGCTTAATCTTTACTATAAATTACTTTTAGTCTTTTGTAGTGTAAAATAGCGATTACTTCTGCCTCTGATTCTTACTCTCTGCTTGTCATAGACACCGACACTGAAGACAGAAGTCGAGGAGTCAGAAACTATTAATTATGTGTATCCGCTACTGTCCTGGACCACACCCTTATTTACCACGCGCTCAGCCATAAAGAAATGTTAGATAGGGTGCGGGATTTTCGCTGCATCATGCCGCTGCCGCCGCCACAGGAAAGAAGGAACTGTGCGGATGCGTGAAGGACGATCATTGTCTGCTCGGTTCTACTCTGTTATTTGTGGGTCAATTTATTGGTGCGCTGCTCGAAAATTATTCGGCTTGGAGTTCTGGGGATAACTCTTTCATGTAAGGCTTATAGTATGTGCTCGAAAACAGCTTCAGTAGTACAATGTTAGTGATTTAAGGGATGATTAATATTAAAACGTGCGTTATTAAAGTTCTTATTAAATAATTAAAACTCTGAACTGGTACGTTCCGAAAATACTCTGACTTTTAAAGCTTCGAACAAGCTTTTAAGTCACACTTTCTAAAAATATTACTGATTTCAATAAAGTTATTTTAATATTTAACATTTAAATTCTCCATTGCTAGAAACATACCTAAAAGGTGGTACTTCAGTCCGTAATAAAAGACATGCTCAAGAAGTTTCGTCTGCAAATCCTCAAGAACTCGAGAAATCCTCAAACGTAAAGTTTAGAGCGAACGTTTCCTAATTATCTTCTTCTGCTTTAATTTACCTCCCATTTTTTAAAATATTTTTTGCTTCAACATAAAAGTCATATTGCGGCTAAACATTGAGGAAAAAAAGAAGGAAAAAAATATCATGAAGTTTACATTGAATTTAAACATTAACTTTGCATGCCTTGAGGAACTTGATTTTCTTGTGGTATTCTTAATCACCCAAAGCTAGCTGAAGGTTCTCAGGAACTCCATACTGAAGTCGCTGGTGAGTGTATCTTGGGCAAACAGTGAGCAGATGCTTAACGGTAAGAGTGGAATCACACAGAGTACATTTAGGAGGAAGTTCACGGAACAGAATGTAGGAATGAGTAAGCGCAGTGTGGCCAATGCATAATCAGGTTATTAGTACCTGGTCTCGCCGGGTTAGTGTTCTAATTGTTGTGGACAGGTTAGGTGTTGGACAGACATCATGCAGTTTGCTGTTGAATGTAGTTGTCCAATCTGTCTTCCATCGGTGTAGGATTGTTGCTGTATTTCAACCGGAAGCTCGCTACCGAGATTTTCAACGAATTAGACATGAATGAAAAAAATATTTTAGAAAAGCGTCTATGACCATGTGTCTGAACAACACAGCTAAAATCTGAAGGCCGGTTAAATACCAAGCTTAATATTCAAATTCAGCAAGGATATGATGCGAATATTTTCAAGAAAATCCCTCATGCAGATTATTATTTAGATGGATAAAAGTTCGTAATATTTATTTACTCAAAAATGCTCTAACGGTTTTGATTAAAATACTTGTACTATACAGGCTGTTTCAAAAATACAGGGCATAAAGCCAGGTATGTATTCCTCCATATAGACAATAAAAATTCAATTACAAAATATATCTGCAATTGCTGGTTTCTGAGTCATGGCCTTCAAAACAGTGATATTCACCAAAACGTTTTTCTTCCCGCAGATAGTTGCTGTGACAGAAGATATTAACAGGTTACTCTCACAGTTCATTCCGTAGCGAAGGGTACATTGAATGTTGTCATTGGCCCTGGAGTGAATCGGGAGCTGACAGAAATTAATGCCCTTCATGTAAGGCGGACGGCAATGCTGCGCTGGGTCATCGTTTTTACTAAGACAGCGAATACGTCCAGATCGGAATACACTTGAACATCTTTATCGTGGTCTGTTCGCTCCTGGGAAGTTTGCATCTCCTGATTTGGGGAGTGGCACTACCAAGATCTATAACTCCGGTTGTACAGGAGGAGATTATGGATTCTGTGCACTACCAGTACTATTACAAGTGAGTGTTCCTCATACGACTGTCTGGAGACTGTTGCAAGAATGCCAGTTGCATGCGTATCATTTGCAAGATGTACAGGCCATGTCAGCAGCGGATTACCCCGCTCGATTGAGGTTCAGCCAGTGGTTCGTGCAGCAGTGTGCTACTAACTTCCCCGCTTAAGTACTATTTAAAGATGAATCACAGTTCACACGTGAATGGTATTACAAATTACGTGCATGAATTTGCACGTGAAAACCCACATGGGATTGTTCCATCTCATCACCAAGTGCGGTTCACTCCCAACAAGTGGGCCGGTATCATCAGTGTTCGATTAATTTGTACCCATATACTTGTAAACAGGCCTGCGGTGCAGGAGTAAACAAACTTGCTGGGAAAACGCCATACCTGTTGTGTATTATGAACGCAGTCAACAAGCTTACTCCTTGCTTAATGGTGCTCCTGCACACTTCCCTGACCGATCAGGTTTCTTGATCGATGAATAGGTAGGAGTGGTCCAATTAATTGGCCATCACACTCACCTGATATAAACCCTGTCGGTTTCTACTTGGGAGTCATTTAAAGATGTTGCTGTATACATCTCCAGTGCCTGACATGGAAACACTTAAGAATTGAACTGTGAGGAAATAAGCAATATTCATGGAATGTGGCGTATTACTGCTGGGCAACAGTGGTATCGAATGGTTGGCCGAACCTCACGTAATGCATTTTTTCTTCATTTTTCTTTTTGTTATTCTTTTTATGCATGTTTTTGTTTTGTAGGGGGATTCATTATGTAACCTGTGTTATTAATTATACAAATTAATAACATATCTTACTGATAAACCACCTCTTTCCTTTAGAACAGCAAATTACATGGTTATTTTTATTCCTCATAGCGCTGCAGTTTGTCCGCCGACTTATGAACATTGCTATACGATCAAATTTTTGCAACTGAGTTTTACAAACTATTAATTGCAATTGCTGCAAATAAAACGGGGAATACGCCTATCTCAATTGCCTCAGTTTTCCCAAAATTAACATATTTTCCTCTTAAGTATGCACATTCCAAGACATCCCTCTATAAATCTCGAAGACTATTACCACATTAAAGGATGCGCCGTTAATGTTTGGATTACCTTATAATGGATAAAAGGAAGCATTGTTAGGTCTCGACAAGCAAGAATATTAAAATGTTTCAGGCTCAAGAAAGAAAATAATTATTTTAAAAGATTGAATCTACTAAGCATGGTTGCATACTTTGTATCTAATTATGCGAATAATACGACACAAATATCCTGTCATGTGTCATTAAGACTCAAAGTATAGAAAGCAAATGAATTAAATACATTGCGCATAATAGAAAAGTGTTTACCAGTAAAAAGTCAATATTAATGGACACAAAAATGTATTTTTACAGGAATTGGACGCCAGTGTATAAAGTAATCAATGCTATATTACACAAAAAACAACGCAAGTACTATATAATATTGCCAAGTCCCTAATAACTCAATTTCTAAAACTGTGTCTTTATCCTGGTTCTCCATTTTAAAATAATTAAATGTTTATTAATTTTGCATTTCAGAAAACAAGCGTGCGGGAGGAAGGATGGAACCACCAACAGCTGGCTATTTTGACTTTCACGGGTAGCGATGCAACGATCTCGGTGTTTCCTAATGTTCACACAATATTAAGTATTCTTCTGTCGCTAACTTAAGCTTCTTATACACAATTAAATTTTTGTCAAATTCAAAGTTTTATAAGAATTTCCAAGAGTTGTCCTTAACTTTTCTTGTTCAATTGTTTCAAAGAGTTTAACACTCTTTGGAAGTGCTGAAAACAAGTACACTAAATGGAAAAAGATTCGATAACTGGCAAATGAAATGCGAATATTCTCAGTGCGTCAGAAAATCTGCAACATGCCTAAAAGCGGAAGGTAATAAAAAATGGGTACCCTGCTACAGATATCGTGTGAGAACTGATTAAATTATCCGAAACCTGGCCACTCTGTACGTTGTGGGCTTCGTGGATTACCACAGGATAAAGAACTCGAAGGCATATAAAGAAAGTGACAGGTAAATTTCCATTCGCTAATACGATGTTACATAATGCAGTTAACCTGTCAATTTGTATTTCCAATGTATTGCTTAATCGCAATCTGCTTTCATCGGCTATAACACGTGACAATGCTATCCAATTATCTATATAATACTTCATTCCTATTGTTACATCGTGACACTGATAGTAATTTACTTTCAAGTGATAAAATATCAATGTGTTTCGAAGGAATTCCGTTTGGCAAGAACACATGTAAATACACATTTATTACATGAATTACATTCAAGTCTTGCTAGATCATGTCTAGTCTTGTCCAATCTTGTCAAACATTTTTCAGCATTTGACAATCTTTCTTGTAAACTCTTGAATTGAAAAACAAGCTTGATGTACTAATGATTTAGTAACAAATTTCATTGCAAGGTAGAAGGTTTGTAGCACACTGAGAAATGATTTAAATATTGTTTTCCTTTGTAGATATTCGTTTACGTTTATAAAAAAAGAACATTACCTAGAATAATCATGAATATCCAGTGTTCAGTGTGTAATATAAGTTCATTTCTTCTTCTTCTTCTTCTTCTTCTTCATCTTCTTCTTCTTCTTCTTCGAGTGGCTCTACAGCCCCTTCTGGGCCTTGGCCTCCTTCAGCAGGTGCCTCCATTCCTTTCCATCTCTCCTTCTCCAACCTCGAAATCCCAGTATATGTTGAGCACCTCTCTGTAAGGCATCCTCCCATCTCATTCTCGGTCTTCCTACTGTTCTTGTGTTATCTTTACCACTATAGAAAAGTGTGTGGGATATAATGTCCATTATATCCTTCCCATGTCATTCTCTTGTAATGCAGTGACATTAAATCTGTCTTGTTATAACTGAGATGTTGTTGTTGTTATTATTATTATTATTATTATTATTATTATTATTATTATTATTATTATTATTATTATTATTATTATTATTATTATTATTATTATTATTATTATTATTATTATTATTATTATTATTATTATTATTATTATTATTATTGAACAATGTACTAACCATTCAATGGATAAATAGTCCACAGCAGGTACTGAAACTATTCATCATGGACTTTCATGCACAACTGGGTACGTCTCAGTATGTTTGTAGACTGTGGTGTGATTTTCGCAGTCGCATTGCGAATGTTTGTTTTAAGTTCTTCAACTGTATACCGGATGTTACTGTAGACTTTGCCTTTATGTTACCCGACAAAAATAAAAATGGCAGGATTACAGAAGGGGTGAGATATGGGTGGCTATAAAGGTGAAGAAACCGTACGTCCTTCTCCGAAAACTTCTTGGAGGATGACATTGAAAATCCTGAAATATGCGTCGCAGTGCCACCTTCCTGGGACAAAGCATACTCGTTCTTCCTCCATTAGGTGCACTACAAATGGTTGCAACAGCTTCGTTACATACACTTGAAAGTCCACGGTGTTATTAAAGAACATGGGGCCGCCTATTTTCACATTATGTAGAGGCACCTCAAAGCGAGTGTACAGCGCATTAGACCCCTGGTTTTCGAGCAGACTGGACGTGATACAAACAGCGCTGCAGCTTCGCCCTGATTAGTTTTTGTATCGAGCGTCCTGATTGGCCTTTGCATCGATCGTCGTGATTGGCGGATTTCTGCATGGCAGTACATTTACTTCTACAAGCATTCTGGGCCCGGTCTTTTTGGGAACAACAAACAACTTCTTCCAGCTTCAGAGGTGGCCACAAGACCCAAACTACCGGCAAGCAATAGGCATAGGCCCCCATCTAGCATCGCTGCTCCGTCGCGATAGTCCGTGCTGTTTCATCGTCCCCAACACAAAGCAGAGCTTCTCCCAGTGACAAGCAGTAGACATAGACCCCCTTCTAGTTTCGCCACTCAGCCGCGAGAGTGTGTGCTGTTTCATCATCCCCAGCGGAAGCCATAGCCAGTGCCAGCGGCAAGCAGTGGGCACAGTCCCCCTTCTAGATTCAACACTCGGCCGTGCCCGTTAGAGGGAGGTCACATCTCCTCCTTCATACTCCTGTTCTACTGTGGTCTATCTTTCATTGACTGTGACAGACAAATTGACTACCTATGTTACAGCGGGTTCAAAAGATCATAGCCAAGCGTTGAGAACCTCTGACTCGAATCCTCAAGCCGAAATGACTCGCATGGGCGCTCCCCTCGAGGAGATCCGGTCCACTGTGAGCAGCCGGAAGGCAACCGCGTTGATCAAAGGTGATGTACAATCCCATCAACCTCTACCACAGCTATTTCTCTTGAAGCAGCGGAACCTAAAGCGTAAGAGCTCCGCCCCACGCCACATACCTGTAGTAGAAACCCAACAGCTAGTTTCCACGTGCCCACGCCGCTACCGGCCTCCGAGACCTACATGGAACTAGGCGAATTCAAGGTGGTGGAGGGCCGCAAACACAGATGTAAGTTTCCTGATATGCAGCCACAGCCACAGGTTGCTACCCCACCTCCAGCCAAAAGGGGGCCCAAGCTTCCGCCCATCATAGCGGACGATATTCCCAGCCACGTTCACGTAACACGACTTCTGGCTTCGCGTCTCAAGGGAAATTTTAAGGCACAGCAATAGCCGAAGAAGATAGACCTCCGGACCCACAACATGGGGGAATTTGAAGCGGCAAAGGTTGTAGGGGTCCTGGTGGGCTCCAACGTTGACATGCCGGCATTGGTAACACCAGACTGGACCTACGATATGACTGGGATGCAGCCGTCCTTGACCTGAACCAGTTAGTGGATCCGTGACCACGTATCGACCCGCTGGAAGCGCGGGCACTGCCTTTTCCCAACACATCCTAAATGTGGTGTGTGGACACACATATCGCATTCCGTGTGGTAAAACCAACCCCATAGCCCTCCCAAATGAATCACGGCAGTTGCTTAAAACCAAGTCAAGTGTGCGAAAGTTTTAGCAGCATTTCCGTCATGGCAGGATACAACAATCTACCAGCCGTTCAAGGCATTGGCTAAACGCCTGTTACGGCACACCACAAAGTGGCCTGGGAAAACACCACGAAAAATGTCAACCTATCTGAAAAACAACCATTACGGAAAATTAAACATTCAAGAAAGATTAAAACTCAGTAGCAGCACCCTATTCATGGCACTCGTGGGAGACTCTCCTTTGAATCCCAAGAGAAAGCCGTGGATTTCGCAGAGCACCTAGAGGCTCAATTCGAGCCACGGATGACGTCCAAGACGAGGACTTCTTGAACTCGTGGAAGCAACGGTAGACTACCTCCTTGAGGAGTCACCCACTACACGAGGCCATCCATATTCACATTGTCATCCCACGACAGATGGTCTTCCAAATCTAAAGCCTCAAACCTAGAGCGGCGCTTATGTGATCCTGGCAATTGACAACGTCGTTAAACAACGAAATAATTCTAATTTTCTCAAACTTAGTAAATCCCTCGACATGATGGTGTCGCGGCGCTTATGCTTAAGCAGCTACCTAGAAAGGTCATTATTCTCTTGACGCTGATTTACAATGCATGTCTACATCTTTGTCACTTTCCAACCTGTTGGAAGGAGACTAAGGTAGTCTGCATTCTGAAGTCCGGCAACAATCCGGTTTTCCCTTCCAGTTACCGCTACATTAGCTTACTTCCGATCGTCTCAAAAATGTTTGAACGGTTGCTCTTGTCCCGCCTAACTCCTTTGTTTGAAGAACGGCAACTCCTCCCGGATAATCAATTTGGTTTTCGTCGAGGTCACTCCATTACCCTACAGGTGCTTCGACTGACCAAGAAAGCTGCCCTGGCTTCCAGGAAAACTTCAAAGCAGTCGCAGTGTTCCTGGATGTGGAAAAGTCGTTTGCAACAACAGGACACCAGGGCCCGTTGTGCAAACTCATCGAGGCAGATCACCCCCCCCCCCCTAGGTATCGCACCTTCTGGGTGGAGTTGAGGGAAGGTTATCCTCAGTCTCACTCATAGCAGCTGGAGTACCGCAAGGCTGCCACCGTTGCTCTTCGCTGCCTACATGTCTGACTTCCCCGTCGAGCCCAATACTGTTACGTGCCAGTATGCGATGAGGTCCTCATACTGGTCCCAAACAAAAATCTTCGCTACTGCCACCCTCCACTGCAAGGATTCCTTGACGTCACTGACGGATGGTGTGAGAGGTGGAGAATAGTCATCAATCCGCAGAAAAGCTCAGCTGTGTTGCTAGGCAAGGGCAGAAGCTGGAGGCCGGATAGGGATCTGAGGTTGGGACGGATGAGTATCCCTTGGGTGAACTCCGCTAAATACTTCCGAGTACTGCTCAACCGCGGACTCAACTTCACTCCACATATCAAGGCTAAGGCACGCCTGGGCCACGCCACCCTTGGACAATTATATCCCGTTCTATGTTTGAAAACGCCCACATAGCTGAAACTGCGCTTGTATCGTGTGAACGTCCTATCCCTGATACTGTACGGATGCGAGGTTTGGGGATCAGTAGCTCAAACCACCATTCGCAGATTGCAGGCCGTGCAGAACAGAGCGCTCAGGATGATCTACGATACCGACGTAGATTCCCGTCCCATAACCCTCTCATCCATTCCGGCATTTCATACATGTGGAGGTTATGCGGGACAGATCTCGGACAATATGCTCCAAAGGTGCCTCACATTCCCAACCAACTGGTCTACACACTAGAGCAATATGACAACCGCGTTCCAATAAGACGCAAAAGCTACTGCTTAACCAAGGATGCCTTGGAGTGGTGACTTCCAATGCTTCGTCCTGAGTTCTGCTCCCCCAGATGAAATAGATATCAGTCTGTGTGGCTGCTCACGGGAGACCGTGCAGTCGTTCACCCCCGACTACAATGGATGGAGAATCACCTCCCACACCTCTTTCCTATCGTTTTTTCGCTGACACTGCCCCACTTGCTGGTCACGCAAGGGACCGACCAATTATACAGTATTGAGCACTCTTAATAACGAGAGTGACATGCGTGTGCATATGAATCATTTTAGCCATGTTTATCGGTCTTGGATGGATAGATCTTCTGGTGGCGTTCCCATCCCACAGCCAAGAACAAACAAGAGAAACTAAATACTACCACCATCATCTTTCTAAGACACAAAATCTTGCGAAAAACGACACACCTTTAACATTACTTGGGTAAATCCGTAAAAAAAGGATAGGTACCGTGGAGAGCCGGATGACCTCCTCTGGCTCTTGGTGAGCTCTTGGCTCACCCCAAAGTGTCCCCTGGAATTGTCTATTGACCAACAGGGTCTGTTTTGAGAGGTTACCTACCGGTGGCGGCTGGCAATGAAGGATTCTAGCACGGCGTCCTCCCAATAAATAAAAATAAGAAATAAAAGGCAACATTGCATCAAAAGCACTAGCTCAAATGTCCTAGACATCAGATGTCATGCAAAAATACATTCCTACGCTTCCTGTTTCTGTTTACCAATTTTGTTTCGTTTAAAACGTTTTTACACCATTAATACATGGAAGAGCACCGATGTTTTCATTACGGATGCAATTTCAGACTGCAGTTCGTCCAACCGGGAATCTTCGCATCTTGGGGATACTACAAAGCGGTTCGGAGAGGTGCGGGGATGGCTTCGACTATAGGTGAGGGGCGTGGAGACGAAACATAATCTGGGCAGAGTCCGGGTGATGGGAGAAAACGCCTTTGAGCTATCTGACCGGAATGAAACAAATGAACGTCGCGTGACCTTTACTAACAGCGCTGCCACTCGCATACTATTCGTACTCCTTTCTCTTAAATTGAATTTTGTAATTTAAGTTGATTGTAAATGAAATTTAGTTCAGAAATAATTTAGTTATAACTATGCCATTTGAGGCATAGTGTTCCATATTCCCCATTAAAAGACATCAAGAAAGTACATTAATACTGCATTTATGTTGCTAATTTTACTAGTAGGGTGTTACGTAATGTAATTCGATATGTTTGGAAGTTATTAAACAAACGTAGTTTTAATAGCGTTTTGAGTGGTGACAAGCTGTGAATCTTCACGGGGACTGTGAAATAAATTAGTAAACCATGAATAGAGTAACTAGTATACTCAGTGCGGGTGTGTAACGAATGTTTCGTTCAATATTGAATATTGAACAAATTAAAAATCCGTGCAAAACTAAAGGTGGTTATAGTAGCAAATTTAACCCTTCATTGTACAGGTATGTGGTCTGGCTTTGCGGATGCGAAATTAAAAACCGAATGTGTTGCACTCACATCACTTTCTCTACTATTGTACCAACCATTCTTACAAACTCTTATTCCTATTATGTTCTTCATGTTAGTTGAGATAAACATTTACAGAAATTACCTTACTGCTCTTTTCTTTGTAGGTGCAAGGGGAATATGGGAATATAGTAGGCTTGGAATGATGTCAAATCCTTTAAAGCTTTCAGATGCCGTTCTCTTTGCATGGCTACTACACAAAAAATGAATAAAGGTGATCCATTTGATGTAAGTTTGTTTTGCATAACTCACACAAATAACAAGAAATACCTCCGAAATGGTTCACTTTTATTTGGACATAAATTGTGTTTTAGAAAGGTCTACACTTTTTGTGCAGTAAGATTTGGTGTATCTCTTATGCAAAAATCATCCAGAGTAAACAGGACTACATGGGTTCTAGCCAGAACATTCAAAATGTACATTTCATGTGTCATAAGAATACCTTAAACATATCACATTTTAATCGAAATCGTTAGAGCCATTTTCGAGAAAATCATATTTTCAACAATTTTCCATGTAAAGTGTGGGTCAGAGGGGAGGAATTCTCTTTAAAATCTTCGTGTCGCATCCTTAAAGAATATTAAACTGAAAAACCAACTTTGGTTTGTAACCGATTTTTCGTTTTTGAGTTATGCTGTCCACAAACTGATATAGACAGGTAGACACACACACACACACACACACACACACACACACACACACACACACACACACACACACACACACACACACACACAAAACAACAACAACAACAACAACAACACACACACACAGACACTCACACACGACCCTTTCCTAAAATATTCTCTTTTGGATTCAGGGGGCCTCTAAGCATATATTTCCGGTGAAATCTCGACATCAAATTTTTGGACGGAATGCAACACTTCTCTACTTACTGTACGTAGTAGAGAAAGTAAAAATTGCTGTTTTTGTTATTCCTGCTCGGCAATGAATGCTGGTGATCCTGCATACCTAATGTTTAGGAATTAAAATAGGGTGCATTAAATGAACAGATTGAAGGTCATACATAACAATCTTTCGCTATATGTAGTTTGTTTTCTTTTCACATATTTTCGGGTGAAATTTGGAATTAACTGTCACGTAAAGCGTCCTGATTATGAAAATATATTATGCCGCTCTCCCAAGTTAGCGAGTCACAAGCCACCACTGTCATCTACTCATTAAGGTGAAACTATCATCAAGGAATAACAATACTCAGCTTAAAATACGACCTTCGGTATAACATGGGGGCCTCTTTTATCTTGGCACACTCTAGTGTGTACGACGAGGACTGAGGAAAGCGTGAAAAAAGCCTCAGTCAGAAGTGTGGTCCTGGCGAGATTTGTCGATTTGAAATCCTCCAAGTATACTTGAAATTCACGCATTAACATTCTGAGTTTTACACAGAGTAATAAAATAATGAGAAGCACAGATGGCTCAAGCTAGGGTGGTTCGCGCAGGCGCACAGAGCCTGAGTCCCCCACTACCACCCACCAATACGTGACCAAAGGGTATACGTCCTTTCCAAAAATACATAGTTGGTGCGTTAGGTCATGTACTGCCAGTGCAGTTTTACATCCATAGCTACTTGTGTTTGTGTTAAGATGAGTAAATTAACGCGCAAAGTTCTGCACAACTAATCTCGCGAAACGTGATGGAATTTATGGAAAAGGAAAGTGGAGCCGGGACACTTATTATAGATATTAAAAAAGTGAGGGGACGAATGTCTGCGGTAGTAGGAGTTTGTAAAATGACATTAACGCGGATACGTCGTGAGGTGAAGAGAAAAGGTATTAGTGAACCATTGTTTGAAACTCCCAATAAAACAAGAAAAAGGTACAATCAAAAACGGGTCTTGGTGATTTTGATAAAAGGTAATAAGGAGGGTGATAAAAAATTTGTACCTAACGGAAAAATGTCCTCCAACAATGCCGAAACTGGTTGGTGCAAGCGGACGACAAGCGTTAGGTTAGACGAATTTATTGTTGAAGCGCTTTTTCTTTATTGGTCGTTGTAACGTGCGGCAAAAACCCACTTTTATTAGCTTCCCATAAATGAGGCATGTGCTTTAATTCAAGAATTACAGATAAGACTAAGGGATCTAAATTCCTGTATTTAGACTATTACATTACATCGCTCCAGACAAGGTATATTCAACGCTATCGTATTAAACAGTACATATATAGGTACTATTTAATGAAGACCACATGTGCAAAAACCAACCAGTTTTTAGCCTCTTAATATATGGAATACATAGTGATGAAGTTATCTAGATTTTTCCAGAATAAAGTAAATAAAATGCCAGGAACTCCCTTAAACAGATACTTTATGGTAATGATATGGTGCTCAAATTAAATTTTGTGCACGCGCCGTTTTGATTATACGCTCGTCAAGGCAAAACAGCTGAGATGAAGGTCATCATCTTTTGCTGCTCTTATAGATGTGCCGATCTGTCCTTGATAGAATATGGAGTGGAAGATTTAACTGCTGTTTTGTATGCAATTGGTGCAATTTCGTAGTTTATATACTTTATTGTAGAAGAAGAAATGAATTATTCTTTAACGAATGGTTACCAAGTATTACAAAACTGAATAAGGTAAATTTAAGTAGAGTTACATCCAAACGTTTTGCAACCTAACAAGATCTCAATGAAACTTGACGTATTTTATAATTTCTTAACCTTTTATTTTTAATACTTTTAGTTTAACATACCAATATTGGTACTAATGTTCTAACCGTTAATTTAATGTTTCCTTATGGCTACTGCAATCTATTATAACTATTTAATCTCCAAAAAATGCTCAGCACTATTTTGCCGTCAGGCATATTAGACCTGCATTACATTACATTATATTTACAGAGTGAACAAACTTACCAATGTATATATTATTACTTTCTCTACTGGTAAGTAGGGGCAGTATTGTATTCCACCCAAAAATTCGATGTCGAGATTTCACCGGAAATACATGTTTTGAGGCCCCCTGAATCCAAAAAAGCATTTTTAGAAAAAGGTCCGTGTGTGTGTCTGTCAGTCTGTCAGTCTGTCAGTCTGTCTGTCAGTCTGTCAGTCTGTGGACAGCATAACTCAAAAACAAAAACTCGGTTAAAAACCAAAGCTGGTATTTAAGTTTAATGTCTTTCAAGGATATGACACGCAGATTTTGAAGAAAATAGCCCCACCCTAAACTACCCTTTACATGGAAAATGTTTAGAAAATTTTGATTTTCTTGAAAATGACTCTAACGATTTTTATTAAAATGTCATATGTTTGAGATATTTTGATGACAAATGAAATGTATATCTTGAATTTTCTGGCTATAGCCCCTGTAGTCGTATTTACTCTGGACGACTTTTGCATAACTGGTAAACCGTTTGAGATATACCAAATCATACTATACAAAAAATGTATATCTTGCTAAAATACACAATTTATGTCTCAATAAATTTTCTTGTAGGGTGAATCATTTCGGAGACATTCCTTGTTATGTGTGCGAGTTTCGTAAAACTTGCGAGTTTCGCAAAACTTAGAACTTTCGTGAAATGGGTCATCGTTATTCATTTTTTTATAGGTTACGTGTGCAAAGAGAACGGAATCTCAAAGCTTTAAAAGATTTGACTATCGCACAAAGCCTACTGTATTCCAATATTCCCCTTGCACCTACAAGGAAATAAGCGGTAAGATAATTTGTACAAATATTTATTTTAACTAACACGAAGAAGATATAGGAATAAGAGTTTGTAAGAATGGTTAGTACAAAAGTAGAGAAAGTCATGTGAGTGCAACACATCAGATTTTTTTTACCAGTTATGTACCTAAAAGGAAGAGAAAGAAAGAAGCAAAGAAGCACACAAGTAAACATTAAGATTTACGATTACTAATATTGTCTATTAGTAATTATTTGGCTCCGACTGAGCACCCGCTGAGGGCCGTTTGTCGGGGTTACGGTTGAGATTGCAGCGGTCATTAAGGTATATATAGGCATTTAATAATAGCTTAAAGAGCGGCAGCAGCAACCACTTCTGTGGGGTTTGTATACAAAGGATCTAGGTTATAAGCTCTAAGAAGACAGCCCCTTAACTAACCTTACGTTGCACAGCGCTCGTAACGCCACCAGGGGAAATTTGAGTGACTGACAATCTTCAGACTAATTAGTGGAAGGTGGGTAACTTTAAGCTCTATAGACCCCTGGTTTATTTGAGTACCATTTCATACAGTTCATCCACCCATCTCCAATATGATCTATCCAGTTAAAAAGGATATTAAATAAGCCAATGTTATTGCTCCTAAAGCTCTGAGAAAACAAAACTCAATTATAATTTCTATTACTTTCCAGAGGGAAATTAAAGTCTTCGAAGGTGTTGAGTTTTATATGGATCCTGTACACATCTCAAAACACATATGCTTGTAGATGTGTGGACTATAGGGTACTTGGGTGTGCATAATAGACAAAAAAATATTGTTTTACCATTTGTGAATATCCTAATAATTGTTTCCCAATACAATGGTATAATGTTACGAGGGAGATGGCTCTGCGGTAACGATGAGCCCCTCATTTGGGAGATCCCGGGTTCAAATCAGTGGGCCGGCAGATCTGACAGATCTTTTTTTGGGGTCAAGGTAAACACCACATTGGGTATTTAATACCAAGATTCAAGGTTCCACCTTAAGAACTTAAGTGTAAAACAATAATATGAATAAAAAATAGATAGTAGTGAATGCTATGTTATGTATCCTCAGATAAAGTAAGCAGATGGCGCCGTAATGCCATCTGATACAGTTGCCCTGCACTGTACACTCTGTGGAGTCGTGGCCTGCAGATATACTGAATGGCACCCTAATGCCGTCTACTCATCACAGAAGTGGAGTTACAGTTGCCCTGCGCTGCTCCCTCTGTGGACTCGTTACGACGCACTGTAGTATGAATAGGGATGAGACCTTGCAGGCTAACTGTCCGCCAGGCCCCGTTCTGCAAGTATCTCCTAACAGATTGGTCGCGATATGACTACGCAGTTACAGTGATGTAAAAGAAATAGAGACGGAAAGAATGGTATAGCGTTGTTATATAGGATCTTTCTATTGAAAAATAATTCAAAATGTTAACCAAGATAGCATAACCGTCACCTGTGCACTGGAATTTGGTCCACTAGTTTTTTGACATACTAGTAAACCTACTGAAATGGGGTTGTCGCTTTTAAGCACATTTACAAATAATTGGACTGAACCGCTTTTGAACCCGCTCCTAACCCACTGAGCCGCCCATATCGAGCAACAGAAATTCAGAATTGCTGTTATACAATAATTCTTTGACGTTCGCATACACTGCTCAACAGTATCTAGCGCGTGCTGCAGCTAGAGCTCGTGCGAGGTTTTCCTCGGGCGTTACAGGTCATATAAACGTGATTCTTATTTCGAGATTGACATATAGACTATAGGAGTTAAATTCTGTGTTTGTGGTAGTCCACCGATGATAGTCCATCTCTAATAATCCACTTTCTTCAAAAGTTCAGTTGAGATATCGAAGGTAATGTAAAAAGTGTAATGATGCACCATCATGTTGGAAATATATTCGCTCACTCAAACAGAAGGCACAGACATCTTGCGAGAGCAGCCATTGCCTTTTAGACTAGCTGTTCACATTAAGTGAGACATTTGAAGTTTATTCAACCTTGTCATTATTACTAATCTACCACGTAACCAGTAGACAGAGGAATTACTGTATTCTACCCAAAAATTGATATCGGTTTTTCACCGGAAATACACGTTTTGAGTCCCCTGAACCAAAACGGCAGTTGCAGAAAAATCGCGCGCTTGTGTGTGTGTGTGTGTGTGTGTGTGTGTGTGTGTGTGTGTGTGTGTGTGTGTGTGTGTGTGTGTGTGTGAACAGCATAACCCAAAAACGAAATTTCAAATACATACTAAGCTTGGTGTTTAAGTTCAGCGTCTTTCAACAATACCACACAAATATTCTTAAAAAACCTATCCTAAAGTATTTTACACGGAATATTATTCATTATTTTTATTTTCTCATAAATTACTCTAACAGTTTTAAGTACCATACCTTTAACATAATTGACTGCAAACAGAATGCAAAACCCGAATTCCCTGTTAATAGCCCGAGCAGTTTCTTTATTTAGAAGTAATTTTGTATAACTTGTAAACCGAGAAGATAGACAAACACGTAATACACAAAAAACATAGATGTCGTAAAAGTATACAATTTGTCAAATAAAATGTTGTATTTCTCATTTCCAAGATATTCTTTTTGGATTATATTTTGAAATATTTACACTACCTAGGTATTTAATTTTATTAAATTTAATATATAAGGGGAGTATTGCATTCGACCCAGAAATTCTACATTGCGATTTCATTGGAAACACTAGCTTTTGGATATCCTACACCAATAAAAAATTATATTTAAGTTTAGTTTCTTCCAAGCCCCATTCATTCTTTGACAGCACTTCTCATAGAACTCTCCCTTTATCTGTAAGCACATAAATTCAATGACATGTCTCACATTTATTTAGATTTTGTCGCTAATAAGAAAGGGAAGTAATTGTTGAATGTCATAAGATTGGATCATTTCACCTTCCCAAATTAGGGTTAATCCCTTTTGCCATTCGTTGTCCCTGAATTCAACAGAATAAAATAATGAACGCGTTTTACTAATATACATAGCTTTATAGCATACTTTCCTATCCACAGAAAGGAAGGGGAAAAAGCCCTGACCTTAAAAGGAAAACTAAAGTGTGAACACTCTTGTCTCTTGCCATGCTGACTGAAAGCATCCAAGTGAGACTTACGAGTATATTCCCTGGTCATTGCTAGATGTCACATTACTTGACAGAGAGATGCCATCTTCAGAAAGTGGACTATTCCCCGCATTACATAGAATTTTCTCTGGTGGCGACTAATGGAAACTGTGATGATTAGAGTTCAGTTCTGCATTATTGCTGAGAAAACTCCTCCACAAAACCAGTGTGCACTTTGAGACAGATAAGGAAGATTTCTCCCCCAAGGGCTTTCCTTAACCTTTAGTTTATTTGCACCGTTACATCACTCTACCCCTGGATGCATTTTAATTTTAAAGTTATGTGTTTTATGAACTGAAAAATACATTTATGAATAAAATTAAACCTCAATGATGTAACAAACTTTGTATTGCCACGGGCAGCGAACTCGAGTACGCTTATAAAACATGAAACCGTTTTCCGTTATATGCCGCAAACAAGTCTCTGGGCATAACCTGCGGGCAGAGGGGTTTTTAACTCAACAATCCTGATTTCACGGAGCACATAGGAAGAATGCAAAAATTATGTATACTTAGAATTTCACCTGCGATCCTGAATTCGATTCTCCAGGGAACAGTTATTGGAAGTTCTCTAAAAAATTTTTCAATAGTTTCACATTATTGTTCTCACTAGATGAAGAACCAGAACAATGGAGCTTCCACCAAAATTCGCTTTCAATTTCAAAAATATTTCAAATGTGACCTTTTAATTTAAATGTAACACATATAATTTTAATAATAATATAATAATAATTGTATCATGGGCGGAACAGGTAGTCCTCTAGCAGTTTCTTTAGCGATGTTGTGTGCAAACCACCTGTATATCCACCACGGTCTGTTTGTCAAGTCTAGATCTAGATCTGAATTCGTTGTCTCCATAAAACTCAAATAGGTTTTGAGCATGTCTCATGACAGGCCGAGGAATACGAACACCCCCTTAGTTATGTAGGATTTGTTCCGTATTTTCGGCAAATTCTACTACTGCCAGAATGTCAGCCATTACGTAAAGTCAAGGTAGGATGAAAGTCGAAAAAAGTCGGCGACTTCGCAGTAAAGTCGCGATCAACTCTATGGGTCTGGAAAGCCTCATTCTTGAATGGCAAATTGACAGTTCCGTATTATCAAATCTCTACTTTCACTCAAAGTCTCATTCATGAATACAAGCCTAAAGTACGTTCTTCTCGTACAAGAATATTTAAATTCATCTTCCCATTTTCTTTGGGGCTATCCAATACCGCTTATTCTAACAGATCTGTCGGAGCAGTCTGTCATTAATCATTCACTCATGATGGTGGTTATATCTTGCATTTATTTTTTAATTTAAAATGAACGTATCACTTCCTTTTCTAATCGCATATTTTGTATTTCATCTCTGAGAGTAAAACCAGCGTTCGCCTCAGAAGCCTCATTTGCTGTACTTCTATCTTGTGTTTATCTCTCCTATTGAGGGCAGCGTTTTCACATTCGTACAGCAGCATCGCAGCAGACATTACCTTATAAAACGTCATCAATGTGTGTTTATTTTATTTGTAAATGTTTTTGCTTTCTCTACCACATACTTATAGGCCTACAACGCTAAAACAGGCGAAAGAAAATGATAGGCACAATAGATAATAGACAGGAAATTCGGAGCAGAAGGGTAACCATCCCATCATACATCTACCGGGGAAACCATGAAAAACCCATGGCCATATGGACGGCACTTCTGAATGTGAGCCTCACACATTTCGTGAGGCCCTTATGCTTGGTTCAAATGACTATTATAAACGCAACATTTTTTCTACCATTTCAAATTCAGCGCTGTGCTTATAACCTTGTTTCTTATGTCATGGATGCTACAGACTGAATGGGTAGTAACCACGAAATCTACCTCGACTTGCAAATGTAAACATTTTTAGGCCTGTATGAATCGCAAAATCCCATTTTGCAGAAGAAACTGATCTTTTTTTTTAGGGGGTGGGGTGATTGGGGCGGTGGAAACACGCTTAGAAAAATGTAGATTTTCGCTTGACATTTGGGTAGTTATATAAGGGGTGGAAGGTACTGCTTCGGATACACATAACCACGGATTCCACATGAGAGTGTAACAAATATATCCAATTAAAGTACTGCCAATAAAGGGCCGTTTAGCTGAAAAAAAATTGTTTCAAATATTTGGAGCCATCTAACTTCTTGACAATGATTATAAATGGCTTACTATTTCCCTAACATTATGTGTCGCACAAACATTATGTGAACAACGCTGTAACGTATTTGAATGAATTTAGCCGCAATTTAATGTTAAAATATCATGCAAACGTTAATTTCAAAGGAAGGTTTGGCAACGTCATGTTAACATTAAATTGTGCCTAAATGTATTCGAACTGAAATAAAATCACATTACAGCATTGTTTAAATAATGTCTGCGGGACAGTTAGTGAAATAATAAACCATTTATATCCATTCGTCAAGAAACTAGATGGCTCTAAATATTCCAAATGTTTGACACAAATTATTTTTTTCCTCAAAACGTTCTTTATCGAAAATAATTGTACTGGATATATTTGTTACACTCATGTGGTTAACGTGTGGCCGAAGCAGTACCTTCCATCCGGAACAGCGAATTTTTTATAGATGCCTTAGTTATTCTGGATTTCATAGTGACTGCAGTGTGGTCAAAACTTAGTAGGTCGACACTAAATATGTTGCTGCTCCTTGTGCTTTCGAAATATTTTCATCTGTGGACCAAAAAAAAAAAAAAAATGAGTCATCTGGAACGCCAGGCTATCTTTACGGTAGAGAACAACTCCACGAGTACCAAATAACTTGCTGTTTTCACAAAATCTGTTTACATGTAGGCACGCATGTATGTATACATGCGTTTCAAATATGACTCATTTCTTTTGTCCACGTGGGTACCTACTTGTCCACGGCGACAGTACTGTTAGCTGTGGTGTTGCGTATGTCACACAGCTGAACCCATTCATTAAACACTTGCATTTTTGTGGAAGAAGGTTGTTGCATATGTTCTTAGAAAAATAGCGTTAAACAGAAGTTACATGTTCCGCAGCTTATTACAGATGTGTATGCAACGCGAATATATTAACTTTACTTAAGTTATGGGTCACACAAAGATTCTGTATTTTTTGGAATTGGGGAAGCCCGTGTGCGTGCATTAGGGAAACCCGTTAGTTCGGAGAACTTCACATTAAAAGTCAGAAATCCTCGCAAACTCTTCAGTGAAAGAGATAGAGTGTTCCCAGTTAAGACCCTGGAACGTTGCCGCACTTGGACCTGTGTTGCAAGGCTGTTACTCGCAATGATTACAGGTATTATGAACATTTTCTTTAACAGTTACGTTCTGAAAGTTTTAACAAAATGACAGTTTTAAGAGATTAACATAACGGAGCAAAAGTGCAATTTACAGCACAATTTTCTTTGTTGCGTCAACGTTTGTTTTCTGTTTTGGTTCAAATGTTAGGTAAATTCCATGCCAAGTGGCGCAATATTTGCAATCAAACTATTACTTCTTTAGGTCGTTTTAGTTGTTACTGATGTTGAACTGATTTGTGTCTTTATAATTGAATGTTATATATTAACTAGAAGATCCTGCAGCCCTGCAGCCAATATTACGTTATGTACTGACATTTCTCTTTTCTCTATCCTCTCCTGTCCTTCCCCTCTCCTCTCTGTCACTCTCACTCGGTCTCTCCTCTGATATTATTAAAATCAGTAATAAAATATTTTATACCGGGATGTTACTAAAACTTAAAACGCAGATAAAACGTTTGACAGTGCATAAGCTTATGTATATTAATTCCGCTGTTACTGGAACGAAACTACACCGCTTCCCATGTTAATGTTTATATACCTACTACATACAGAAATAACAGCAGTAAAATCTTTTTAGATATAGCTTCCCACCGAAATTTTGTAAAGAAGGCTTGCTAGATATGTATGTTTGTAAGATTTTTCAAAGAACTTAATATTTCGGTTTCTTATTTCGAGTCCCCTGTGGGCAGAATAAGATACCATTTAGTCTATTTTTTAAGTTTATACCAAGTTTCATATCAATCTTATTATGAACACCACAGTGTGAAAATGTTTGCATCACAGCAATTTCTGGCATGTTTAGTTTTATTTGAAAGCTATAGAAATATATTTTAGAGACTTAGAAAGTGTACGTGATGATTCTATATCATCGCTGTTTGGTAGCTTTGCCCAATTCGACATTCAGCTTCTTTAAAGGCATTTTAAATACCTACCTTTCTTTGAGTTCACAAAGCATTCATTAAAAGATAAACTTTCGTTTATAATTCCGAAGTTTTCTTATTATCTAAATTCATTTACTGTCTTTTCCTTTTACTGTAGAGTTTTATTTATATTCATAACTCGTTACTGAAGACATTTTCAAAAAGGTTTATATTTGCAGATCCTTTTTTTTTTTTTTTCTGGCAGGCGATCAATTGTGTACATGTGCGTTTCTGATGAATAAGATCGAAGAAATGAAATTGAGTTTTTATTTATGAACTCAGCGTCCTATTCTATATCCAGCAATTTTGCTCAGAGGTCTCTTTGTAAATCTATACACAGGTCCACCAGCTTTACTTTCCTTTCGAAGGAAGTCACGCTAAGGACTTATCCTTTTCCGCCGGATTCTTACCCGCATATCGGAAACCAGAGGCTAGCATGTTACTCCCTATACCACGGAAGAACGAAATTTACTGTAGAGAATTTATGTGTGATGCATTTAGCGAATTTCTTAATACAACGCATTGTTGTGGCTCACTGGGTCTCCTTTATAAGTAGCCTAAATATGTACCGGAAGAGTTAGAAAAGTGGTCCAACAATGGTCCTAATATTATAAATAAACGATTTCATTGAACTAATAAAGTTCCGGAAACTCGGTAACCATTCCAGGATTTACCTTGCTATTAGCCCAGAAAAGTTATTCTAATAAAACCCATATTCGTACAGCATAGCTTTCGCAAGCTATGTCCTCAACTTTTCACACCATAACCATATGCCTGAAGCATACTATAAAAATAACTTGAATAAAGAGTAAGCCTCATAAACGTAGGTGTTCAGGCATATAAAACGTTTTAGAGCTCAAGTGCAGCAAGGACATTAATGGCTGATTAACATAGTGAGCTGTTGGAATTCAAAGGCAAAGGAATGCCTTGGAAAGTGAACGCTGTGTGTGAACAAAAGCTACAATAATAATCGTTTTCTGAAAATATCGTAAGGCTATTTCCTTAGCCCCGCAGGGGGTGCTTTTGAAATGACTAAGGTAGCCTCTTTGTTTTGTATAAACATTCGAAGTATTTGAGGCCGCAAGGGAAATGCCGAGGATACTGGGACAAGCTAGGTATTTAGATACTGCTAAGTCATGGGTTCCACTCCCGATGGAGCCTCATTATGCCATCGCCATGGAAACCAGAATTGTTTCAAAATGCACTATATAATCAATGATACGTAATTTAGTAGAACCTTAGGCTTTGATATTTTCCCCAAGCAGTTTCCAAAGCATAGTTCAAGCTACGCGACCAATAACTAAGGAAAGAAGGAAGGTAAGGAAAATAAAGTAAAGTAAATGTACTTATAAAAATTACATAGATAACAAAATACAAAGTAAAAGCAGTTTCAATACATCATGCATATTAACGGGGGAAAAGAGCAAGCACGAGAGCTGGGTAAGAACGACTGCCGGATGCATCCAATTTTCTCTTGACTTCTCGGCATACATCATCCTTTGTTTTGACTTATTTAGCCTAGGTCAGCACCTTACTAGAAACATTTTATTTATTATCTGTTCCAAATGTGTCCAATAGTATTTCACTCAACATTTTCATTGTATATAATCGTTTAAATCAATCAAATTGTAACTTACAACAGTAAAATTATGCAATGAACAACTATGATATTTAATTAGATTGTTTACTCTGTGTTGGGATGGTGTAATAAATTTGTTCATTATTATTTTATCATTATTACTACATTTTAATAATAATAATAATAATAATAATAATAATAATAATAATAATAATAATAATAATAATAATAATAATAATAATAATAATAATAATAATAATAATAATAATAATAATAATAATAATAATAATAATAATAATAATAATAATAATAATAATAATAATAATAATAATAATAATAATAATAATAATAATAATAATAATAATAATACGTAAGTAATAACGTTGGTTGCGGTTTTCAGTGGTGAGGTGGCGTTGCGGTCGTCTATCTTAGGGGAACCACTAGTCGAACCCTGGGTGGCAAGCCCCGTGCGCGAACCTCCCATCGAGAGGAACACCTGGGTGTTTCCTTATGCC
This sequence comes from Tenodera sinensis, assembly GCA_030765045.1. Taxonomy (NCBI): domain Eukaryota; kingdom Metazoa; phylum Arthropoda; class Insecta; order Mantodea; family Mantidae; genus Tenodera; species Tenodera sinensis. Next base: position 76,592,948 of record CM060966.1, on the reverse strand, counting down.
TCACCGGCCGTCCATTGGGTACTATCATTTCGTCCCTTCCGCCCGGGGTCTGAAGTGCAAAATTCGAATCAGCCTGATAAGTGCGGAATCCCCTCCGACATATCATCAATCAGTTAATATAGTTGGATAATGAAGCTGCAATCGGAGCGTAGAGGTCTTAACCTCAATATCGCTGATGCTCGAGAAAGAAATTTTAGTAAAATCTTAACAATTTGAACTCGCGCAAAATATGCTGTTAAATTAAAAGCTAAATTCTCTGCGCAACAGCCCGGTGCCGGATCAAGGCCTACCACCTGACCACTGCGTCCCCCACTTGTGCCCATAATGGGTGTCATAGATGGGATGGAGTACTGGAGGATGGACTGATGAATGAGATCGTCGTAACCTGAGCCATCACTTTTCCCTCAAAGAACTCCTCAGTTACCCCTCCCAGGGAGCTCATGAGGCTCAGCACATCCTGAATTGGGTCTCTCAGTGCGAAAAAATCCCCACGCTAGTGACCGTAATCGAGACCGGACCTCTCAGGGCTTGCTACTAGAAGCTTTGCAAAAGGTCGATTTCCAGAAAAATCACCGGTACTTAATTCTCGGCTATATAAGCGAGTCGGCACGGACGGAAAAGTCAGTTTTAAGTGAGCGAGTGATGAATTGTCAGAGTGAGTTGTGTGCAGTTGAATAGTGTTTGTGTGAAGGTTACGATATAACAGAACAGTTGTGTATTACAAGCTTAGGATTTGTTTCTAGTTTTAAAGGAAATAAAGTGACAAAAAAGTAATTGAACTTATCATTTCACACAATGTGTTATTGGGGACGTTTACAAACATAGCTGTTATTACCGCTATGATAATGGGTACCAAAAGCAGATTTATTCGAAGTCTGTATAATTATATAATTTTATATCAATGTTTCTCCTTCAAACAGGATGTAAACTGCAATGATTTTGCTTAAATTTTCAATAAACTAAAAGTATTACAAAAATAATTAACTCCAAAAAGACTGACATCGTTTTTATCCTCTAATTTCAAAATAGATTCGGTGGGTAATGAATCTAATTGCCACTACTTTAATATTTCCTTTTCCTGGTCATGAGTAAAAATGTGTTAATTTGATGCTACTTCGCAACTCTGGTCGTAATGGCAAGTTTGTGTCTGCTAGTACACCTATTTATTATATTAATATGTATGGGACCTAATGTTACCGCATTCACATGTAAACAAGAAAATAAAAAATACATAAAATGGTAACTTACCTAACGCATACTTATACCTTACGCTCCTATTGCTATTATTTTGGTTAAGCTAAAACATGCAACTTTTGTTTGTTCTGTCTGCCTGTTGACAAGGTCAGCTATGTCTAATACGTCATACCATATGTGAGTGTTACGCAAGTTTTTGATTGAATAAATCAGAGTATTTAGCATAGGCTAACATTGCTGTTTACATAATACGTTAATTTAGGCAACCTAATTTTCTTTATGCAATCCTAGCATTATAAGCAGATTGTTACTTTTTTCAATAACCAGCATTAATTGCTTATTTATGGCACGTGTACCAGTAATGAAAATGACATATTTACTATAGCAATAATGTAACACCGGCATTCAAAGTTGCCATCGCTTATAGAGAGAATATGATATATTAGTTTTGACATTCCTTTCTTTGAACAAGGAAGATGTGGAAACCTCTGTGCATTATGAAGTATAAGATCTGAATGTTGTAATTAATAACCACGTTGTGCCGATAAAAGGCTACATCACAGTCTGTAATATCTGCTCAGTTCTTTCCCAGGAAGGGAATACATAAAGTCTTGTTAGTCGGTTCAACATGCCAGACAATGCATCAAATTCAGGGACATTTACGAATATATAAAGACGCTCTTAATTATGTTACACATGGATCCATGTTTTATTTTATATAATTTATAATGCTAAGATTGCTTAATTCATTCAATTTACTACGTATTTTTCTTAAAATGTTTTTTTCTTTCTTGGATTCTGGGAACCTCAAAACATATTTCCGGTTAAATCTCAACATCTAATTTTTGGGTCGAATGCAATACTTCTCCTACTTACTATACGCAGTAGAGAAAGTAAAAATGACCTTTAAAAATTCAGGAACCTATCTCTAGTACTTATTTCAAAAAGTGCATCAGAAATATGTAAGAACCATCTGATGTGTTGCACTCACATGACTTTCTCTACTCTTGTACTAACCATTCTTACAAACTCTTATTCCTATATCTTGTTAAAACAGATAAACATTCACATAAATTATATTATTGCTCTTTTAATTGCACGTGCAACGGGAATATGGGAATACAGTGGGCTTTGACTGACAGCCAAATGTTTTAAAGCTTTTAAATTCCGTTCTCTTTGTACGATTAACATATCAAGAAAGGAATAACGATGTTCCATTTGACAGAAGTATAATATCTCCGAAACTTACCCAAATAACAAGGAATATCTCCGAAATGGTTCACTCTACAAAAAAAAAAAAAAAAAAAAAAAAATATTTAGACATAAATTGTGTCTTTTAGCAAGAGCACAACTTTTGTGCAGTAAGATTTGTCTATCTCTTACGGTTTACCAGCTATGCAAAATTCATCCAGAATAAATATGACTTCATGGGGTATTGCCACAAAATGCAAGATACCTATACATTTCATTTGTCATAAAAATATCTCAAACAAATGACATTTTAATCAAAATTGTTAGAACCTTTTTCAAGAAAATAAAAATTTTCTAATCGTTTTCCATGTAGAGTGTAGTTTAGGGTGGAGCAATTGTCTTCAAAATCTTCGTGTCGCATCCTTGAAAGATATTAAACTCAAATACCAACTTTGGTTTTTAACCAACTTTTCGTTTTTGAGTTATGCTGTCCGTAACTGACAGACACACAAACAGACACACACGGACCTTTTCCTTTTTCTTTTTTCCAGGGGACCTCAAAACATATTTCCGGTGAAATCTCGACATCGAATTTTTGGGTGGAATACACTTCCTCTACTTTACTATATGTAGTAGAGAAAGTAATAACAGGGTCAACTCACGTATCTTATGTGAAAAATTTATTTCACATATAAACTCTTCAGATTCCTGTTTCCTACTATTCAATATATTTTCCTATTCGAGTTGCTAGTTACCCAGCTATTCGCTTGTATCCACATGATAATCACTGGTAGATGTACCAGTATAAAGCATTGGTGCTGGACATCCTCCACAGTTTTACTTCGCTACTCCTCAGACGCATACATTAAAATCTGCTCCCAGTCCGCTCGCATGAGACAGTTCAAATTTGGTCAAGTATTTAGTTCAGGGTAGTTTTAGGTTTCAAAGGCAGAACGAGGCTTCAAATAAGGCAAAGACGCGAGATTCCGTCAGGCCAAGCTCTGGGCTTAGAAGTCGGGACAAGAGTGGCACAAACCCAGCAGTTGCGGGAGACAAGACCTTTATCTCTTGCCTTTGTATAGTCGCTCCATAAACGTTGGTGTTTTACGGAAGCACACCTGTAACCAGCATTAATGAGGTGCCAGTCAGACTTAAATGTTAATTCACCTATGACCATTCTGAAGTTGCCCAGATAACCTTTTTCATACAAAACCACAAGTTTGCTTAAGTCAATACATCTTCTCTTTAGAATCGAACAAAAGAAAATATGCCTAGCCAAGAGACCAAAAATAAAAAAATAATAAATAAATAAATAAATAAATAAATAATAAGGCTCCCAATTTGAGATACGTATACCTTTGGAAGATTCAAACAACAAGGAATATCTTAAGAATGGTTCACTCCAAAAAAGATGTATTGATGTGTGTTTTAATAAGATCTGATTTTTTTTTTACCCAGTATGATTATTTTGTCTATCTCTTATGGTTTACCAGTTACGGAAAGATCATCCAGAATGTACAAGACTTCCGAGGACTTTTCTAGAAATCAAGATATCCGTTTCATTGGTCATGAAAATACCGTATGATTAAGCTAGCCAATTTTTAATAAAATCAAAAGTATTTTAAAATGTTCCATGTAAAGGCTAGTCTAGAGTCGGGGAATCTTCTTGAAATTTATCATGCCGCATTTTCATGAAAATTCTGACCTTAAATACCAAGTTTGGTAGTTAATCGACCTTTTTTTGAGTTGTACTATCCACAGATACACACACCCCAAAATACCCTTTTCTAATTTTGTTTTACTCTGGGATTTTATAGGCTATACATTTCATTTGTCATAAAATATCTTAAAAATGTATTTTAATCAAAATCGTTAGAGCCATCTTTAAGAAAATAAAAATTTTCGAATATTTTCCATGTAAAGCATAGTTAGGGTGAAGAAATTTTCTTCAAAATCTTCGTGTCCATTCCTTGAAAAATATTAAACTTAAATACTAACTTTGGTTCATAACCAACATTTCGTTTTTGAATTATGTTGTTCACAAACACACACTCTCTCTTTCTCTCTTTCTCTCTCTATCTCTCTCTCTCGCACACACACACACACACAAACAAACTTACACTTATGCCAGGTGATGTAAGAAATGTTATATAAGTTTCAGAAAGGCATCTAGTTTATTTTAAACTCCTCAATTACAAATATATAGTATCTGCCCGTTCTAAACAAAACTTAATACAATTTAGGATACCGAAATAAGTAGATCCTACCCCATACCTTTCAAAAACTCTCTTGTCTTTATTTTAAACTCTTTATATAAAAGAATTAAAAATTAAACAAAAAATATTGGATACTTATATTTTAGGAACCTGTGACAACTCTGACATAGGTACTATTTCAATCTAAATTTCAACCCCATACATACAAAACTTTGCTATTTTACATATATCAGGGTAAAGATTTGTAGGTTTATACAATTAGCCATGATATATATATATATATACAGTCTAAATTTTCAACCTTTATGTGCAAGTTATCACTTTCTTGTATATATGCTTAGGTTATAGACTATCTTACAACTTTTACAAATTTCTCTAATACCTACATCTTCAAAAGCTTCTTACGTAAATTCTGAATTATTTATAAATGTAATAACTGTGTAAATACCCTTTTACGAGCAAAAATAACAGGAAACGGGAAAATCCGCCCATCGCGTTGATTTGCAATTTAAACTTGAACTCTTAATTTAAAGTTTTATTAATACTATCCCTCTGGCTTAAATAAACTTCCACAGGACTCCAACTTCTGTCAAGGTCTACCTTAACTTTGCACCAAATAAGATTAATTTATCTAAACAACTTCGTTTAAGACAGCTAGTTCTAAGTACCAAAGGGAAACTAAGTACATTCTTGCACTACAAGCCGAATGTGAGAATGCTAAGAGTAGAAGATATTCGTCCTACAAAGGAAGGAAATAAGGAAGAAGGAAAGAGCGCAAAGGAGAGACAACGAAACCAGAAATTCCAGCAGGCAGCAGAACCTAAACAAGGCTCGAAACTACGAGTTCTCAACTCTTTGTGACCGAAGAATAAAAAGTGTACTTTGCTCATTTTTACCCAATTTCAACCAAATTGTCCATGGAAGCCGGAGTGGCAGTTCCTACTCAAATGCCCTCCCCTCCCACCTCCCACCTTTAATATAACCGGCTCCAACTGTCACGGCCATATCGGCGGCTTTACCATTACAAAGCATTCATTCACAACTCGTTTATTTTGAAAAACACACATGTTGGTTTGATACTTCGAAAACCAAGAACTTGTAACGACGCTGTCTTTATAGAACATATTTTAGGATCTGAATACAACGTACAAAGCATATTACATCAAAGCATATAACAGGGTACAGAGAAATATATTGTGGAAAATTTAAAAGAATATAAATCACCACCTAATTTGATTAATTCTATTGAAGTACTGTATAATATAACAAGAACAAAAATCAATAAGGAAAGTGTGTATGTTAATAAAGGACTAAGACAAGGGTGTGGATTGTCACAAACATTGTTTGATCCATATTTAAAAAAAATAATTGAATAGTGGAAAACAAAATCTGAAGTATGCTAATGTAGAAACGATAGTATATGCAGATCATCAAGTACTGCAAGCTGAAAATGAAAAAGAATTACAAAAGGCAGTCAAACATTCAAATAAAGTAGGAAAATAATATAAAAATGTCTGGAAAGAAAACGAAAGCAGTGCAATGGTAAGAAGAGAACCAAAAAGAATTAAAATAGTTATAGACGAGGATATTATCGAGCAAGTACCAACTGTTAAATACTTAGGCTCGAAAATATCTATTTGAAATACAAATTCAGATACTGAGGAAAACAGACATTTATAACAAATTAAATGGATATATAGAAAGACACTAAACGCATGAGAAGAGAAGTCAAACAAGGACTACATAACGTCGTATCAAAACCAGCCCTAAATTACGCTTGCGAAACTTGGGTTCTGAGATCCAGAGAAAAGGCTAGAGTAGAAGCAGCTCAAATCATATTTCTACGACCACTGTTGGGAGTAACAAGATTAGACCGAATGAGGAATACCGATATAAAAGCACAATTCGTGGAAAATAATATAATTGAGGAGATTCAACGCTATCAGGAGTGAAAATGCCATGTTTTAAGGATTCCCCCTTTGAGATATCTCGGCAAGCTTTTTCTTTCAACCCTCTGAATGAAGAAATGCTGGACGGCAATTGATAAGATGGTCTGACCAATTTATTTAACCTTGGAACAGGCCTAAACCTTGTTATTGTTAAGAAGAAGAAGATTAAAACATGATACATACACTCGTTCACCCTCAAATCCAAACTTACAGGGTATACAGGGTAAGTATTGTAACTTTTTTGGTTGTGGGTGTGAAGTAAATACGACAGATGTAGTCGAGATAAACACTTTTATTTCCGTAAACAGTAACTTTGTACACTCGTTGCAACAACAAGAAAGTCTTTTCCGATTCTCCAACAGCACGGCTCCGAACTCGTAACACAAAGAACTAACTCTTCTCCGTCGGCACAACTCTCCACATCGTCTGTCCGTCTCCGTCGGCACGACTACTCAACCTTCACATACGTCTGACTGACTGGACTCACACTTTACCGCTATTTATATCTCCCAGGCACTATTCTGGAAGCTTCAGGAACGTTCACTTATTGCGGCGAGATATACAAAGTAGAAGATTCCAGTAGCCTCTATCCTTTTCTCTCTTTCGGCAAGCGCCCCAACAATGCGGCCATTCTCTGTCTCTTTCCCTCGGCTCCTTTGCGGTAGTGCCGACAATAATGCGATGGGTGACACTGCTGTTGTCGGCAATTAGATGCATCGGGCGCGGTGACACTATGAAGAAGAATTCCCCTACCAGCTGGGTGTAGAAACCGCGAACTAAACAAGAAGCGACAGCCTATGATCATATCTGCAATTACTGTTCCCAAAAGTTCGTGGTTTCTCTTTCTGACAGAGCTTCCATATTTTTGTGTTCTTCTATGAATATATGAGAAAGTCTAAGCTCACCAGTAACTCTATTTTCAGATAATAGTTGGCAGTATAGGAGAAACAGCTTATCAGCAGTTCCCAAGAATTCAATATGTCCGACATTACACTAAACTGCAGTGGACATCTCACCAAAAAGCAGCACTGCCAACCTACACGATAAAAGCATTATTTCTAACCCCAAATATCACAGGGTTAAAGCAATATGCTTTCAAACGATAATAATGCTTGAACATCGTTACCATATAACGCATGATGAACCTACTCACCTTAGGCAAATCATGTTTTGCAATAACATTTTTTATAAAATCACTTCGAAACGCTAAATATCGTAATATATGAAATGCACTATCATGTTGCGAACTCAAATAAAGCAACAATCGCTGTAACTTAAAACAATTTCAAGGCAAAGCCATGCACACAGAAAAATGCAAAGTAGGTAATGCCAAAATAAGTCTCTCATTGTTAAGCCTGTTTGTGGCGCATCAGACGTGAAATAATGGATTGTTGAACAGTACTAGTCACTAGTCACTTTATCTGATATTTAAGGCTGTATTTGAGTTGTGGTGACAAACAATGATAATTGATATGGTAAATAATATCCATAATATAAGTATATAATGATAAATAATATAATAATTTTGATAATGATCAGACATGGGGGAAATTCTCAGTGATAATGATCTCTTCGTAAGCATAACGGAACTATGGAACTTTTACGTCACAGAGGGGAAGGTCATATGCGAGGGTGTGCAGTCTCTTCCAATGACAAAAGGGAACTGTGGCGTGAAGTGCACGGTGCGTTATTAACAGTGACCTTCCCACCTCTTTTGTTTACATCCAATATGCCCCGCACTCTACGTCAGATGCATAGTCAACGTAATGTCCATATGAGGTTTTCTCCCATGTCTAATAAATGATTAATGCCAGAAATGAGTTATGTGTCCACCAAGTTTTAAATCCTGTTTTCCTCTGATAATTTTAACCTTTCTTTTTTTAGCTACACAAAAACTGTGCGTCGGAAAATTCGATTTTAATAGTTTTCAAGGTATATTAGAAGTAGCCGAAACATAGAGTTGATTTATGGTTGAAAATACAGCAATTTAGACACATTTTTGTGCGGGTATTTTTCTTGAACATGAAACGAGTATCTACCTCAAACTTTTGAAGTATCATTTGCTTCCTATGTAGAATATTTGACATGCTGAGAGTTAATTAAAGAAAGCTTTTAAAATATTTAAATGAATAAAAAGAAGCTTGAAGGTAAGCTTAATATGTACCTATATTTGAAATACAGGTTATAAATAAATTTATATCAAATACTTTGTGGTATCGACAAAACATTGAGTTCATGTGAACACGGTTCTGAAAATATATTTTATACAATCCTAGCATTAAAACGGCTTATTATGATGGCACATGTTCGAAATTACCCTCTTTCTGGCACCAGTGTCAGAAAATGATTAAAATAGTTATCATGGCAACAAGACAGCAATGACGTCATCACCACCACAACATAATATTCTCCAATATGCCTATAAGAAAACCTGTAAATACCAGTAATATGGTTCCATTAGTTCAACTAAGACACCTTTCGTTTCTCCATCCACAAAACGCTTCATATTATTTTTTGTAAACATCTTTCAATTTTTCTGCAATTAAAAGCTCTCAGTATTCTTGACTTCGTTCAAAATGTCAAGCGAAATACAATCCACATTTTCAATAGTTTTATCATAACCTTCCATTTTTCTCTATTAAATGTTGAAACAAATGAAACGACATCATTTTAGCAACCATTTTATGTCATACATCTCTGATCTCTGAAACACTATAATTTTACATTTATAAAATTTATTAGTTATTGTTATGTATTTTAATGCTAGAATTGCATAAAACGTTGTCTGTAACGTGGCCTCATAAAATTGGGACACAAATACTGTGTCAAAATCAGATTATACACTATGTGGTTACATAAATAACTATTAAGGAGTGATAGTATTGACTAGTAATATGTACTCTACTCAAATTTTAATTTCTTGCAATTCTTCTTTAAAGTATACTTTTGCATGCGTTTTCTTTGTTTCATTTATAAATATTATTTGTTGTACAACACATCAGAGTGTGTCCCGCTTCATAGGTCATAGGATCTTCAATTATAACAGCTATACCTGAGCCTTTGAAAACCTAATGAAATATATTAGGAAAAAACAACCAAGGTTCAATCTAGATGCGTGGGATGAAATCGTTCACGATCGTCCTGAGCTGTTTCTTCACACCGCATCTTACTGGACAAACTTGTCTACAGTTTCTCAGAAATAAGTTGCATCATTTGACAGATGTTGTATTTATGATTATCATTCAAAGAATGTGCTTTATGCACGGTAGTGCTTCTTCTTGCTGTAGTACGAGGATAGTCCTGTTTTGAATGACCGATTTCCGCAAAGATCCTTTGTTGTGGGGGATTCACTAATTGCCCTGGACTATCGTTTGATTTGAATTCAGCGAAATTTCCCTTTGGGGAAATATTAAGCCATCATCGTCAACTTTCAAGATAGACCAGACAGGCCTGTTTCGGCCCAGAAGGGATCTTTTCAGGATCTCCGTGGTCTCCCAACTTCTCTGCTACTAACTGCAAGTTAGTCGGATCTACTTATATCCGTGTCCTAAATTGTGTTCAGTTTTGTTCAGAATGGGCAGATATTATATATTTGGCAAGTCTTTCTTCCGGCATTCGAGAGATATGATCTTACCATTTCATTTTATGCTCCCTTGTTTTGTCGTTTAAATTAAATATTTTAGTTACTCTCTTATTGTTTCACTTTAAATGTGATCTTTAAGACTACAACCATGTACCTCAAAAATGTCATTTCAGCCGTTTCAATTGCTATTTTGCCATTTCTATTCAAGATCCATTTCTCGGCTCCATAAGATATAATGGGCACTATATCTATCACTATATCACCACTATAGGTATATGGTATCTCTTTTTGGTTTGTTTTTCAATGTTCGTTTCATATGCCACATATGTTTTGAAACATATATAAATACCTTTTGTTTTAAGTCCTATCATATTCAAGTCTTTAGTTCAAATAACATGTAACGCACGGTTGTGAAAGCAAGTCACTTCGAAAAAATTGTATGGCATTCATTACGTTAATATTGCGTTATCTGCCCTTCCACTCTTTCCTTGTCCTCATTAGAGCACCATGGCTCTAGTCCCATATTGCAACTGTCATTGGTCACTATTATGCCTCATCCCTTGCGAGACCCTGTCGGAAGATTAGAAACAGAGATAATCCCAGACAGTATTACTAAATTCGTTTTGTGTACCATTAGTACTGGAGCCATGTAACTCTGGAATTTGCGAATTTAGGTCCATCCTTATGCGTAAGGTTTTTTAAATGATTTATTCTTAATGCAATAAATATAAACTGAAAATTTGAGGGCATATAATTATAGTTCGGATAAAAGCGTAAGCTTTGGAATATTCAGTTCCACGTTTTGAGCGTTATTCTTCGTTCATGTTACATCAAAATACATTTGACGACTACTCAGCATTTTAAGGTCTACAAATTTGCACCTTGTTTACAAGATATTTAAATTTTATTTTTGTACCAGACTCTTTTAAATAAGTGTTACCTCTAGAGCACGAGCTCAGAACACTGTATTACACTTTGTGTATGATTTTAGGAACGTCATAAAAAATCAAGTCAATGCAGATAATCATACGAAGAACAGAGGGCGTATTCAAATACTGATGAGAGAGATGAGTGGAGCATTGTGGGAGAGGCCAAGACGGTTCTTATGATGTTTTGCACTTTATTTACGGGGACTTTACTTTCCAGGGAATAAACTCACTCCTATATATTATCTAACATTACGGATTATAGATTGTAAAGTGCCGTAACAAAATACATGCAATCACCAGGGCATGTAATGCTTCATTGCCACTTCAACACTACATTTCATTGTATTCCACTGGGAATATTGCCGTGGAGGTTAGTATAACATGCCGTTGGTATAGGTCAATAATTGGTAAACCTGTGTCTTTTCCTGCAATAATTTATTATTTAGCCAGTCACCGTTTGCGTTTACAGAGTATGCATCAGCTTCACGGTACGTTATTACAAACATCTCTATGTAAATATCCCTTCCGTTTCATTTGCCAGAGAGCAAAAGTTAAAGTGGCAACAGTTCACCCAAGCTCCGAATGGTAGAACGCAAAATATAGAGGTATGTACGACAAGATGCGGAACAAATGTTTTCGAAAAGCGCTTTGTAATTACGTCACATTTACTGCACCTTTCTTGTCCTAGAAAGATTTTTTTGGAGATAAAGTAGGCTTAAACTGAACTTTGGCAGTAGAAGTAGTAGTAGTAGTAGTAGTAGTAGTAGTAGTAGTAGTAGTAGTAGTAGTAGTAGTAGTAGTAGTAGTAGTAGTAGTAGTAGTAGTAGTAGTAGTAGTAGTAGTAGTAGTAGTAGCAGTAGTAGTAGTAGTAGTAGTAGTAGTAGTAGTAGTAGTAGTAGTAGTAGTAGTAGTAGTAGTAGTAGTAGTAGTAGTAGTAGTAGTAGTAGTAGTAGTAGTAGTAGTAGTAGTAGTTGTAGTAGTAGTAGTAATGATAATGATGATAATAATAATAAATACTTTTATCTATCGTATTATGAAAATACCACATCTGCACCTAATTCATATAAATGTCTGCTCATTTTGGTTGTTCTGTGATGCCTTCTGTTATTTTTTTTTCTGCCGATACAGGAATAAAAATTAACATTCGCTGCACAGCAAGGTAACAAAGCTGACGAATGAAGTTTGCATCTACCTATGAGGTGTTAGGTATAAATAACCCAAATTAATGCAAGGACAAATGCCAGACCACCTCCTGTATGCATAACGCAGAAAAGATGATAGAAGCACAGATTGGCAGATAAATGCGCTTTGTTGTGTGCCCTTCAAAACAACTGCTTCCCACTGTAACCTTAAGTTGAATAAGTTAGATTACATTCCCGGCTAATGTTATGCGCATGGTGTGAAAAGGAAAATACTATGTCATTCAATATACTAAATACAATTTCACAATTCCATCCAACGTTCAAATCAGAGATTTAAATACATTTTTCTCTTTATTTTTATTTGTTTATTTGTGTATTTCTTATTTACTTCCATATTTGTTTTGCTTCTACTTCGTTTCCTCTTCATTTATTTCCTTGTTTTGGTTTTGAACCCATGTTAGTCAAATAGTGCCACAGAAAGTTCTGAGCTTACCTGACTATAAGGAAGTTAGGAATTAGTAATCGCATTTATTGAGCCTATGAGATGAATAAAGAACATTTGGTCAATAAAATTAGCTTTATAAAGAGAAAAGCGTGTGTATGTGTCTGTTTTTATGGGTGTTTGTGTTTTCAAAAGTAAGTTGCATATTTTGATCATTTTTCGCTCTCAAAAAGGTCCAGTTTACCAGCCTGATGTAGGCTGCAGGCTTATTTACAAAATTTAAAATTGCTTTATTGGGTAAACGATTGGAAACTTAATGACTTCCAGCCCAAGGACTAAGAGGGAGGTTTAAAATTTGTAAGATTGGGTTATTGGAGGAGGGGGAATTGCATATGTCTAACTCAACAATTTTCTCTCCGGATGTTGCTTTCAAAGAACACTTATGGTATGATGCTGACAAAAGTAGCACTTTAGCTTTAAAACCTGGAAAAAAATTAGTCATCCTAATATTTCAAAGTATTTGGCTACTCTTACCTTCATCTCTTTACTACCTAAGACTAATTGACCCATCAAAACATTACTCTTATACCTATTTAATCGAATTGGACAAAATATTTTGTAATTATACTATGAAAACTGACAAAATTCGCAGATTATCTTGCAATCCCCAATGTTCTACTGTAAAACACAGTTTCAATCCTGTTGTACATCCTTATTATTTAACTCCTTATATATTTTTGACCAATGAATACACAAATTTTTGCACTTACACCATGAGAGCCAGAAAAAAATCGGATGTGTTGCACTCACGTGACATTCTCTACTCTTGTACTAACTATTCTTACAAACTCTTATTCCTATATCTTCTTCGTGTTAGTTGAGATAAGCATTTGTACAAAATATCTTATTGCTTATTTCCTTGTAGGTGCAAGGGAAATATTAGAATACAGTAGGCTTTGAGCGATAGTCAAATCTTCTAAAGCCTTGAGATTCCGTTCTCTTTGCGCGCTTAACATATAAAAAATGAAGAACGATGTTCCATTTCACGAAAGTTTTGGTTTCCGAAACTCACACACATTACAAGGAATATCTCCGAAATGGTTCACCTTACAAGTGTCTGTGTGCGTCTGTGTGTATGTGTGTGTGTGTGTGTGTGTGTGTGTGTGTGTGTGTGTGTGTGTGTGCACGCGCGCGTGTGTGTCAGTCTGTGGACAGCATAACTCAAAAACGAAAAGTTGGTTAAAAACCAAAGTTGGTATTTAAGTTTTTCAAGCGTGCGACACGAAGATTTTCAAGAAAATAGCCCCACCCTAAAGTACCCTTTACAGTTGATTTTCTTGAAAATGGCTGTAACGATTTTGATTAAAATCACATATGTTTAAGATGTTTGTATGACAAATGAAATTTATATTTTGAATTTTCTGGCTATAGCCTATGTAGTCCTGTTTACTCTGGATGACTTTTGAATAACTCATAAACCCTGAGATATAGACAAAGTCTTACTCTACAACAAATGTAGCTTTCGCTAAAACACACTATTTATGCCCAAATAATTTTTTTTTTTTCTAAAGATTGAACCATCTCGGAGATATTCCTTGTGATGTGTGTGAGTTTCGGAAAGCTTAACTTTCGTGAAATAGAACATCGTTGTTCATTTTTCTTATATGTTAAGCGTGCAAAGAGAACGGGATCTGAAAGCTTTAAAAGATTTGACTGTCGCTCAAAGTATACTGTATTCCAATATTCCCCTATGCATCTACAAGGAAATATGTATTAAGATAATGTGTACAAATGTTTATCTCAACTAACACAAAGAAGATATAGTATTTAGTACTCTCTTACAGCTCCTGCAGAATATCGAAGGGTTCATATAACATTTACATGTGATACAACATACTTTAAATAATCTCCACATTAATAAAAACAAAGCAATAAAAATAAAGGCAATGCAGGTCTTGAGTTCATTTTTCTGCAAATTTTAAAAGTTTAACAAGCTTAGAACATGTCGTTATTGGAAATGTGAGGATAGAGAAACATGAACGGCAATCAATCCCACTGGGTGCGTGGTTGAGACTAGTAATGAAGAATAAATAACATAATAGCTACTTACTGTAACAATTAGGTCACAACAAAATACGCATTACTTCCCTTTATTTTATTCGGAGGGTATCCAAAAATTGTTACCAATATCAACCGAAAAATGTTGATTGGCACCCACATATCTGTGACCCATGCACCTTGTAACCAAAAACGTGGTACCTGGAGCAGTTTTGTTTATTCTGGGCTAGTGAGCTATCCACCCCAACAGGATTAAAAGCTGACTCTTTAAAACGTTCTATTTTCAGCAAATCTATCGTCCAAAGAACCTTCCTTTTATATCTTGTATTATTCTTAAATTATAATGTATTATTTTTCCCAAGATATCATTTGCCAACACTGACTACTCATTTCTGTTACAGTATTTTTGCTAGTTACTCTACTTAAGTTACTTTGGAACCACTGTGTTACTTTCTGAACAGTCAATATCCATTGACATTGACAACGCCTAGGCTAAAATGTTAGTGCAAAACGCAATGATAAGTTATACTCTCCTTAAAATAGAACTTTTGTTTTCAATATGGTTCATATAAAATATAATAAAGACAATTTTAAAGTGTTTTATTGTATGTAACAAACATGATTGAATGGATTCAAAACCGTGCTATCCCCAGGTAGGTATATTTAAATTTACCTATTAAATACATTACTTCTCCTACTTCAGAAGCCGTTTCCTCGGAGAAGGGTTTAACTTTTCATCTCAGAAGCAGTTTCAATTTCAGAAAATACTACGTTATAAGTATAATTTGCAAGCATGCTTTTAAATCTTCGGCATTTTTATCAATTAAAACTTAATTCAATTTTGTGGAAACATATTGTGACGCCGGGTGGGACGCAAACAAAGGACTGTTGGGGCTAAGCTACTTCACACCACGTATCAGGCCGTGAGCAAACAAAGGCGCAAGGTTAAGCTTCCCCATAATATTCATGTGAGCAAACACGGGACTAACAGCAATCAAGCTGCAACAAAAAGGATTTTTCAGAGCCTTCGAGAAGTTTGTGGAGGTCGAGAATGGTTCATCTTACGTCATCCTCGCTATATAAGGAGGCAAGAAAACAGCAGAAGAGAGAGTTACATACATAAGTCGGTCAGTGTGTCAGTGAGTGGGAGACAGTTGTGTGTGTGTGTGTGTGTGTGTGTGTGTGTGTGTGTGTGTGTGTGTGTGTGTGTGTGTGTGTGTGTGTGTGTGTGTGTGTGTGTGTGTGTGTGTGTGTACTGTCGTCGGGAAAGGTACTTGGCGTCGAGTGACTGTATCGTGGGAGTTAGTGTATGAGAGGCAGAGAAAGTGAAGAAAGACAGAGAAAGGACTGAATCAAGGTTACTGGAAGAAAGCTTAAAAGACTAGACTGGGCTAATGCCAGTAGAAAAGAATTGTGTTGTTATAATAAAATTTTGGAGGAAAAAATAAAGTGAAAGAAAAGTAACTGGATTGGATTTTGTCATTTTGTCAGTGTAAGAAAAAAATGAAAATATGTACAGTCACATCTCTTTCTGTACTTCTTATACAAAATATTCTTAAAAACACTTATTCTTCTATCTATTACATATTAATCTACATATTTTGTAGAAAAGGATTTATTACCAATTTCCTTATTTGTATCATGGGAACAGGACAATACAGTAAGCTTAAGCGATAGTCAAATATTTTAAGAGTTGGTCGCTGTGTGATGGCTTTCACATTCCATTATCTTAGCATGCTCCGGGTATAAAACAACGGATGACGACTTCCTGTTTGACAAAGTATAACTTTTTGAAAATTCAAAACAAAAGAACAAACAAAAAATAAAAATAATAACAATAATAATAGTAATAATAACAACAACAATAATAATAATAACAACAACAATAACAATAACAATAGTAATAATAATAATAATAATAATAATAATAATAATAATAATAATAATAATAATAATAATAATAATAATAATAATAATAATAATAATAATAATAATAATAATAATAATAATAATAATAATAATAATAATAATAATAATAATAATAATAATAATAATAATAATAAGAAGAAGAAGAAGAAGAAGAAGAAGAAGAAGAAGAAGAAGAAGAAGAAGAAGAAGAAGAAGAAGAAGAAGAAGAAGAAGAAGATTGTTTTTCTTGAGGTTTATCTATTATACAAGGTTCTTCAGAATGAAGAGCACTTAGGTTATTGCCAGAAAATTCAAGATATACAGTGCATTTGTCATAAGATATCTAAAACAAATGGTATCTTAGTCAAAATCATTAGAGCGATTTTTCAGTAAATCAGAATGTTTGAAAAGTTTCCCATACAAGGAGAAGTTTGGGGTTAGGGAGATTTTCATAAAAAATCTCCGTCTTTCGTCCTAAAAAGACCCTGAACTTAAATACGAAGTTTGGTATTTAACGGTCTTTTCGCTTTTGAGCTATGCAATTCTTAGATGCACAAACACGCGAGGACCTTTTCCTAAGGACACCTTAAAACGTGTATTGCCAATGAGATCTCGGCATCGAATTTTTGGATGGAATGCAATACCTAATCTAACTACTACGAGGGCGAATGAAAAGTTATGTCTCCACCTTCGTTACTTGGGATTGGATGTGAATATTTTAATAAATCAAATGCAGAAATAATCCTTTAAATGTGTTCTTTAATTACCAATATTCACTTTTCCGCATAATCACCAGACAATTAGATACATTTCTTCCAACGATGAACAAGTTTTCTGAAGCCGTCACGTAAGAAGTCGATACTCTGTTTCCACAACCAGCGCTTCTTATTTCTCTCAACGTGTTCATCAGAAGCATAAGGATGTCCAGGCAGATCTTTCATCATTGGGAACAGATGGAAGCCAGACGGTGCTAAATCTGGACTATGTGGAGGATGCTGTACGATGGTAGGATCCAGTCTCTGAAGTTCTGCTATGGTGGCATGTGAAGTGTATGGTCTGGCATTGTCATGCTGCAGGAAAATATTTCCCTTTTCCTTTCCAAAAATGTGAATTAGGTGACCCCCACGCTCTTGTGTAATGCTGATTACTTGAAATTTCTCTGAGTGATATGACGATCATCTTGAATCAATCCGTCAAGCTTTTGCTTGTGAAACTCGATGGTTGCTATCGGTAGACGTCCAACACTTTGTCATGCAAGTCAGCTAATCCCACCTCAACATCTTTAATTTACTCGCCCGAGACATGATACTCAACACAATCGCCATAAACAGCTTTCATTAATTGCTGATGAATCTCCTTTGGGTTGACACCTTCTGCTGCCAAGAACTCCATGACTGGTCATTCCTTAAATCGCATTGACCGACCGTACGTTGCACTTTAACAACACTACCGTTCGATTCTAAGACTTCCCGCCAACTGGAACTGTAGAAGAGTGTCTACTGAACAAGACAGTATGCTACTATTTGTTGAGGAGTTATGAAGATGGAGGCATTACTTTTCATTCAACCCTCGTATGTACGTAGAAGAGAAAGTAAAAATATGATGCATTACTTTCGCTACTCCTCTGCAAAGGCTTCTTACAGAAGTTAGTTCTAAGTACTTCTTATTAACACAGAGACCTTTATTATTTATTTAGACATTTCGTTGCAAGTTTTAACAGAATACAGCAAGCTAAAACGGTAGCCAAATATGTGATGACCTTGAAATTATTTTCTCTTTCCACGAATATGAAAATTAAGGAAGAAAAAAGAATAGCAATTTGCAACAGTGATAACATAAAAATTCCAACATTTCAGCTAAAAATTATAGTTCTGCTTAAGTAGTTAAGAAATGGCATTTTAGGTATAATCGGTCACCCTTAAAAAGAAATCACTGCTATTAATGTGCAGCAGTGGAAATTATGAGCATGTTTAATGAATAATGTGAATAAGTCTTCTTGGTAAGAGATTAAGTATAAAAAGCAAATATATTCTATTGTGGAAGATCGAAAGTGTAATTAACCTAAATAGGAAGATGTACAAAAACAATGTTTGCAATTATTAATAGATCTTTTCTTTAACTTTATATTAGTCGCAATATAGGCCACAGCATGAAGAGTCTCCTCTCAAATTACTTTTATTAATGTAGTTAAAATAAATTCATTACTTAATAAATTGATTAATTTTAATACTTTTTATTGAACCGTAGTCAAAAATTCATATTTAACTCGGAAAGAAAAACAATGGTGGACAGATTGAAGGGAAAATGTAAAACAAATTTATTTTAGGTTGAACTTCTCATTCCTAGCCAATTCCACTTTGTACTTTCTAATATCACAGCAAAAGTTTTATATTGTCCTGTTTTCGTTCCCTTATATGTAGGTATATATAGCTTTTTATTTTCGGTTGCCTTCCTGGATTTTTGTGATTATTTGTGTAACAAAACAGAAGAGAAGGCTACAAAAGCTCTCCAGCATTATTTGAGATTTTGTTCCAAACTATTTAACAAAATTGCAGAGATCTCAAGACAGACGTGTACAATTAAAATGGTTTCGTGAAGTGAATAGACAATGTAATATAATTAGGTACGGAAAGAAAATTGAAATATTAGATGAACATTTATTAATTTTTCTGATTTACGTGACTTTTAAAGGATGTAATTGGAAATTTTCCTTTTTCAGTATATAACTTTAAGGTGTATTTAATTAAATTTAAATTTATGTAAACAATTATTAAAACTTTAATGTTAGAAATAAGATGTGTATTACTTAATACTCTTTCTTAACTTGTATATATTATTTTTGCCTACTTCTAAATATAAAATGCAATTAATAGTCAGGTTCGCAATTACACAAACCTTTGTATATTTACAACCATAGCACGAGTTTATATTTATACCATCAAGCACTAGGATTCCTAGTCCATTCCAGCTATCATCTTCATTGTATATTTCCCCAACAGAACTTGCGATTCATGAACTGGAGATCCTCGGTTCAAACCTCACCAAGACTGTCCTCCCTGACTAAGTAGGTCGGTCTGGGGGCTCAGTTGGTTAGACGCTGGCCCACTGATCCCAAGGCTGCGGGTACAAATCCGGCCCACACCGATGGTTTTTAAGAGTACTTAAAAACGACAGCCCCATTGCTTAAAACCGACAGCTCCATATCAGTAGATTTAGTGGCATACGGGACAAAATTCCGACACACCAGCGACGCTGATATAATCCTGGCAATTGACAACGTCGTTGAACAACAAAATAATTTAATTTAACTGACCAAGGCTTTTTCCAGCTTTTCCTTAGTATTTATAACTAGAAAATGCTGGAGAGATGCCTTAAATTTGGTCTAGGAACGTCTCCTTCCGAAACTTCCTTTCCTAATTATCATTTATTTCATGTATCAACAATGTCTACCATCTGTAATGCCGTGTGATCAAAGAGCGGGTATTAAATACTAATACAAAATAATCGTGTATTTGTGGGAAATAACCTATAAAATCGGAGACAATACAAGGTAAATTTCTTTGGAAAAGCAACTTTCCTTACCTATGATTTCTTTTTGAGTCAAATTGAGAGCTCAAGTTTCAAAATTTGTGCATTATGCAGGACAAAAGACACTGCAAGGGTAGCACGTTTGATTTTCATTTGAAATGCAGATTTGAATACACAAATAGCTAGAAACGGTGGAACAAAAATGTATGAGGAGGGAGAAAGCTGGATCGGATCGGACCGGCATGTTGATGAGAATGCAGTGAGACGGGACAAGTGGAGGGTGAAGAAACAACAGTAGATGGCGATAACACAGCTCGGCTGAGCTGCGCTACCGAAGATTGAGTTACCGCATGGGCTAGGTCCGCGACAGTCACCGACTCCCAAAATCTAACCTTAATAGGCACTATGTGATGTTCCCAGGCTCCTCCAATCACACAGCCTTCCAAGAAACTACGCTCAACTTGTTGATTGCACACCAAACATTCGGACCAGACTTTTAAAGCAAACTGCATTTAAAGTAGGAATCTTTACAACTCTGTTTTGAAAACAATCCTTCTCAACGCTTTTAGAAAGATAGATCAAACAAGCTAGTTAGTACCAAAGTTATATATTAAGAAAATAAATCATTTTAAAAATTAAAAAATATAATAATCATAATAATAATTTTTAATAAAAAGTGATCAGAGTGTAAAGGTTTTTGGTAGCATCACTTGGTTCATAGGAAGCAGACACTTATGGATGGTCAGTTGAAATGAACGCATCGTAAGCCTTTGACATGGGATGCATTTAAAACAACGGACGCAGATTTGTTATACAGTGAAGCATATTTTTATATTTGTTTAAATATGGGCATAGTTTTATTTGATTGCTGAATTGTTTTATAATCTACATTGGTTGGCAATGTCTCAATGCAAATAATGAAAAGATTGGAAAAATTTTATTAACATAGTTATCACCATGACTAGTGTCATTCTTTCTAAACAAAACATACGCCTACCCAAGGAGAGAAACCTCAATGCTCTATAGGCGGCAAGGGGCTGAATCAAGAGACTTTGAGGCATTATTTGGCGGCGCGGGGTACTGTTGCTTCAAACTGTTTTACCAACGTGTGACCTACAAAACGTAATTCGGCTTCAAAATTATTGCATAGATGACTGGCGAATGTTGCTTCAAATGGTCTTCCCAACGTGTGGCTGGATGTTATTCTACAATGTACTGCGGCTAAATAGCCAAATGAAGTTGCCTGTTTGCGTATTCCCTTATTAACTTTGCCCTTCTTGTACATAGTTCGATGTGATAGCAGCCACACACGTTTTCATACAGCCTACATTCACAGTCCATATTTGGTTCGTGGTAGTTCTTATTCTTGCATATCATGTGGTGGAATCTATGGACTGTCAACCTGATGATATCGTGCCTTATTTCGATATTTTCCTTCGTCCATGCGCGGTCCATTATGACTCCTGTGTAGTAGAGTTCTGGTTGTATTTCTTCAAGTTTGCTCTTCAGTGTTGATTCTGTAAAGGGCTGGTGCTTGGTAGACTGTCTTGAGTTCCTCTATGAGGAATGTTTCCCTAGCCAGCAGGTGTACGAGTCTTGACTTTGTTGTTTTTGACACTCCTAGTACTTTCTTTATGTATCTCACTTTTACCCTTTCCAGGATGGATAGATTTTTCATTATTAAGTGAGGCCATATAATTTATATGCCGTAAGTCAATATTGGTAGGATTTTTACCTCAAATAGCAGCATCGCCGTCTCTAGGCTGAGGCCGTCTGTGGCTGAATATTGCTTCATGGTGTTAAACAAGTACAAGGTGGACAAGGCTCCATGTAAGCAAATAAAAGTATAGGCTATAGAATTTAAACTTATAGTGTACACAATACATCACATATTATACCGCAGATGATTTGTAGATAGTTACATTTACCAATATCTAAGTTTGGTGAAAACAAAGTTTAATCTGCTTGTTAGTAGATTCATATTAGTTTAGAATAAGGGAGCCTCTGGAAGGTTCTTCGGTTTGCCTACTATCCAAAGAGCTTTCTATTCGATTAACACTGTCGCGTAAAGTCCGACCACCCCTAAACGGAAAGTTGAAAGGAGACAGGAAAAGAATGACACTGAGTGCCGCAAAATGGTATACCTGTTTTAGAAAATTAGTTTGCATTTACAAGAAGCTTTTTTAAATTTTTTTTCTTTCTTTAGAGTAAGAAGTTTTTGTATAGACTAATTAATATACCAATTTCTAATGCGCATTTGAACAGTTAACATGATGTGAACTTACAAGCATAAGTAATCTGCTATAAAATTCAATTGGTTTAAATAAAAATTATTTTCCAATAAGCTGAATACTGTTAACGGCAGGTCAAAGTGTTGCTGACTAGTAGCATACCAACTTTCACCTACGCTAAGCGCCGCGGCCAATTAACTGATGATTGTTCAAACGCGACAGCATTGAAAACAAATACTACCATAACCAATATACCTGCTCAGAATGCAGCATCGCAATATTTGTAAATGACCCTGAGAGCTGAAGAAAACCACACTAACGAAGCTGTTGAGATGACCGAGCGTTCTGTGGCCCGTATTCGGAAGGTCGTGGGTTCCATTCCCGCAGCCATCGTTTCTGACCTTGACTTTTTGGGGGTTTTCTCAGGACACTCAAGTGAATGCTGGGACCTTGCATCGCCCCTTTCACTTATTTTTATTTCATTTATTTCATTCTCTCTATTCATCTTTCCAGGTTGTAAAAGCCAGCGGATTCGCCGACAGGGTTGCACTGTAGTGGTGCTTACCCTCTGAAAATACGGTGCTTGGCTAAGAGAAGTTGCTGTGGTCGACCGGCCGCCATCCCAGGGTGACTGGTTGCTCAGCCGGAACTGTCTGGTGGCGGGCTCTCTGTTGCGACCTGGAACTCCGTCGGACTGAAGAACTTGCTTGCACCTGTTAGGGATCCCCCGTAGTTGTAGTTCCGCCTGTGATGCGTTCTGGTCACTTGTACGGTGCTTACATCTCGTCCTTTCTCACGGGGAGGACACGCAATAAGCCATCGACTGACTCGGAATCCTTACTGTGATGGACAGACAGACAGGCAGCTCTTGAGATGAGGTCGATACTTATAGACGTATGATGTTTCATAACAGCTAAACTGGAAGCCTTTTACACGGCCAATCACAGCTGCCCTTCGCGACAGTTTCATGGATTTCTTTTTATCACTTTAATTTAAATACAAACATTTGTTGCACTTATGCACATCTACCAGAACAATGCAATGAAATATCTCTATAGCTTTTTTCCGAACTTAGTTGATATTTTGACTTCATCCTCTTCACTTGTTGGTATGCTTAAATGGAAAATCTAAACCGTGCAATTCCGTGCTGAAAGGTTTGTTCTCTGAACAAGACAGAGGCAAAATAATTCAGCTGTATTGGCACAATTAATGAAACTGTGAAAAACATAAAAATAAATACAACTTAAGATCCGGATAAATACTGGACCCGTATTTTTCTTATTATTCCTAAAACTACAAACGAGTTAAAAGTTTTGCTTAAGTGATCAAAATCCTAAAAGTAAAACGAGATGTTACAAGCGCTTTCTGGCTTGCATCCATTCGTGAACAAAGCCAAGATTCAATAAATAGTTGCTAGTGTAACCCTAAATAATTCAGGAAATAAACCCTGCTTTTGTTATTTTTATGTCATATTTACCGTCTAATTTCATATCAGCGACTTTGCCTTCAAATTTAGAGACAATTGCTCATTGGCAAAGATGTTTATGCGCTTTGCTGTAGATATAATCGTTTCATTACTTTTCGGTTTACACATTAAATCTTTCTCCTTCTTTGTCTCTCTTTCTCTTCTTAAGGCACTAGGGAAATAGGAAATAAGCCTAAGTAAAGTAAAATCCTCACTCTAAGCTGAAGTCGAGATCGAAGGAGATAATTTAATAATAATAATAATAATAATAATAATAATAATAATAATAATAATAATAATAATAATAATAATAATAATAATAATAATAATAATAATAATAATAATAATAATAATAATAATAATAATAATAATAATAATAATAATAATAATAATAATAATAATAATAATAATAATAATAATAATAATAATAATAATAATAATAATAATAATAATAATAATAATAATCATAATCATAATCATAATCATAATCATAATCATAATCATAATCATAATCATAATCATAATCATAATCATAATCATAATCATAATCATAATAATAATAATAATAATAATAATAATAATAATAATAATAATAATAATAATAATAATAATAATAATAATAATAATAATAATAATAATAATAATAATAATAATAATAATAATAATAATAATAATAATAATAATAATAATAATAATAATAATAATAATAATAATAATAATAATAATAATAATAATAATAATAATAATAATAATAATACATTTATATCATATTATTATTGTATCAATTATTTTATTTGCATCCAAATGCTTGTCGTGAAAGTGGTATCCACAATATGCATTGAAATAGAAAGAATTGACAAATAACACCTACAAAATGTTTCTGTGTGCTGTTTGGCAGTTCAGACGATTATTTCTCACTCATTCCTGGATGTCCCAACGCTTGGTATGTTGTGCGGAATGGCAAACTGATTAGTTTTCCCATAGAAACCCCTGTCCGGAAACGTGCGGTTTGCACGCTGGAGAGCGTCGAAGTTGAGAAGGAACTGTTGTGACAATTTGTTGACATTCCTTTTGACATCTTAATACGGAAGGTATGTAGCCCTTTAGCCATCTGTGTACTGGGATTAACAGCCTCAGCATAATAACATCCTGCGCATGCACTAAATTCCTGCATAGAATCCCTGGTGTGCATCCCACTGCGTTACTTGTGTAGTTTCCAGTACAGTAACGTTCTTCAGAGCAGTGCGGCACGTACCAGTACACAGCTGGGGAAATGGTGGACTTGAGCACAAGCACACCTTGCTGTAAATGTGCGAAATTACCTCAACGTCGGATATCCAAATCGATGGATTGGTAGAGGTGGACCAGTTCCATGACCAGCACGGTCGCCAGATCTGACACCTCACGACTATTTTCTGTGGAGTTGTATGAAGAGTATGATTTATGGCACTCCTGTAAAATCAGCAAGGATCTTATTGCTCCAGTACATGAAACGATTGAAAATCTTCATGCATTGGGTCATGTGCTTGAGGCTCTGCAATGACGAAAGAGGTACACAGTTCACAGCCCGTTTGTAATGTAGACAGCTCAATGTTGGATATATTGACGAAATGTGAAATTACATCCATCTCATACTTGGGTAAGCTACAGCGTCCAAACCGTGCATTTCCGGACAGGAGTTCCACTTGCCATCCCACACAACATACTAAGCGTTGTCGTTGCACCTATTCCCGCCAAACTTGCCACATATAACCATTGACACAAGGCGAAAACTCTTGTCTAGCTCGGAATTTGTATTTCCAGTCCATTTCACACAACTAATTGTTTAATTTTATGTAATACGCACAAAAGCTTGCAAGACTATGCATATCTTTTTCTTAGCATCATAAGAATAATTACTTACGTTTCCTTTGTTTAGATTTTCTTGTGTTTTCTTATATGTTTTGCGTAGGTTACAGGGTAGATTATATTACCTTAGAATGCTCCCAAAGAGACGTAAAGCTTGTGGCAGGATACTCTCATTTTTAGCGGTGATTTCAAGTAATTACTTCTATGTAATTAGCCTAGGCTGTGACTCTTTCTCTCGTGGGTAAAGAGAGCTGGTAAATTCTGAAATAATTATCCGCGAAAGAATTTTTACAATCATGCGAACATTTATTTATCCTGTGTATTTGTGTATTTTATAAATATTCATTCATCTATGTGTTTTTTCCTTTGGAGTGTCCTGCATTTTACTGCAGTAATGTAATACTGAATTGTCTTATTGCGCTACTTTGTATTGTCACATCTGTTGTATGCTACTATTGGTCTAAGAAACTTCATTGTTGTTTATCGTACTGTAGTCTTGTGGTGAGTGGTTGTTGTCTATGTAGCAGTAGACACGGTTTATATCATTTCATGGTTTTAGCATTAATTACATTTTTGCTTAAATCCGTTTCTTTAACACAGGTCCTCTCAAGGTGCATGCACCAGTGCATTGCTCGGTGCAAGATGCACAACAAGGCTACGAAAAGTTGACCTCGGTGCAAACCTCCATTCCCTTTTTCCTTACCCTTATCTCTCTCGCTTAGCCGTCTCCCGCTTTCCCACTTTCGCCGCTATTTCTTCCTCACTGCGTGCGGTGCTCAGTGTTAAACTGGTCAATTTCTTCTTTTATTGACCAAATCTATTATATTATTTTAATGATCTAGAAATCATGGTCTGAACCTCATTTTTGGATGAAGAATGCTCTTCTCCAAGATGCAGCAACTTCTTTAATTCTTCCTCGTTATCCTCCCCTATGATTTCACAATATGTTATACGTGTGCTCTGTTATAATGTCTTTCAACAGATTATTTCTTACACGCGAAATTATAGTAACGCAGATGAGGAATTGCCTCTGTTTTCACGACTTTCAAAAACTAAGAAAATTCCTACTCTAATTTAAATGGATTTTCGGTATTTTTTGCTTTCTTTGGAGCAGATTGCCCCATTATTGGGTAGCTTATTGAAAGTACTTATTTCATTGATAAACAAGCCATCTATCAACGCAAGCTTCCTCTCTTCTTCGCACTACAGCGCGCGAGTTGAACCTGGAGTAACAGTGACTTTTCTGCACGTTGGATTGCACCCGGAGCAATTTTAAGCTTTGAGAGGTCCTGTTTTAATACCTCTTATGTTGTACCCTAGGAAGTTATATTTCGACACTGTTCAATTAGATCGAACTATGTAATGGGATTTTAGGTCAGATTAGATTGGATTTAGAGGACTCGTTTAGGCCTTCTAGCCTCCCTGCACTGCAACCTAGAAGATCTATTGTGCTGACTAATACTATCCAGTCCCAGTTCAACTTGAACCTCTTTAGGAAGCCAAGAGGCTTCCTGGGGTGGTATTCTGAGCTTCTGATGAAGGAAAGGGACTGTATAGATACCACTCTCTATAGCGAGCAATAGCTTCACTATTGCAAAATATATGCATCGCTGTTTCATTGTCGATGTCACAGAATCGACAACTTTTAGGTTACTTTTCCCCATCTTAAAGAGATGATTTCTAAGAAGGCAATGCCCAGAAAGAAGGCCAAAAATTGACCCAAGTTCCTATTTATTTAATGTAAGTAGTTCCTTAATCCTTTTGTCCGAATAGGTGATGAAAATTTTCGCATATATTAATTTTTGGAATGTTATTCCAGTAATTAATTTTCATTTTCTGTTCCCATGTTTTAACCTTATTCTTAAGGGAAACTATTCGGAACACCACAGAAAGCTTCAGAAGGATAACCGCAGGCCTTTATTGGCATTTTCATGAGCACAAATTTCAATAGCGTACACTTCCGCCTGAAAGATGAAGGGAACTGATCCCAGGGCCTTAGAAGAGTTAAACTTTGCCACACAAACCCCACACCAACCTTCCCTTCCATCCTTGATTCGTCTGTACACCATATAAGTGCTTCTTCAAATTTTGGACCAACATCTTCCCATATGTTGTGATCTGTTAGGATCACTTAGAAGGCGTGAACAGAATTGATTACTTTGGGCATAGTATCCAAGATTTAATAGTATTATCCTTTTCAATTTCTGTAAGGATATTCATGTGATCTATAAGATCTCCTGACTTACGGATATTGTCCTTTGCCGTCTGAGAGCTTCAGCCAATGCCTACTTTCTCACCTGCAAATGCAGAGGAGGGGGATCCAGCATTGCCTCCAGTTGGACAAGCTGATTGCAACAGTTATACTGAGAAAGGCAAATCTTTGCACATTCTGCAAACAGACTTGTGCTTTCTTCTCTTTCGTTTTTAGTCAGCATACCAGATAGGCATAAGTAACCATAGGCCTATTAATAGCCACACAAACCCAGTAGGTCATTTTAGGCTGTAGACTCTAGTTCTTACCCATGCATTTACGGCATATCCACAATGCTGCCGTAGCTTTCTCAGCTGTTCTTTTAATGGGATTTAGAAGGCCATCACTTTTTTTCTCTACAAGGATGTTATTATTGTATAATTTCGCTAGCATACATGTTTATGCGTTTTCATTCAATTTCATTCTTTTCTGCTACTACTTGTCGTCAGGCATTCAAAATTAAAATTCAAACGCTATTTTTATTTGAAACCACAAGATTAAGTTGGGATGGGAGAATGTTTAATACGGATTGAATTTATTGAATTTGAATTTATAAAGCTAAAATAAAAATCCCACCGTTATTTAGCTAAATTGCTTCATGATTGAATGGTCTATTGATGGATAGTATAAAAACCCACTTTAACACAACACTAGATGAACTATAAATCTTAAGGAAAGTTTGGGACAGCTAATGCAATTTTTTCGCTTCCATTGCCTTCAGGAAGACATTTTTAAAGGGAACTTCTAGAGAACTTTAATTGACATTAAAATATTCTATATTGTCATTCATGGCACTTTTACATCAAAAGCTAATGTTCCTTTGGATAACGATACTCACAAAATGATAAGATTGTAGCAACATATGCAATTGCTTAATATTCAAGATTTCCTCGAGTTTTATTGTTGTAAAGTGGTATCATAAAGTGATCAGTTGGCAGCGATAAACAGCCGCGATTTATAGTTCAACGCTTCCTTAAGTTTTATTGATCCAATGTAGTGCCATAAAAAGACTGGTAGCAATACACAGTCACCAATGATTGAAATTTAACATTTTATCGGGTTTTATTGTTGGAAAGCACTATTACAAAACATGGGAACCGCGAAGGGAGGGCAAGCGAGGCGAAGGGGGGGGGGGGACGGCCCCCTTGAAAATTAGTGTTGTATGTGTTGTAGGTTTAAAGGGCGCTCAACTTCGTGACCATCAGCACCCTTAAAAACAGTTCATGGCAATAACCAGATATAAATTTCAATAAAAAATAGAATTATTACTAAAGAAAGAAAATATATAAATATACAAAACAGTAGCAAATGCCAACATTGAAACAAAGCTATAAATATATCAAAAGAGTATAAAACATTAGGTATATAAAGCTTCAAATCCTCAAAAACATGTTGCACTTACTTCTCTCAGCTTATTACCGCGGAGAGCTGACCACTCGTGCCAGGACGACAGCACCGCTCTCGACATTTCAAGCCTTAAGTCTTCCGAAGTAACAGGTGAGATGGTAATACTGGATTCTGTAGCTGCCCTCTTTGCTGCCAAATCCGCTATTTCATTCCCAGGTAAACCTACGTGACCAGGAATCCTTGCACACATCACGCTAACATCAGAAGCGTGTAAAACATGAAGGACATCCTGGCTGCGTTGTACAATAGGATGGGGTTGTAGAGCTCACGAAGGCTCTGAAGTGCACTAAGTGAATCACTCAATATCGGGCAGTCACCTAACTTGCGACGGCGCACATATAAAACGGCTCGGTAAATTGCACACAGCTCTAGATTAAAAATGGAAGTGCTATCAGGAAAAGCGAATGTATATGGTTCGGTTCCATTAGCATAAGCACATACAACACCGCTGGTGCTCTTGTATCCATCGGTGCAAATAAAATGTCGGTCAGTGTAGCCTGACAAAAATTCTATAAAACACGTACGAATACTACTAATAGGCATCGTGGGTTTCCGGTGTGCGGTCATCCCAAGATCTACATGAGACAGGTAACCGGGGCGGGCGGGGGGGGGGGGGGGAGGCTAGAGCTTCTCACCCTTGACAAACATCCCAGGTAGTTCAATAGCAAGATTCCTTACAAGCTCCTGGAAAAGAAAACCCGCTGGCTTAGGACGAAGTGTGCTTTTCCTATACCGTTCTCTTAGCGTGGTGGTGAAAAACAAGCAAACGTTGGGTGCTTAGACATACATCTAAGCACACAACCATAATTTGCCAAGAGAATCTCACGCCCATATTTCAGAGGAGGTTCTGCGGCCTCGGCGTACTAAAAGGCTCAGACTTTACTTGTTGGAAAAGCTCCTATTGCCATGTGGATGCCCCTATTGTGGACCGCGTCTAATCTTCTCAGCACAAATGGTCGTGCTGACGAATAAACAATATACCCATAGTTTAATTTGGATCGGACCAGTGCGCGATACATTCGCAACAAAATTGTCCGATCCACTCTCCACGATTTGCCATTTAGTACTCGCGTGATATTCAGATAACAGTCACATCGTGCTCTTAGCTGTGCTACATGCGATGACCATATCCAAGATCAAC
Organism: Tenodera sinensis; assembly: GCA_030765045.1. Taxonomy (NCBI): domain Eukaryota; kingdom Metazoa; phylum Arthropoda; class Insecta; order Mantodea; family Mantidae; genus Tenodera; species Tenodera sinensis. The sequence continues at coordinate 76,562,465 of CM060966.1, read as the reverse complement.
CCCAGGAAATGCGTCTCATCTGCGAAGGCAAGTACATCTGGACCGAAACGGAGCGAAGGTGGTAATCGTCTCCTATGACACCAGAAATTAACGCAGATTCACTTCTCAGTTGAGAAACGGAAGCCGTTTTTTGAGCTCCATTCTCTAAGGTTGTTCAAACATTGCTGCAAGCACCATTGTAAGAATGCTGTACGCTGAGAAGTGCAATAGACAGCAAAGTCTATTACGAATAGGCATGACGAAACTCCAGGTGGAACACATTTGCAGATGGAGTTAATTGCTATAGCAAAGAGCGTGACACTTAGTACCAAACCCTGAGGTACTCCCTACTCCTGAACCAAAGAATTCGAAAAAACCGAGCCGACTCCTACTCGGAAAAAGCGATCTTTCATAAACTACTGAACGAATAGCGGTAGGCGTCCACGTATTTTCCAGGTATACAGGGAACGTAGAATCCCTGCTCGCCAGCACGTATCATAAGCCTTCTCGAGATCAAAAAATATCTAACGGTTTGACAGTTCTTCATAAATCCATTGAGTATCTGTGTCGATATGACACAAGATGGTCTACAGTTGAACGGCGTCGTCGAAAACTACATTGGATGGTGGTCAGTAGATTATGACTTTCTAACCACCATAGCAATCATCCACTGATCATGCGTTCCATCATCTTGCAAACGCAAGTCGTGAGGGAAATAGGACGATAGCTGGAGGGAAGATGATGATCCTTTCCAGCCTTCAAGATGGGAATAATGGTGGCCTCCCTCCAATTTTCTGGGAGTATACTGTCAACCCAAACACGATTATAAACCTCGAGCGGGAATGCCTTACCTTCAGGAGAGAGCTGTTGTAACATTTGCACATGAATACCGTCTGGTCCTGGTGCTGATATTTGCGAAGATTTAGGAGAATGCTCTAACTTCACCATGGGGAAAAGGTGATTGTAATCTTCTACGTTTCTAGAACGAAAGGCGAAGCCTTGAGATTGCACCTGAGTTTTAATTGGAAGGAACTCAGGGGAGTAGTTTTCACTTGAGCGAAAGCACTGCCAAATGTGTAGGCCACATCAAATGAATCAATAACAGGTCCTGAGGCTGTTTTCAGTCCCGCTATAGGTATATGGGTCGACTTAGCTGCAACAGGCCTTAGCTTATCCGACACAACCGAGGAAGCTGCATTTCGGTTAAATGAAGCTACAAATTTGCTCCATTATGTCCTTTTGCTATCCTTAGCGACCTGTCTGGACCTGGCACGCATTTTCTGATATTGGATTAAGTTATCCAACGTAGGGTGACGTTGGAACGCCCTAAGAGCTCTGCAGAAAGCCGCCATTTATAGAATTTCATTTCCTTCCATTTTGCTGATTCTTTTAATGCTTTTGAATTTTTCTTATAACATATGACGCCACATATAGAGTTGCGTAGGATAGACAAGCTTCAGAGGAAGAACTTAGCACATCCACCTGTAGAAGATCTTTTGTGCCTATGCCCCTAATAGTTTGCCTTCGGAAGGTAGGGGTGAGATGAGGAGATAACGGTGGTCCGACCTGAGAAGGAACAACAGGGAAGAGCAGGGTCCCTAATAACTGCAGATTTGAACTCCGCGTTGGCGGCTTGTAATCCGGCTTCTCTCCCTCCCCTTGCGGTTCTAGGTCCCCTGGCGTGCCTGGAGTCCGAGACATCTTCCAATCCTAAGGATGAGGATTTACAGAGAGCAAGCACCTGCCTTGCACCCCGAAACTCCCACCGACACTTAGAACCCTAAAACTACCAAGCAGATGAAAGGTGAACTGAAATTAGGAGTGAGGTGAAATGGAGGGACAGAAAATTCGGGGATACTATTATCCTTCCCAGCATTCGCCTAGTGACCCAGGCAAACGCCTGAAGAAACCAATGGGTCAGGAAGGTCGGCCATGGGAATCGAACCTACGACCTCCCAAATGCGAGCCAACTTGCTTGGTGCCACATGTGAAGACAGACAGAATACTGCAGTGAAATTATTTCTGCGAAAGGAATTTTGAGAAGGAAACGTTCCAGGCCTAAGTTTGTGGTACCACTTTGCTTTTGCCAATTTTAATTATCGAAAGTTGTATGATATATGTTTTATTCAGTATTAAAAAGAATAAATATTGGACTACATCTGAGGTAGACCCTGACTCTTTCGACTATTAGGGCCCCCTTCAATATTTGCATGTTTCTACTATTAATTTTAACTAACTTCCCTCCCTTTCTAAGTAGTATTGCTTTCCTAACTGATAGTTATTCGCTTTCGTTTACTTGCCCATCTTATATCAACTGTTTCTCTATTTGCACACTTCACTAATCTTCACTAACCCAATTTCACTATATATAATTTCACTTGGCAAAGCGTCCCTTTCTTTCTTTGTTATCTTGCACCAGTTTTTACTATTTACAAACATTGCGTTCCTCTATTTATCTACCCTTTATTTCAAATTTTTATCACTATTACTTCTTTAACCTCCTTCACCTCACTTTTTCGGGATTTCTCACTTATACTTCAGCTGCCTCCCCTTTCCATTTTCCGTCGGTCTGGGTGGCTCAGTTGGTTAGACGCTGGTCTACTGATCCCAAGGTCGCGGGTTCAAACCCGACTCAGGCCAATGGTTTTTAAGTGTGCTTAAAAACGACAGCTCCATGTCAGTAGATTTACTGGTATGTAAAAGAACTCCTGCGGGACGAAATTCCGGCACACCGGCGACGCTGATATGATCCTGACATTTGACAGCGTTGTTAAGCAACAAAATAATTTTTTAATTGCTTTTCCATTTTACGGTTATTTAAGTTCGTTTGCGGCTTTTATCAACCCAACTTCTGATTTCCCAATATTCCATTCCACTTGCTCATGTTTCTCTCGTCTGCAAACCCTGATTCCATTGTATTCTCTGTTCCCTTTCCAGGATTTTCTAGCCATTTTAAGCCTTGTACTCCTTGACTATACCTCCCTAGCTTTCGATTTCTCCTATAGTTCTGAACTTTTTCTATTCCCCTGTGTTTCCAGTATGTTTCACTCTGCATTCATCTTATTGCAATTGCATTTGGCCTCTTTTCTTGGCTATTTCGTGTGCTTTCTCCACGCTATTTACATTAAATAGTTCATACCCACATAAATGCCTCTCTTGTTTTCTTCGTTCCACTGACCCACATTTCTAAATATTTCCCTTTCTTCCTTGTTCAGCAATAGTTGTCGTCTCTTCCCCTTCACCCTCACATCTTTGTATGACAGAGAGCAAACTTTTAATCATAATTATGTAGTTTCCATACTTTGGTGACAGTAACTGGTGTATTATGAGGTATGTATATGATTTCTTAAGATTGGTTTTATACTATTTTGATTTGTGTACTCATCTAAATCCATATATATACTTCTTATTTGAAGTTAACTTTTGTTTCTTTTATATATATTTCAGGGGAGAAGAAGATTGTCAATTAATAAGGGTTTATTAAATTGAATACTTTGCACTTTGGTGATTTTTACTTTCATCATTTAAAATTGTAAATAGTAAAATAATAAATTCATATAGGTGTATATGAATTTGTATTTATGGATTTCGAATAGTATGCATTTTTCCTAAGAAAATATTTTTAAGTTCTGAAAATAGTATGATGATAAGCGAAAAGAAAATATTTGCAACAAAACTGAGAAGAAGAAAAGGTGAATTAGTACAAAGCAACTCAAGATGATATACCGGAGAGGTAAAGAAGAACATTAGAAGGAAAAGAAACAAGGTAGTTCTGAAAGTGGCAACAATAGTGCTAGTCTTTTATTACAGTGGGTATCTATATGATATAGCACCAGAATCATTACCGCATATATACCGGTACTCCTTGAAGGAAACAAAGAAGTTCCACCAAATTTATGCCCTTTTTATCTTTTGAAGAAGCGTGTAACGCAACCGGCAACACATAGGTCAAATTTGTTATCCCATAATTCCGAACAAAGGCACTCGACCATCTGGGATTGAAAGAGAGAAAAAAAGTCACGTCCTTTTCCCTCGCTTTTACTGTCAAATTTAAGAGTTGGTTGTTGGTATTCAGGGAACGATGGAAGCGAGGCGGTCGTTTCAGAGCCCCCTAAAAGGCTACGACTGTTGTGACCACATTAAATGTATTGTGTGGCTTTTGTTTTCCTGAGGCTGCGTGTTACTCGGGCCGAGCGGCGCGTGCCACTGCCACTGGGGCCCTGAGTGTAAAAACGACACATGTGTTCCATCCGAGCATACGAAATTACAGCAGCTGGCTTACTCGACATAGCAGTGCTCTTCTGAGACGCATAGTCAGCCAAAACCGATGCTCACTGAGTTAAATGAGCATTGTATCGCTAAAATAATAAAGGTTTTAAAATTGTAGGTTAATTAAATTAAATAGAGCCACGTATTAGGTACAGCATGAAATAACATAAAACAGTGATGTCCAAATTTGTCTCTTCACCACCCCACTGTTTCAGTCGGAGGGAGATTCACGGCTGTGGCGTAAAGACTCACAAGTTGTCAGTATCCAGTGACGGACACAAACATGATTCTATGGCAGTTTCTAAGTCATTCCTTGAATTTTCTGGGAACGTGCTCAGAAGATCTCTTCCTTCTGGATAATTTTTGCATAAATGGTAAACAGCAAGAGACAGGTAAAAGCTTACTAAATAAAACATGTAGATCTCGTTAAAACACTTATTCTTCTTTTCCCGATTACCCTCCCTTATGTAGGACTTACACCCCCTAGGACTTACAAGCCAGTGCCTAGGGTCAGAGGCCTGTCGGGGAGCACAGGAACCTCTGGACCGGACAGAGTGAACACCTGGAAGCAGGTGGTCAGCCAAGCACCAGGTGTGATAGTGAGGAAGAGGATGATATGAAATTCAGGCGAAATTGATGATTGGAAATGTGATAGTGGAGTAATTGGTGGAATGAATGGCTGGGGAAACCGGAGAACCCGGAGAAAACCCGCCCAGATGCCGCTTCGTCGTTAAAACAATTTTTCAACTACTTTGTATTTTTGACTGAATCGTTTTCCAATATAATCTTCATTATTTGCGTGAATTTACCAATATTTACATCTTTCTCAAATAGGAATATGTTCTTCTTTGCTATTTCAATGTAGATGTAGCAACCTACTTGCTACCATTCTTAGGTTTACAGTCGAATATTTATCTACACGACTTAACGTAACAAGATAATAAATAAAATAACTGCAACTATACGAAATTCTGAGAGAAGAACCTCTCAAGGGGTATTCAAGATTATAAAAACATTTAATATTACTACTTTATTCACGCATTCTTCTTTCAAAAGTTCGTTATCATATAGGTACTTCTAGTTCATTGAAATAACTGCAGATATCGTTTCACTGCACATTTAGTGATTTGTACAAAGAGGTCTATGGTCCCTTGATTAGCATTCTAGCTTCTAATTCGAAAGGCCTGGGTTTGAATCTCGGCTTAAAGATGCGCATTTTTCTTCACCCAGGATTACTCCCCCCCCCCAGGTTCGGGCTGAATGAGTGAGTGTGTTGGGTTTAAGGGCCCGTCGACAACTTGGTCATTAGGGCCCCCCCAGGTTGGGGAAATATGAGATAGACGTAGAGTATGACGGAGGGGATTTCACACTGAGCTAACTGTTGAAGCTATTGTCAGACCCCGGGAGGAAGAGATGAAATAAAGAGCGTCTTAGAACCCGAACGGAAAGTGCTAGGCAGCGTGAGAGTTTCCTGAAGATGAAGATGCATCTCGATACCAGGGTTTACCAAGCAGCCACCTCACGCGACTACAACGCCACCCATCCGCCCAGAACAGCAGTTACAGTTCACAAAGTCCCCTATACAGCAGCGCCAAACTCACCCATCGCAAACAGTTTCGACCCTGAATCAAAATGATGGCGAAATGAAATGGAGTGGCAGGAAAATTGGGGAATGTAATTTTCCTTCCCTTCATTTACCTGGTGACCCCAGAAAATCTCGGAAAAGGCTTGATGGTTCAGGAAGTGTTGTGTGTGTGTGTGTGTGTGTGTGTGTGTGTGTGTGTGTGAGTGTGTGTGTGTGTGAGAGAGAGAGAGAGAGAGAGAGAGCGAGAGAATTTGATATGTATAAAGAAAACCCAAGGTTAACAAGCCCTCTTATTAACGGAATAATATACAATTGGACATCTTTGCCGATGAGCAATTGTTCCAAAACAATACCGCCGATATAACCTTACTTTCTGTGGGACTAGTGATCGCCTCATGTCCCTCTCAGGCGGTGGCGCGGTCTTCTCAAACTTGGAGCCGCTACTTTTCCCTCAATAGCTGCTCAATTGGCCCCACAGAGACCTCACGAGGCTGAGTGCACGACGGACCAGGTCCTCCAGCAGAAGAAAATCCCCACACTGGTTCCGGGAATCGAAGCTGGCCGTCCCGCTTGATAAGTAGTTGCGCTAGCACCTCACTAAGGAGACGACCCTTATATGTTAAAGGTGGCATATAAATGGAACCAGAAAAGAAGGGATACATAAACTTAAGCCATAGCCATATCTTTTAAAAGCGGGTCTTTATGTGATAGTTTAGAAATTCCACTTTTTCCATTAGCACGAGATGAAAACGATTAGTGACTTAGAACTTAAAAAAGGTATAAGAATTTGAAAATTAAAACCAGGGACAAAGATTATGTAATAACTTATGAATGCTGAAAAAATAAATCTAAAAAATCCCAATTTTAAAATATTTTAAGCTTCTCCGTTTGCCCGTTTTGGCTCGGCATCACTAAAGACTTGTTATATTTGCAATAAAGAGCAAATTCTGTGTGACCTATGATATCCATACACAGTGAAACAGGAATGAAAGTTGGTGACATGAAAATGAAGCAGAAATCCTTTTTCAAAACATTGTATAGTCTGTAAACATATGAAAGAATATGGCTTTTCTCAAAGAATTATCAAAACCGATTTGAGTAACTCCCTCTAAATCCTAAATAAAATAACTGCACTTTAAAATATTTTAAGCCTCTCCATTTACCCCTTTTGGCTGTGCGGTGTTTTGCCTGTGCGTTTCCTCGGCGCTCTTTGCCGTCTGCCGCTATTATAGAAAGGCGCGAATGAAATCGTACATTTTTACTTTCTCTACTGGTAAGTAGGGGAAGTATTGTATTCCACCCAAAAATTCGATGTCGAGATTTCACTGGAAATATATGTTTTGAGGCCCTCTGAATCCAAAAAAAATAGCGTTTTTGGAAGAAGGTCCGTATGTGTCTGTCTGTGTGTCAGTCTGTGGACAGCATAACTCAAAAACCAAAAGTCGGTTAAAAACCAAAGTTAGTATTTAAGTTTAATATATTTTAAGGATGCAACACAAAGATTTTGAAGAATATAGCCCCACCTTAAACTACCCTTTACATTGATTTTCTTGAAAATGGCTCTAACAATGTTGATTAAAATGCCATATATTTGAGATATTTTTATGAAAAATGAAATGTATATCTTGAATTTTCTGGCTGTAGCCTATGTAGTCCTATTTAGTCCGGATGAGTTTTGAATAACTCGTAAAGCGTAAGAGATAGACAAATACTTACTGTACAAGAAATGTAGATCTTGCTAAAATACACAATTTATGTATCAATAAATTTTTTTGTAGAGTGAACCATTTCGGAGATATTCCTTGTTTTCTGTATCAGTTTCAGAAAACAGAACTTTCATGCAATGGAGCATCGTTGTTCATTTTTTATATGTTAAGCGTGCAAAGAGAACGGGATCTCCAAGCTTTAAAATATTTTACTATCGCTCAAAGCCTACTGTATTCCAATATTCCCCTTGCACGTACAAGGAAATAAGCACCAAGATAATTTGTATAAATATTTATCTCAACTAGCACGAAAAAGATATAGGAATTTTAAGAGTTGGTAAGAATGGTTAGTACAAGAGTAGAGAAAGTCTTGTGAGTGCAATACATCAGATTTTTAAAACTACTTTTAAAGGCTTTACCTTCAACTTTATGAAACGAGATACTGAAACTGGTCACTGTCGTCCATACATTTTTGGCACGTCTTCAGGAAACTATCCATCACTTGCCATGGTTCACAATGAGAAATCCGTGCAATTTTCTGGCGGATACTTCGTTTTAATTCTTCCAGGGTGTGTGCTCTTGTCTTACACACTTATGTTTTGAGTTACCCTAGAGATAAAAATCACAAGAGGTTAGGTCGGGGGAACGAGGGAGCTACAAATTTCTACTATTAATTCTGTTCCTGAAACAAAACTTTCAATTGTTCTCTTTGATTGGCCGAATGAGCTGTTGCAGTCTTGTTAAAACAAGTACGGGCGTCATCTGTTAACTCGAAAAAAAGTAGGCCCTGTAACTCAAAACCTAATATTTCTCATGTAGTAACCCTTCATGGTGTGCGGTGCGCCATTAGTGATTAAAGGTTTCTCAGAGCTCCAATAAGCGATTTCTATCCCTGAGGTAACTTAAAACATAAAGTGTGCAAGACCAAGCCACACACCCTGGAAGATTTAACACAAAATTGCCAGCATTTCTCAACGTGAACTACGACGAGTAATGGGTAGTTTCCTAAACTGGTGCTCAAAATCTAGGTATGAATGACGGTGACCAGTTTCAGCAACTTCTTTCACAAAGTTGGTCAGTATATCCTTTAAAAGTAGTTTTAAAAATGTTGCAAGGTTGCATATGTGTCTTTCTATGATAGCGGCAGACGGGAACGAGCGCCGAGGAAGCGGACAGGCAAAACACCGCTCATCTGGTATAAGAGGCCAACTTAATCCTGAAATATAGAAGGTCTCCATGCCGCATAGAACCACATGCTGTTGTTGATATGCGGAGTACTAAGGGAAACTGGGTATAGGGACATGATGCAAATGAGATATAATCCGCTTAAAATGAAGGCCTCCAACTGAACTGTCAAGGTACTCCTTCATGCAATGCAGAAATATAGTGTGCTCACTTACCTCCAATAATCTAAAATGAAGATCCAGCTTTGCAAGCTGCAGATCATATTCAGAATGGCTGTACTGAAAATCCTCTGGGCCGATATCTTCCTTTTGCCGTCCTTCGCGTCTGTTTTCCGGTTTCTTAACATTCGGCAGGGCTACACCAAACGGCACGATTACCTGCAGTGCTAAGGAATTAGAAACTACTGTAATTATTGTGGTTTTGAAATCGCTGTATCAAGGCTTATCATATATTAGTCTTGCACTCTCTCTTCTTTCTTTTTTTTCTTTTTTTTTTTTTTTTTTTTTTTTCCCGAAGTAAATTCCATTGAACAAAAAGAATAAGTAGAGTGAGGAGTCCATTAATTTTATATTAACGATGTTATTAGTCAATATCAAAATTAATTACTTAAATACGTTAACACAAATAAATTTATCAACAGTAAATATTAGGTATTCAGATTGCCATCTGAACACAGGACGCCTTAAAGTTGCAGTACATAATTTAACTGAGAGATCAAAGAATTATTATTGAGGAGTTTCGAATCAAAGAAGCGAAGTTATTGAGTTCATGAGTATAAAAAACTGTGAAGAAAAGTAATAATTAATAGTAAAATATTGCAAGATGTAAGTCACTTGAAGTACCTATATTTCCATGCACAACAGATGTACCAGATGTAAGGTACTGCTTCGGTTATACGTTAACTAGGGATTCTACATGATGAGTGTAACAAATACGCTCAATACAATTATCGTCAATAAAAAACGTTTCGCCGAAAGAAAAAGTAATTTGTGTCAAATAGGTATTTGGAGACTTGTAGCTTCTTGAAAAATGGATATAAATGGTCTATTGTTCCACTAACTGTCACACAAACATTGTGTGAACACTGTAATGCATTTCTACATTAATTCGAATGGATTTATTCACAATTTAATTCTAAAATGGCATGCAAGGTTTAATTTCTAAAAGAGACTTGGCAACGTTACGTCGTGATTAGAGCAAGATAATAAGAACAAAGGTTGATGTAAAAGATGAAGTTTGAAACCGCAGTCAAAAGGAACAAATCAACTGTAGACAAACACATCTAGTAAGACGCCTGTCATTGTTTCCTTTTTAACCATGTTGTCTATTTTCATTGTATCTGTGGCATACAAATGCTTAGGGAGTTATCTAAATGGGTGATCATTCGGTTCAGTTTAATATTTAGCAGGGTTCATTGTTGAAAAAATCCTTTGACATGCAGAGGAATTTCCAATAAGGGATCGAAAACTAAATCTGGAAAACAGGGGCCTCTCCGTATGTCTGGAATGGCAATCAATTAGTTCAATATGATTGTTTTCTTTTGGCAAACGATTACACTGTAAATCTACTTCTTCTTGCTTGTAACCAGAAAAAACATCTGCAATGAAAGGACTAGAGAATATTAATGGACTTTTCAAGTCATCTAAAATACGAAAGCCTCTTATGAATAAGCGCTTACTTTCCCTACCAGGTGGGGAACAGGTGTTACGGAACCGATGCCTATTCTATTTAGATTTAACAAACTAAGGTTCGCTATGAAGAATACTAACATAGCTACAACAAATCTTTGAGGGTCAAATTCATTGACTCGTTGGGTCGTGCAATGAAAACCAATTGCCAAAAGTGAGAAAATCTTAAAGAATTGTTTTTGTAAATGTGGAATGTAGAATTGTTTTGTCTTTCTGAACCAATGTTAGTTTTCTTATAGAAATATTATGTATATATCTCATGATTTTCCAGTTGCGGTGTTTGAAATTCATCTACTTTATGCAAAATCGCTATATTCAGATTGAGGTGGATTGGGGTAGATATATTATGTCCCTTTTAACTTCCACTTGATGTCCTTTAAATTATTCATGGTTTCAGAGCACGGTGCAAAAATCGCCCTTGTGCCTTGATATGGTGTGAGAATAGGAGTACGGCCGCGCCGTAGCCAAGTGGTTAGATCATTTGCTTCTCACCAAAGCGGCCCGGGTTTGATCACAGGCAACCGCATGTCGGATTCGTGGTGAACGAAGCGGCGCTGGGTCAGGTTTCCTCCGGGTTCTCCGGTTTCCCCCAGCATCTCATTCCACCGGTGCTTCATCTTCATTCCATGTATCATCAGTGTCACCGCCTGCGGTGCCGTAGCGGTAAAAGAAGGCGTTAAACACTACAAAAAAAAAAAACAGAAGCGCATTAAAGTAGATGTTCAGTCGGGAAATATTAGGAACCCTCTGTACTGTGTTTTCCGCCATCGCATCTGGTCATGTTGCCAGACATTTTATAGTACATGTAATTGTCTATTTTCTTAGTGAGTGTCATTTCGTAGCGTAAGGGCCTATTGCGGCTTATTATAGGAACTTTTCGGGCTAAATGCTCTAGTCGACGACGGGTCCTTAAGCGCCACTCGCTCATTCACTCACTCGCTCGCTCACGCACTCAGTCACCCATTCACTCATTATAAGAACCTTTATCAAGGGTTTTGCCTACCATATGAAGGTTGTGAATATGCATTTATGCTTGCGCGCGTGTTAATGAGTGGATGTGTGTGTGTGTGTGTGTGTGTGTGTGTGTGTGTGTCTGTGTGTGTTGTGTGGTGTGTTGTGGTGCGTGGTGTTTGTGTGTGTGTGTGTGTGTGTGTGTGTGTGTGTGTGTGTGTGTGTGTGTGTGTGTGTGTGGTGTGTGTGTGTGTATGTGCGTGTAATCTTTATCTTGAATTCTTAAAAACATTCTAAATTACTTTGGGCATTTCATATGTGAGTTACTTTGTTCCTGGATAGTCGAACAGCACACATTCCGACGACAAGTATGCATACGTAATTTTAAAATGGGATGAACCAAATGAGTAAAATTATAATACGTGTAGAATTTGCTGGTTAGTTGAGTCAAACAGGAGAACAGAGCACTAACAACAGTAATAGTGATTATTAATGATGATAATAATAACAATAATAATAATAATAATAATAATAATAATAATAATAATAATAATAATAATAATAATAATAATAATAATAATAATAATAATAATAATAATAATAATAATAATAATAATAATAATAATAATAATAATAATAATAATAATAATAATAATAATAATAATAATAATAATAATAATAATAATAATAATAATAATAATAATAATAATAATAATAATACATTTATTTTACTGAAGTACTGAGACGTTACACGCATTGGACTGCCTGCTGAAATTGGCTCTGACACTATACCTTTAAAAGTTTTCGTGGTAATGTTAATGGAATCCCAAAGGAAAGAATGTTAATAAACAAGTGGTATTACTTTCTGAGGCCAGAATGATGGAATCAAAAGGTGGTTTTCGATCTTTTCATGGTATAATAACGCATGATGATATGCTGAAAGATAGCGCATAAATGCCAAATGCTGAAAAGTACCGTTTTAATAGGAAATGCAATTTATCCTACAATTTTCTTGTGAGAATATATAATTGCGGTGCTCAACCTTGTAGTAAAAATACCTATTAGGGAAAAAGAATAACCCGTAGCTTACAGAAGAACACAATGTTGTTTATTATTACCTGTATGAACTACGCAGGCATGTGTTTTTAAAATTGTAAGTCTTGCCTCTGGCGCGGAGGACCAGGGTTCGATCCCCGGTACCAGCATGGGGATTTTTCCACCACTGGGAGATCTGGTACGGGGTGCACTCAGCCTCGTTAGGTCCCGGGGGACCAATTGCGGAGCTAGTTGAATAAAGAAGTAGCGGCCCCAGGTCGCTAAGGTCGTATAACTAGCCGGGAGGTTTCGGAACGCTGACCACGTCCCACCCACCAGTACTGCACCCCACTCATGACGCCTGTAGTGGACAGAAGGGGGGTACGCAGCGGCCGGGCAGTAAAGCTTGGCCCGCGAAGGGCTGTTGCACTAGGGGCTAAAATTTTTAATAAAAGTCGCACATGAATAGTTCTTCATTCAATTTTGAATGTGGACTGTTTGTAATATAAATATACTGTTTACTAGCAGTCAAAGTAAAATTTTAACTCTACTTTATATTTTAGGAGAACCCACAATTAATATTTTGTGTTCTAGATATGCATGGTCATATGAACTCTCAGACACCATACTGTAATTTTGTATTTATTGATTTTTCTGATGCATACAGACGTAACATTACACATTCAAATATACATTTTTGCAAGTCACAAAAAATCATAAAAATCCTCACCTGCCACTGTGTGATAACCATTAGCAAACAAAAGGCAACCCTCATGAACAGGGTGAGAGGCAATGTATCGTTCTTATGGTTCCTTTATATTTTTAAACCGCAAACCTTGTAAAAACCATACCTCAAAGTAATGCCGTCTTTAGCAGAGGAGCGGGAGAATCAGGATAAAGGCCCACTTGTAGAAATTGAGTTCATGGGGACATGGCAATGGTGTAGTGCTCTGAAATAAACAACATTATAACGCTGCTAAGTCCAAAGGCCACTTCACGTTGAAGTAATCTTCATGTGCATTGTGTTCCGTTTAATATACATATGTGTCATTAATTACTTTATTTACTGTTATCCTTATCTTAAAACAATGCATTTAATGACCATTAAAACCGTATTTTGTGGCATTAAACGCTTTCCTACGATATATAATATATTAAATTCATTTGCTTTTGATACTTTGCGTCTTATTCTAACTTATCATGGCGTTTGTGTCCTACTACTGTATAATTAACCTAAATAAATGTAATAATGCACAGTTTACTAACAATTTATAAAATAATTATTTCGTTTTTTGTTCTAGTTTGTCCAGACCTTCTAACACGAAGAAGATACATAGTTTAAATATATCCATTGTAAGCCATTGTAAACCTTAACTGCATAACCGAAGTAACTATTTTAATATGGTAATAGTTATGGTATAGGGTATAGGGAGATGCCTTTGAATGTGGATACTTAAAGGAAAATATTATTTTAGGAATCATTTTTTTTTAAGTAATCGTAATTAGTATCTTATGAAGCATTCAGTTGTGAAATTTCAACCATATAGTAGCGTTAGTGACAAATGAAGCATTCAGTTGTGAAATTTCAACCATATATAAACATTGCCATGTAATTTGCTGCTCTAATGAAGACGCTTTACTAAAAAGATTTCCGTTAGTTTATATGACCTTATATTTCGCAGAGGTTACATAAACAATTATGTTCGCTTAATATTTAAACCAATAAACAACAAAGAAACAAGAACAAAAAACACGCACTTACTAGGATTTGGTCTAGGTTTAGATCACCATTAGTGATTTGCAGTAAGATGCCTTAGCGAGTTGAGCTATATCTCAACCCGTAAACCAAACCTTACTGATTAAGATTACGTTTGTAAGCCTAGCACGCAAGACTGGAGTCACTTTTACATATGGTTCAGAACTTAATGGAAACACTGCAGGAATACATTTTCTACATGTGCACTGGTTTAATTTGCAAGGTTTGCCTGTTAATGTAGAAGAATTACTTGAAATATTGCTTTTCAAAACTGCGAAGTGAGCCCTCAGCTGCCATGTCCTCTGAATAGCAAGGAAAGCATAGGACTAATTTAATTCTCATACCATTTCAACAAGTACACATGAGTTAGGTGACCCTTCGCGCAGGTCGCAATGGATTTGGGTATTTACTTTTGTGAAAGATGGTACAATATGTACACCCGTCGACAAAGAAAAATCAATCATGTCTGGAACACCAAATTTGTCGAAGTCCTACATGGTATAGCGCCTTGTGTACGCCATCTGCGATATACTTTTGTAGCGGCAGCAACAATGTGTCACAAGTTCCAAATCTTAGCATGATTAACCTATATAATCAATCAAGGTGATGTGCCGTTTAGGACTTGAACGAATTTGGTGTTCCAGACATGACTCATTTTTACTTTCTCCCAAAAATTCAATGTCGTGATTTCACCGTAAATATATGTTTTGAGGACCCCTGAATAAAAAAAAAAAAAAAAAAAAAAAAAAAAAAAAAAAAAAAAAACATTTTTAAGAAAATGTCCCTCTACGTGTCTATCTGTCGGTCTGTCTGTCTGACTGCCTGTGGGCAGCATAACTCCAAAACGAAAAGTCTGTTAAAAACCAAAGTTGGTATTTAAGTTTAATGTCTTTCAAGAATGCGACACAAGATTTTGAAGAAAATAGCCCCACCCTAAACTACGCTTTACATAGAACACTTTTAGAAAATTTTGATTTTCTTGAATGGCGTTTATCCCTACTTATCCTCTTGACCCAATCTGGATGTACTCATTCAGTTATTCTCAGATATTCTACAATAGCTTATAAGGAAACATTAAAATACCTAAAGTAACATCGTCTTCAGTAAATTAGGTTTTTGTGTCATGGTGGAATGATTCTTTTATAGTTATGAGGTAGAAAAAACAAATGCCGTACGTAGAAGATACCGAAAGACCATGTACAATGAAGAATCGAGAGGAAACCGTTGTATTTAAACGGCCTCTTAATATATTTACATAAAATCACATAAAAGCAGCAACAGCATTATTTTTAACAAGTCACCATTCAATTCTTTAATGTTTAATTACACATGCAATTTGCTATTCATTATAGGGAGAACTGATATGTCAGTATAGTATCCCTTTAGTGGGAAGAAAATATAAACATCCCTCTTTCTTAAGCTATATGAGCTCGCAAGGTAAGAAAGGAAAATTCCTCCACTGGCATGAGCTGATTAAGCACGTGTTATCGCTTCACAGCCCAGATATTCTATACACTGATACTTGTTTAACTGTATAGTCAGTTAATCATTTGTGAATCCACAAAGTTTATACGACCTTCTAGTTGTGTTGTGGTATTGGGGAGTAATATATACACAATTTTGAGTTCACGGTGGATTAAACATGCCCAAAGTGGAAAGTAGTGCAAGTTACTGGCTGCGGAATTTAAGGGTATTTTCAGTTGTGATGGTAAAATCCTGTATTGTCAGCCATATGGTAAAGCTATAACGCCAGAAGTACGTTCGCAACACAATAGTTATGTGGTAACAAACACAAAATAGCTATTTCTCGATTTACTATATATTATTAATGATCCAGTATCAAGTACTTCAGCAAGAGCATTAGTTTCAGTGGACATACCCATTTCGAAAGTGAACCAACCTCAGCCTGACGAAGTATACAAAATATTGACACACCTGATGAACCAACTTTGTGAAAACATTACCTTCCCAAGCGCTACATAAAAACTGTGACGTATACACATAAAATTTGTGGTAATGAAAAAACATAGAGAGCATAGATGAAACTCCAGATTCTACTGATAGAAAATTCGAAACGTTGTTGTAGGAGTATTGAAGAATGATTCCCAAAATTTCTTTCAACTTTTCTACTGACCTACCAAGACATGTGACTATTGCCAGATTATTTAATGAAGCAATGCAGATATTGTGGCCAAATGGTGTGAGATATGACATTGTTTTGTTATTTTTGACTAATGCTACACCATATATGAAAAAGGCAGCAGCAGGACTTACAATTAGTTGTTGCTGAGCTACTTTAATAGTTAACATGCGCTCTCAGCGCATGCATTGTTCGTTCTGAAGTTTCGCTGAAGTTTCGCATTGCACCAATGAGCGTGTCACTTTAGCCAATGACATCAAAGAAATCACAAATGACAGTTGTTTACTCAACGTGGAGTGAAACATAGCGTTGCAACATCTCCCGTTGTCTTGGAGGAAACGTGACAACGTTGTTTTTCGTGATACTGAATACCTCCATCTTCTCACCCGCGTTTGATCCGCCGCGTGTTAGAGTAGCACTATAATATCCTAAAATGATTCATGCCAGATGTGTTGTGCATGGATTGAATAAAATATGTCAGCAAATTAGAGCCCTGTTTCCTGAATTGACAAATAGATTTCTAATGGGGGAAAAGTGGATCTTAAGTCACCTAAAAGGATTGAAATTTTTTAGAACAAAAATACAAATACTTACGCCTTGGTGACTCATTGGGGAACTTGGTTCGCCGCAGTTCAGTACTACTCAGAAAACCAGGATCGTTTTGCTGTTGTCATAAATGAACTACATTGGAAAGATATCACTTCAATTAACATTCAAGAACTTTTAAGTGACATTGCGTTAAGAAATGACTTAGCATATATTTCCGCAAATCTGTTTCCGCTGTGATTCCATAAAGAAACTGGAATTGGTAGGAATACCTTTGAGAGAAGCAGTTCTAGTAGTTCAGAATGTGGCCAAAAACTCAATGTTCTCACTGGCCCTTTAGCACAAAACTTAAAAACAGAATGCAAGGGAGTGTTCCAAAATGGTAGTGGATTTAACATGTGTAAAATTACAAATCTGTTGGGTGGGCAACATGAAATTATTGATGTGAGTGTGAGTGGCATTCCATGTTGTAATTATGCTAGGCTTACTTGTAGTGGGGCGGAGCTATTGTTCTAGAAATTCAAGGCACTTCGTGATAATCGTCAATCTTTCGGGGTGGAAAATTTGAGTAAGCATGTGGTCGTATAGTTCGCCTCGGGAAATAATATCTATTAAGTACCACGTGCATTCATGTTAGCTCAGATCTTAAAAAAACTTATTTTGTTTATTTACACATCTCTTTTTACATATTTCCCATGTTTTTAGCACCTAAAAATCCTAGTACTACTTGTGACTAAGCTGGAACCAAATCGTTATTGCCATTACAAACCTGTAGTTCAGCTTCCGTGGCCATGTCAAATTCTGAAAATACAACACTACCTTTTATGTGCTCGTCTTTCTTATTCATGCCGCTACGTATTAATCACAGGATCTAGTCAGTAAATATTATGCCGAGAATTGACACCCTGTAGTATTTCATCAGATTATGTGACCTTGTTCGCACTCTATATACTTCGAAGTATTTAGATACATACTATGACATCGGGCTCGGCACACAACAAAGGACGGATGGGGCTAACTACTTCACAGCATACACCGTGCCGGAGAGCGGGCAAACGCGACCAAGGTCGCACGACTGCTGTGTGTACATGACAAACAACAAATAAAAGCGGCAGAATCAATTTTTTTCTAGCGCCTTCGAGAAAGATCTGGTTGCGGAAACGCCGATGCGCGTGTGGAACTCGGGAAATGGCAATGTGACGTCATCACCACTATACTCATCTGACATTAGAATAAGTGGATAGCCCTTCGTGCGTTAAAAGAGTTGCAGAACTCAATTGCTCGACGCCTATGAAGCGGGCGCCAGTGGCGTGAGTGAACTTTGTTCTGCTTGTAAGAGAAGTCGATGGAGGTGAGGTAGTTCCCAAAGCTTGATCTATATATAGTATATATGTTAGTATATAGCGCACGATAATAGACAATCACAGTCCTTGAATATTTCCGCTTTACTTACAAGGGCTTTATTTTCCAGGCAATAAACTCACTCGTGTATATGCTACTCTTGTGCAACATTACGGATTAGAGATTGTAAACTGCCGTAACGAAACCCATGAATACATGAGAGCACTAATATTTCATTGGCATTTCTTCGTTTCCTATTAATGTTATTGTTGTATTTTATTATTAGTTTAGTTATTATTGCTGTTGTTATATTCTATTATCACTACTATTATTGTATTCTTCTTAATTTATTATTGTTATTATTAATTATTATTACTATTTCTGTTACTATTATTATTAGCAGTAGTAGCTGTTTTTGTAGTAGTATCTCCATTATTATTTGTGTTAGTTCTATGACTGTTGTTAATTGTTATTTTTTGTAGTTATTACTATTGTCATCATAATCAATATTATTAGTATCATAACTATTAGTTTTATTTTAATTACTTTCAGTATTATCACTTTGATTATTACATTAATATTAATGTGTTTGTTATTGTTATGGCTTATCATTACACCATTATTTTCATCGTTGTTATTATCATCAAATACTACTGTGATGCTGACTTCATTCATAAAATAGGTGTCCAAAATGATGCCCCTGTTGATTGATACAATGTTAAAGTCGTCTTCTTGTACCCCTATGGACGTTTCTGATAACTGTGAGTGTGACACATGCACATGCTTAAACATCCTTTGACGTAAGACCTTTACATTGAGGGGACCTGTTTCAAGCGTAATATTCTTGATCACTCCAAAAGAAAAAAATCTAATTAGGTTAGGTCAGATCTTGGTGGCCAAGGCATTGGGCCACCTAGACCGATCCAGAATCCAGGGTACAACTAATTGAACTGGGCCATTACAGCTTCATAATAGTAAAGTTGTGCACCATCTTGTTCTAAACTGTACCGCCATGGTACAGGAACCTCATCGAGAAAATCCTGAAACTCATTTTGCAGGGATTCCTGAAACCGTGTTCCTTTAAGTCTGACTGGGAGAAAAACAGTTCTACTACTACTATTACTGTGACTACTACTACTGCTACTACTACTACTACTACTACTACTACTACTACTACTACTACTACTACTACTACTACTACTACTACTACTACTACTACTACTACTACTACTAATAATAATAATAATAATAATAATAATAATAATAATAATAATAATAATAGTAATAATAATAATAATAATAATAATAATAATAATAATAATAATAATAATAATAATAATAGCAATATCTAATAATAATGATAATAATGATAATAATAGTAATAATGGTAATAGTAATATATAATAATTGTAATAACAATAATAATGATGATAAATATAATAATAACAATAGCAATAATGATAAGCATAAGAATGATGATAAACGCACTAATAAGATGAAATAATAACAAAATTCATGAGTATTAATGATACAAGTAATATAAATAATATAATACAATAATAAAATAATAATAACTAAAATGATAATAAAATACAATAATAACATTAATAAGAAACGAAGAAATTCTAATGAAACATTACGGCAATTTACAATCTGTAATCCGTAATGTTACACAATAGCAGCATATGAATTTATTCCCTGGAAAATAAAGTCCCTGTAAGTGAAGTGGAAGGTATTCTAAGACTGTTATTGTTTATTATCACGGGTTACATACGATAGTTCAGGCCCTTGGAACTACCTCACATCGCTTGTCTTCTCTTCAAACCAGAAAAAAATTCACTCACGCCACTGGCGCCCGCTTCATAGGAACCGCACCGTTGAGTTATGCCACTCTTTTAACGCACGAAGGGTTGTTGTTGTTGTTGTAGTGTTTAACGCCCGCTTTTACTACTACGGCGTCGCAGGCGGTGACACTGATGATTCATGAAGATGGAGCACCGGTGGAATGAAATGGCGGGGGAAACCGGAGTACTCGGAGAAAACCCGCCCTGACGCCGCTTCGTCCACCACGAATACCACATGCGGGTCCCTGGGATCGAACCCGGGCCGCCTAGGTGGTGGGCGAGACGCACGAAGGGTTATCTACTTACCCCAATGCCGGATAAGATGGGCTACCTGGTATAAGGAGGTCAGAAACAGCAGTGAGTGGATTCACAGAGCTACGGACATCAGTGTGTCAGTGAGTTTGAGACAGCTGTGCATGTGGATGGTCGTGAAAGATACATCAGTGTGTCGTAAGAAGTTTCCACGAGCAGCGGGTGATTGTGAAGTCCTAGATAGTGCATGAAAGACAGAGAAAGTGAATAAAGACACTAAAAGGACTGACCCAGGTTTGAGAAGGAAAAGTGAGTTGTGATAGCTCGAAAGACTGGAGACTGTATTAATGACAAAAAAGAGAACTGTGTATTTGGAATGCAATTTTATAGGACAACAAAGTGATAGAAAAGTAACCTGTATCGCATATGATTGCACACGCCTCTGCGCTCTATTAATAATAGAGTAATCTTAAGTCGAAATACCTTCAGTAGGTCTGATGCGTACCACATTTGTATATATGTCAATTTTCTGAATGTCTGACCTTTCTCTGAAAACACGTCGGGAAGCGTACATCATGCTTCGTGCAAGCATCTAAACATTGCTTGAGCATGATCGGTGAATGCCCTGCCATGCACTCACCGAAATTCTAAGCCAGTGTGGTTTTGACATGCCTTCCGAGCTTGTTCTCTATTCGTCTAGCTAAACTGTCCCTTTACCATTGCTCAACTCCGGTTATCCTATGTTAATTATGATGTTATGCTTTGCTTTTCAGGTTAAAGTCTATAAATATGGATATCGGTAAGAACTTGTTTCCTTAAATCTTAAAATGCCAAGGATTCTTACTCACAAGTAATAACTTTTAGGGGAGTGTCTCAAGCAGGTAGGTTTCATTACCGGCACAGCTGGCAGTACACCATTTATCTCATGCTTTTGGAATAAAAAACCTCGGTTTTAACAAATTGCTTTAGCTGATGTTTGCATAACCCTTGTTAATTAAGTAGCACTATAATAATGAGCGTAGGCGCTGGATACATAGCACTTGGCAATTAAGAAATCTAATACGTTTTACTTACCAAGATCGATGGTGTTGTCTGTGTTTAAAAACAAGATTTTGCCCTTTCTGTAACCACTGCATTTTGCCATTCCAAAAATAAATATAAATACATGGCAGGTGATTGTTAATCGTTGCGTTTTCATGATGGCTCAACCTGTAATAAAGGAAATACATCAATTAAGGAATTTAATTCGAATTTAATTTTCTTGGAGCTTGACGTATGCAGTCCAGGTGCATGCAAGGTCAGTGGCAATAAACGGTTTACAGTTTTACTTGCAACTAATAATACAAGAGAGCATTACAGCTATAATAAAATCGTTCTAGAGAAAACCTATCAACAAGGAAACAAATTCTCAGAATGAACAACTTTATATATGAACATGATTTCTGCAAGGCCATATATTTCTAATATGTTTAATGAATCATTTCTTCAATGTTTTCTAACTTATGTGGACATTTTAACTGAATTTGTGAATCCCTGGAGCCCTTAACTGGAAGTGAGTGAGTGAGTGAGTGTGAATGTGTTAGTGAGTGAGTCAGTGAGTTAGTGAGTGAGTGAGTCAGTGAAAGAGTGAGTGAGTGAGTCAGTGAGTGAGTGAGTGAATGAGTGAGTGAATGAGTGAGTGAGTGAATGAGTGAGTGAATGAGTGAGTGAGTGAGTGAGTGAGTGAGTGAGTGAGTGAGTGAATGAATGAATGAGTGAGTGAGTGAGTGAGTGAGTGAGTGAGTGAGTGAGTGAGTGAGTGAGTGAGTGAGTGAGTGAGTGAGGGGGGAGATTCAAGGACCCATCGACAGCTGGCTCATTAGGGTCTGTCTTAACCAGATGTTTGTAGGATGTAGGGATGTATTCACAGTTCAGCAATGCTGCCAATCTTAGGGGGATTTCCTTACCCTTAGCGAAAACATGAGGAAATGAGCAGATTGAACTTTTATCATCTAACACTTCTAAAACCTCTACACCAAATTTTTACTTTTCCGATTTATTTTAAAGGATCTGGATTAGATAGTAGCTGTAGTAAATGTACAAAGTTGACCTTTACTTAAGCTAATACGTACTGGAATCTATGTACTATCCCGATATGAATTATTAGTTACACATTGTACTGGATGGTTATAATTACCAGTATTTTTACCGAGCGGGATGCCTCAGGCGGTAACGTCTGTGGCAAGCATTCTGGGGGTTCCGTGTTCGATCCCCGTGGCCGCATACTCTGACATGGGTTTTTCCGTGGCTTCCCCACTTAGACAAATGTTGCGGTGCATTAATCTCTTCTCCACGGCTTCCTTTCCTTTCATTCCTCATTTCCCTCGCTCGTCATGTTTTGGTTTGGTTAGTAGTACGGTACGTTCCGGCGAATGCGGATAGATGACATAGTTGCTTACACTCTGGAATCTCTTCCCTGGCCCTCCCTGGAAGTTTCTTCCAGGGCCGCAAGGGTCGCCTGGTTGCCTTCTCCCTCAGTAGAGGAAATACTTGGGTTGTGCGCCGGGTGTCAATACATGTAACTGTTAGGGACTTCTGTGCGTCCCTGGGCTTCACTGGCTCCACACTCTCTGACAAGCCTCTGGTCTCACTTCGCCTCATCCACTCCCCCTGGGGTGGTAGTCCGCAAAATATCCATGTTGGGGTAGCAGTGGTTCGAGGCAATACCATCCCTCAGTTTACAGGCCAACAGGCTGAAGCAGATTGGGTTAATGACGTCATCATCGGGGGCTCACATTATCACTTGTTTACTACCTGCACAACAGAAATGCAGCATATCAGTGTGTAGTTGGAATGCTGAGAAGATGCTGCTGTCTTACAATGCGTCAGTAAAAATTACCAAATAATTAAGTGAGCGAAAAATTACATTGCAAAACTGTGTAGTTTTCAATACAAAACGTATAGGAAGTATTGTATGCCGGGTTGTACGTCAAATATAGCACCAGTATTCAAAAGTATGTTTGCATCTTCGAAAAGATCCACACAGCAGACAGCACTGAGTACGTGCTATTCACAGGGATAAATATGAACCAGGTGTTGCTGCTGTGGTATGTATCAAACATTTTTCTGAACAGCACATAGTGAAGGAATTTACTGCCACGCGAAATGATGGAAGTGTTCTTGTACTACCCAGAACAACTCATAAACTTACTGAAGACGCATGCCCCGCACTGTTTCCTATTTACCGCCATATCTGACTTCCGAACCAGCTCCCAAACGTAGGGCTCCAGAAGAAAGAAGAGGAAAGGGATGTAGCAGCATTTCGTAAATGGCTCGGAGATGACAAAGTTGATTTTCAGAGCTTTCAAAATAGAATTAGTGACTTGAAATTACAGGGATTCACTGTCATTATAAAAGAAAACGATGTGATCTTTTTGAAGATTGATAATGAAGAAATTCCAAAACTTTGAGCAGCATTGAAAATTAGTTTCATTGTTATTATTTAGGTTCAACAGGGTAAGTTTGTAATACCCAATCGTAAGTTCAAATGGATCGTTGTTAAAGAAATGATATTGCTTAAATGGTCCAAATTGCTCATCAAGTCATCTGCATGGTAGTCAAGTCAAATCACAGCATAAACTGCTTCAGGCTGCCAACATTTAAAAGAAATATTGGGAGGAAATGAATAAAGATTCTACAGAATATTTCAAAACTAAATTCTAGAGAAATACGTGATACCAGTTAATCAAAAGTCAATTAAATGTACTCCCGATACCCTTTTATGGGTGTGCGCAATTCATTTTTCTCAACCAGCAGCTTATACGCAGATACGTGATTTCAAAATAGTTTCTTATCCCATCCTAATTACCTCAGACTACTTTCTCAAACCCGCAGTCTCAATAGTAATTATTATATTTAGAATATTTATCGGAGAAGGTGAAAATGCTCATTGATAAAAAAAAGTAATACATTTGTTGCTGGGTGAAACTTCTTATGGGAGAGCTGGAGTGGGCATCACAGTTCACGTGTGATATAACAGCATGCATCTTCAGTATTTATCAGTGCTTAATTTCTGAGACATATGAACAAGAATTCCTTAAAGCAGAAAACCAGAGAACTAAATTTCACATTTAGTTATCGAGACACACGACATTAATAATCTTGTTTCTAATGTAACGCATGAGTTTGTGAATTACCGAATGTTGTTTGGACCAGGAAAATAGTAGAAATAATGGCCAACGTCTTTTGAAAACTACTGTATTATTGAACAGACAGTCTGGTATTATCTACAGGAAAAAAGAGCAAATTCGAGATATATTCGGATTGAAATGGTAAGCATGCTCTGCCATTAACAAGCATCTTTTGCACTGACATACTAACACTCAATACTTTTTAATATGGAAATGTGAAATTATAATTGAATGCATGCTTCTTCCAGTGGAAAAATGTTGTAAAACATGTTATTATTGTATATAAATTGCTTGGAACGTGGGCCACGCGTTGTGACGTCACGATTCGCGCATCCAGCCTGTAACATACGACGGTCTTGGTCGAGGTATCCCCAATAGTACACACATATACTCTCCAGCATTTTTATGTTCCTGCTTCACTAAAATACAATATTTGTATTAGCTTCAAGTTCGGTGTGTCATTGTAGTCATTATGTACACTGACGTGAAAAAATGTGGCCCACTATCCTATGCTGGGATATGGGAGAATGGCCCACTTTTTTGCACTTCAGTATACCAATCCATTGCAAGCCATCTGTACACCCAAATAACGGCTGACTATAAAGAAAGTTACCATATATAACACTATAATTAAAATAGCATGATTGAGTATTTGACTTATTTATATCCGCAATGTGTTTTGTCAACGTCAATTTTTACAAATATTCCTCGGTGAAATGACGAGGTATAACTCTCCGATTTCTAAAATAAGGATATCACTGTAAAACGTTCAAATGCTTTTAAAAATCGGATATTTAAATTCACATAATTTTCGTTGCCTTAATACCTTTTATTTGTTATACAAGATATTCTTACGAGACCTTATTTTCAATTTACGTCATTTTACTCGAGATAAATCTTTGAAGAAATGGTTACGTTGAACATTTCGCTTGTTATAAAAGTAACTCCGATAATCAAATGTTTACTAACTGCACGCCGTATCTGACTTTAAACATACAGTCCAATCGCAAGAACAGTTAAAAATCGACAGGGCAGCTATGTGATGGCTCTTAAATTCCGTTCTGTTTGCATGACTGGAGAGAGACAGAAAAGAAGAATAAGGAATTTCCATTTGAGAAAGGCATAAATTGTAGAACATTTAAAATAACAAGAAATGGATAGCTTCACAAAATAGCTTATTAGACATTAACTCTATGTTTTAACAATCTGCACTTTTGTGTAGTAAGATTTTGTCTGTCTGATACAGTTTACCGGTTACGCGAGTAATTTAGAATTAGAGGACTTCAGGAGGGCTATCCAAAAAAACTCACAATATAAATACATTTCGTTTATCATAAAAATATCTTAAACATATTGTATTTTAATAAAAATTGTTAGGTTTGGGAAAGTAACTTTTCAAAAAACTTTTCCATATAAATGGGGCAATGTTCTTTGAAAATCTCCAATTTTCATACATACATACTCAGAGGATGCTGAACTTAAAGACCAAGTTTGGTTTTTAACCGACTTTTAGTTCTCGAGTTATTGCTGTTCACACATACACACACACACACACACACACACACACACACACACACACACACACACACACACACACACAACACACGCGCGCGCGCACACACACACACAAACACACACATACACATGCTCACGCTTAAACTTACCTAAAAACGTCTTTTGGGAGGGGTTCAGTGGACGTCAAAACATATATTTCAGGTTACATCTAGGCATGAAATTTTTGAGCAGAATAAATATTTTCCCTACTTATTTTAAAAAATTACTTTGTTGTTTAACAACGCTGTCAACTGTCTGGATCACATCAGCGTCGCTGGTGTGCCGCAATTTCGTCCCGCAGGTGCTCTTTTACATGCCAATAAATCTACTGAAATGGAGCTGTCGGCCTGGGCCGGACTTGAATCAGCGACCTTGGGATCAGTAGGCCAACGCCTAACCAACTGAGCCACCCAGACAGACAACTTATTTATACGCAGCAGAGAAAGAACCCTCTACACAATCTACTCTTATGAAAGTTTATTTTTCTGCCATGATCCCATACAATTGCGAGAAACAACTTATTACAGAAATGACTAACAAGGATGGCAAAGTAGTGAAGAATTCGATTCATTAATAACACATCTTCGAAGCGGCTTGTGGCACCAAGCATTTATTGAAAATAAATTGTGTGTTTAAAGAAACCCCAATTTTATGTGTAGTATTTTTCGACTATCGCTTAACGTTAACAAGTTATGCAACATTACATAAAATTCTTTCCGAATGAAAAGGACTTCACAGGCTATTTCTTGAAAATTCAAGATGTATATTTTCTTGTTCATGTAAATATGGTATATGGTATTTTAATCAAAATCGTTTATAGCCAACTAACCCTGCGGCACAACAGCACCTTCAGGTCAAGGCCTATCACCCAGCCGCTGCATCTCTCACCTCTGTCCATCAAAGGCGCCATGAATGGGATGTATTACTGTAGGTGGGACGGGGTCAGCACTCCGGTCCCTCCCGGCTGGTATATGCGGTCTTCGCAACAGGGAGCCGCTACTTCTCTATCAAGTAGCTCCTCAATTGGCCCCTCAGGGACCTAGTAAGGCTGAGTGCACCCCGGACCAGGTATCCCAGCGGAAGAAAATCCCCACGTCGTTACCGGGAATGAGCCCGGGTCTCCCAATTCATTTATAGCTTGTTTTAAGAAAAAGAAATCGAAAAATCTTCCATGTAAAGAGCTGTTTGTGGGGGTTTGAGGGTTTCTAAAAAATATTTACAAGCTACTAAACTTAAACACCAAGTTTGGCAATTAACTGAGTCTTTGTTATTCATTTATGCTGCTCACAGACAGATACACACACATCACGTACCCCACACATCACGTACCCCACCCATCCACACATATGTATATATATATACACACATACACACGCGCGCGGATCTTTTTCGTATCCTTTTTTGCATTTAAGAATCTGAAAATGTGAAATATCGTGAACTTTTGGTATCGAATATTTAGTTCTTTGGGTAGAGCACAAAGTTCCTCAACCCGTTATAGGTAAGCAGCAGAGAAGTAAAATGTCTTAATTCATGGGGCCTCAAAATATGTATTTCCAGTGAAATATTGATATTGAACATTTGGGTGGAACGCGTGCTCCATCTACTATGTACGTGTGGGAGCATAATAAAAATTCGGGGAAATTCCGATGAAATCTCGACATCCAAATTTTGCTTCGAACTACTGTTCTACTTACCATAAGTAAAATATTCCAGGCCCAGCTTTTAGGGTACCTCCGGTACGAAGACTGAGGGAAACTGGAAGTGACCTGTAAGGTAGAACACCCGGGCGAAAATTGAACCTTGGGCCTCCCGTTAATTAGTCCGTGTCTTAGTAGATCTATGTACGTTATTCGTATCGGTGCGGATCATACTAATTAAGTTGTTCAGGTACAACCGTTTGTTATGAACGAGAAGTTAAGTGTGCTGCATCAGTATACCCGTAGGTACATGACCTGGCATATAAAGAGCATGTCAAGTACTGGCGAAAGGTCACCTCTGGAGAGGCGAGAGGCTTAAAACATCTTGCATCTTCGATAAAATCAAACAAGCATCACAAACTATAACGGTGTCTTGGTTTTCCTTGTGATCCAATACTTATTGAAACAGAGATAGGCGAAGCGATCACATCGGAATTAGGCACTATCGGACGCTATAGATCCTGAGGATATCACGATACGGCACAGTGGGGACACGGTCGATGCACGGTTGGAACACGATATATCATGTGAAAATTACAGCGACACGACGCGGTAGGAATACGGTCAACGTACAGTTGGAATACGTAAAGTTCTATGAAAATCACAGCGACACGGCACGATAGAAACATAGTGGAGGCACAGTTAGAACACGATATATTATGCGAAAATCTATCTTAATATGCGCGGTCGAACAAATATGCCTCACATTAGCGAATGCGCTTCAAATTAGTTAACAGTTCACTTAATTATGAAAACTCAAGCCATTGTTCAATAATAAAAGTTTACGTTGGTCATATCACGTTTGAGAGAGACCAGATAAGATGAGCCATATTAATCACAGCCATCACATTCTCTCATAAGCAAATTTTACTGTGTTATGTTGCTTTGTTGATGAGTTAAAAATATTAATATGTGTGTCCAGACTGATTTATTTCCATTTGGGTTGACCAATTGGTTGTCAGTAAATATTATGCTGCCTTGCAGATCACATCAGGCACAGGAAGTGAAATCTGAATAATGCTTTGATACAGAAATGGAATCATTATAATCTGGAAAACTAAGAGGCAAACAGCCTTTAAAATATTCTTTCTATACTGTTGACAAATGAGAACACCTAATCGCTGAGAGTGTACTGAATTGCATGAGACAGGTAGCAGAGATATGCTACTATATAGGTTCCTTGACGGACATGCTGAACTCCGATGAGGCAGAATCTTCATACGCTGCTGCTAATGATTGCAGTTCCATTATGTTTTCTTAATACAGATAATGCCCTGCAGTGAACGTGTACACGCTAAACTCTGAAGAGGCAGGATGGAGATACACCAATGAGTGTAGCTTCAGTGTGTTGTCATCAACCTTGCAATCGACGCGTGCATGCTAAACCGCGAACAGCTAGGGTGAAGATACACTAATGAAATGCGCTTCGGCGTATACCATGAAATACGCCGAAGCTCACTTAGAACTTCTATACAAGGCAACCCCCCCCCCCCCCAAAAAAAAAAAAAACAAAAAAAACAAAAAAAAACAAAAAAAAACGACAACGCTTAGTATGTTGTGCGGGATAGCAAACTGAAGCAGGAACACCCTATCCGGAAATGCACGTTTTGGGCGCTGGAGAGCGTCGAAGTCTGAGAACAAACGGTTGTGACAATGTGTTCCGATTTGCTTTCGCGTCTTAATGCGGAACGTATGCAACCCTTTAGTTATCTGTGTACTGCGGATGAACGATCTGAGCATATCTACTGTCAAAGAGACTAACAGGAACAATGTACCTACCATTTATTAGAGATACTCTACCTACTCTTTTGGATGTAGTGCCACTAAATGCTTGGCAGGTAACTGGCTGCAACCTGACGGAGTTCCATAAAACTTTCGTGTTAATGTGCGGAATTACCTAAAGTTGCATATCCAAACCAATGGATTGGTAGAGGTAGACCAGTTTCACGGCCATCAGGTCACCAGATCTGAACCTCTCGACTATTTTCTGTGGTACTGTATGAAGAGTGTAGTGTATGCCACTTCTGTAAGGTCAGCGAAGGACTTTATTGCTGAGTCCACTGAACGACCGAAAATCTTCAATGACAATAGCTATTGCTTCACGTGCGTGAGGCTCAG
Source organism: Tenodera sinensis (assembly GCA_030765045.1). NCBI lineage: Eukaryota > Metazoa > Arthropoda > Insecta > Mantodea > Mantidae > Tenodera > Tenodera sinensis. The sequence continues at coordinate 76,532,650 of CM060966.1, read as the reverse complement.
CACCGCCGATGTAGGCTCTGCAATGACGTAGAAAATACACAGTTCGAACACAGTTTGTAATGTAGACAGCTCGATGTGCTACTCATGTTGGGTTTATTGACGAAATGTGAGCTCACACCCACCTCACACTTCGATGCCCTACAGCGCTGAAACCGTGCGTTACCGAACAGGGGTTCCCTCTCGAAAACCGATCAGTTTGTTGTCCCGCACAACATACTAAGTGTTGTCGGTGTTCTTTTGAGGCACCCTGTGTACGTATGTCATATACACGCGGGGACAATATTTTGTTGGTGAGCATATAACCAATAATAGATATTATTCATCGAGCTGCCTAGATACGCACATTTATAAATATTTTATGGCGAATCAACATGTGTGTGTGCGTGCGCGCGCGTGTGTGTATGGGGGTGTGGAGTGTATTTTTACTCTTCCTTCAATTTTCGTTTTTTTATATAAACTCTGTATTTCCTAAACTATTTCCAGCGGTATATCAGCCATTCACACAACGATACACGCTCCACCAGTTATAAGAGATGTTGCACGTTTGGGGAATCGGCCCAATTTATGAACTGTCAGTATACTCGATATATGTTGACTCATATTGCTCAATTGCTATAGAAAAATAAATTTTGAAAAATGAGATGCTATTATTTGGAGGAAGAATCTCCCGGAAGGTCTAAACAAAATAGTGCGGACAGCTACACTGTCCTTGTGAATATCAGTTTGCGTGTTAGATGACGGCCTTGTTCGGTGCTAGCCACTTCACCAGGTAGTCCCGTACCATGCTGTCGGCCTAGAAACCGCTGTGAAAGGCTCCATCAAGGTCCGACAAGGGATGATGCAAGCTCTCGTCTGGATTCGATCCAGGAAACCCATGCATCGTGATCAAAGCTATATCTAATTTTGCCACATAATTATATAGGCGGGAAATAAGCATATTCTAAGTAGGCGTGTTGAAATGGCCTAAAATTGTTTTACATATGGAACCAAATATGCTGCACGAACGTAATCATTTGCATTTTGGAGTTTCAATTTGGAGTTTTAATCAGAATGGACTATTGGATTGTTTAAAGATTGCATTTCTTAATTTTAGTGGTCAGCGGCTGCTAATTCATGTCTTATTCAGAGTGAAACATTTTTATTCTAAAACTGGGAATTTTCTCTAAAGGGAATGAATATATTACACCAGCCCTGTCCAATGCCGCACCCTCGGGCGCTATGGCGCCCATGATGTATTTTTCTGGCGTCCCTCATAAGCAAACTTTTCCTGTGACGATTTCTAGTATCAATTCAAATTCCAAGACAAAAATATTTCCTTCCGAATATCTTCCCTGTACAATCCATGAAGTATGTTTTTGTACACCTTATCTTTACAAGCAGTTATACTGCTATTGTGTCCTAAAACTTTTGTCCTAGAGAAAACAGGCAGATTCACCGATAGGTACCCATATACTCATTCCGTAAATTTTGCTTTCCTCAGGCCCTTTTTAGACCATGTAAATAATGAACATTAACGCTTATTTTATGGTCTAGGCTGTTAAAATAAAATAGCTACTAAATGGGTAGCTGTCCACCTTTTTGTTCCAGGGAAGATCCTCAGAACACAGCATATGAAGACATTAGCCATTGGTTCCATTCGTTCATTGAATCTATCGTTTATGAGACTAATCAGAATTTTTTTGTCCGCAGTTTCTCCATAATATTTATTCAAACCTTCAATTCTATTATCTGCCTTAGATAAAAGTGATCTTGCTATAAATGTGCATTGTAGCGATATTTACTCCTTAGCCTTTAACTATAAAACCTTAAAGTAGGTCTATTGATCTGAAATTAAGGCTGGTAACCTCTGAAAGAAAACAACATCGGTAACAGAAGAGATGGTGAGAAAACTAGAATTCTAGATGCTGTGCAACTATAAAAAAAAAAAAAAAAAAAAAAAAAAAAACCAGCATGAAATGCAGGCTGTGTAGTTCATGAAAATCATTTTCAGCATCTTCATAGTGTAACAAAACAGAATGTGCGTTTTATAAAATTAAGTTATTTTATTGTTATTGTTATTATTATTATTATTATTATTATTATTATTATTATTATTATTATTATTATTATTATTATTATTATTATTATTATTATTATTATTATTATTATTATTATTATTATTATTATTATTATTATTATTATTATTATTATTATTATTATTATTATTATTATTATTATTATTATTATTATTATTATTATTATTATTATTATTATTATTATTATTATTTATTACTATTGTTGTGACGCCGGCTGGCTGTAACACATTAAAGGTTCAGGGCCAAGCCACACGTCACACGTGGAAACAATCAGCACGGCAGTACAAAGAGTTTCGTATGCTTGCGAACCCTTGATTGCCAGTTTATTTGTGACAGCTTCTTAGAAAAAGGCAATTTCGAGAAAAATCCGTACTATGTCATTCCTGATATAAAAGCTTGTGGGACCCAAGAGAGCAGTTATATTTTTGTGAAAGTAGTTTCTGTGATGGAGTTGTGAATCTTGAACAATGCAGCTGTTAGCAGCGTGTGTGTGTGTATTTGTGTGTGTGTGTTTGTGTGCGCACAGTAGTCGTGAGAGAACTGCATGTGTCGACAGAGACAGATTGAGACAGTGATAAGTGACAATGGAGTGGGTCTCGAAGTGAAGCACTTTTAGTGAGTGTTGAGTGATGTATCGCCAAAGCTAGCTGTTTGTGAAACAGAGAGAGAATTAGAAGACAGAATTGAGTGTGTCAAGGTTATGAAAAGACAGGACAGTCGTGAGTTGCACTCTTACGAAGAACTGTAGATTGTGTTTAACGACTGTAAAAGAGAAGTATCCTTGTGCTTCATTCTGGAAGAAAATAAACTGACAAGGAAAAAAAGTAACTCAACATGTCATCTTGTCACACTGGTGTCAAGAGCGGGATTTGTGAAATTGTCATTCTTTTACATTATTAACGTCCCCAATTATACATGAAGGCTCCAAAATCAACTCATCAGGAAGAGATAAAAAAAAAAACTAATGAAGAAGACCGCGTATTTCGTTACTAGTTGAAGGTTTTCAACTGAGCCGTCTGAATAATTTCTATATGGATACGACAACATTTGGTTTCTATTTGCGGAATATTTGTTACTGTGCAGTATTTTGAAATTAAGTAATAAAGAATACTACATGTTACAAAATATGTTGAAGATGTAGGTGGACACACGACTTTTTATGCTTAGTATAAAGGTAATTCCAAGAGTAAAAGTCATTTGTGCGTACATCCGGATCAGCGTTTCTTCTATTCGGTCTCTCGTTGATTGTTACTACCTAGTAGAACACTTTGAACCTAGAGATCTACTAAGGAGTCGGAACCCCTCTTTTCAAATAGGGAAGGCGGCATCCCAGTGCACACTCCGTGGGATTTTTCCATTAGGACCATACCTGGTTACCTAAAAAGCTCCCCTCTGCTGTTACACAGAGAATGGAAGAGAACACGGCCAGTTACGCTCGTCAACCCATGAGGGAAGACTACAAAAATTTCGGTAGGGCCGCCGGACGTCTACAGCTACTAGATCTGCAGATTAGAACCCAAGAACACTAAGGCGTCTCACAACCCCGCCTTGACTTCACCACCAACACGTAGGCAATCTCCCTGGGTGTAGGGAAACACTGCCCCGCCGAGACTAACTCAATTCGAATCACCCCCATACGCAAGGGGCTCGAATGTTCCTTCTAGCAATGTGGAATGGTTGATGCAACTAGCCCCTTCCCACCTGGCACGTGTAAAGAACTGTAACAATGACTGATCCAATTGTAAATATGACAACTGTGATAGAGTTTGTTTTATTCAGATAAGAGACATTAGACATAGCAAAATTCATCGGAGAATGTTTCAATCTTTGACAATTGCAGTGTTTGGTTTTGTGAACCAGGCCAGTGTCCGAAGATAGCGCATAATATTGTGACGCCAGGTGTGGCGCACAACAAAGGACGATCGGGGCTAAGCTACTTCACACCACATACCAGGCTGGCTGGCTAGCAAACGAAGGTGCTCAAGACTACCTCGGGTGTCTGTATATATGGCAACAATCAAAGCGGCAGACCAAGAGAGCTTTTCTCCAGATGATTCGAGAAGTGTCTCACGGCCGGCTTGTTTGAAGAAGTTCGCGAAAAGTCCGTGTGACATCATCCTTGCTATATAAGAAGGCGAGTAAATAGCAGAAGAGACTTAATTACAGACATGAGTCGGTCAGTGTATCAGTGAATGTGAGACAGCTATGTGTGTGGCACTGTCATTGAGAAATATACGTTGTGTCGAAGTGAAGAAGTCTTAATGACTGTTGAGCGATTGTATAGTCAAAGTTAGAGTGTAAGAGACAGAGAAAATGAGGAAAGACAGTGATAGAACTGAGTCAAGGCCACGAGAAGTAGACAGTTGTGAGTTATAATATTATGAAAGAGTGTAGACTGTGTTAACGTCGAGAAGAGAACTATGTATTTGTTCAAACGCTTTAGAAGAAAAGTAAAGTGATAGAAAAGTAATGGACAGAGTTTTTTTTTTATCTCATTGGTGTCAGGAGTGTGATTTGTTGCATTGTCAAATTGTTAAAATATTTAGGAATGGGGAAGTAGCCGTTCAGGATGACCCGGTTTAATCATAGGTGTATTCAACAAATAGTCGTCCTTCGTGAACTAAGAAATGCATACTAGTCTCTGGTTCCTGAGTTCACGGCTTCATACCCGGCAGGGGGCCAATGGACTTTTGCTGGAATAAAAATACTTAGCATGGCTTCCTTCATAAGGAAATAAACCCAGTGGCCACCTGTCGTGCATTTGCCGCACGTAAAAATACCTCATGCCCGACAAAGAAGCCTCTGAGCAGAATTGAGTGGTCATTTATGTGCAGTATATAATGGGACACAGTATTCCATAATAATTAAAGGGCATCCTAAATAAAACTGTACAATAAGCCTCTGAGAGATTGCAGTTGTGTGTTTACAACAAATATTAAACCAAATTTAAACTATGCAAGTACTTACATTTTGTCAGAGGAGTTTAGATAACATGGCCTCGCTTTTCTCATAAGTAAATGGTGTTATTAACTTAATATCCTTCTGCAAAAATAAAATATAAACGAATCCACTTGGCCAATAAAATAAAGAGGAGGTTGATAATAATTGCAATTATTGCTGGCGCCTAACCTTTGTATCACGTCCGCTTTAGGTGAATAGCAGGTAACCACAGTGTCGTGTGTTCTCGTCTAGCTCTGGGAATGGGTTTATTTAATACTTGTGTTCAAGAGATGAGGAATATTTAGTTAATTCATAAAACACACTTTCGAATATATAACGTCAACTGAAAATTAATCCAAATGGAGATCAGTTTTCCTTCCAAACTTCTCGTTTTTTTTTTTTTTTTTTTTTTTTTTTTTTTTTATAAAAAAATTGGAGGAATTTCATAACTAACAAAGAAAGTACAGAGATTATTTCTGAGATTTGATACAACTATAAAACTGATATGCAAAACTCTGCATTTCTACGGCGGCGCCGTAGCCGAGCGGTTAGCGCGCTCACCTACCACCTAGGGGGCCCGGGTTCGATCCCAGGGACCCGCATGTGGTATTCGTGGTGGACGTAGCGGCGTCAGGGTGGGTTTTCTCCGGGTGCTCCGGTTTCCCCCGCCATCTCATTCCACCGGTGCTCCATCTTCATTCCATGTATCATCAGTGTCACCGCCTGTGGTGCCGTAGTAGTAAAAGCGGGCGTTAAACACTATAGCCACCACTCTGCATTTCTACAGGGATTTATAGACGCTTTACTCGGAATTTGATTATTTTTACTTTGTTTACAGATGTATGAGGAGGATTGCATAATCAAGTGGACAGTTAACAGTATCAGCACAAATTTGCACTAATATAATTGATAATAAGTTAATGGTTTGCATATTATAATTCAGGTTGGTAATTAAAAGTTGCTGAATAGTAGTTTATGCATTATATGCTATTTCTATGTATTACCCAGCATAAGAAATTAATGTAGTATAAATAGTTATTCACGTAACTAGTGTATAATCTGACTGACTGCTACACGAGTATATGTTTAGCTCGCGAGCGAAAGCGAACGCGCTAATTCTTACGAGTGCCACAATGAAAAGGTTGCACACGTATGGCATACAAAGTTTTATGCAATTTTGGCAATAAAATACGCCTGCAGCTCACTGCGAGAAGAAACAAAACAGTCGCGTTATACTACACCTTGACCTTGCGTCTGCATACACTTGCAAGGCAATGCTTCACTAGTTTTCGCAGAGTACTAAGATACCTACGTTGTTTTAAACTTTTGCTTCTAGTGACAGCCATTTGCACATTACTCTGAACTTTACTTATTAGCTTTTAATTGAAACCAAACTTAAACACGTTAAAATAATTAATAAATATGCTAAATGAAAAATTCTAATGTTATCAGAAATCACAGACGTATAAAGTAACATGGCTGCTAAGCAGGGCGCTTGCCTCTGGCGCGGAGGACCCGGGTTCGATTCCCTGTACCAGCATGGGGATTTTATCCACTCTGGGAGGTCTGGCACGGGGGGCACTCAACCTCGTTATTCCCGGGGGGAAGGCGATTGAGGAGCTACTTGATAGGAAAGTAGCGGCCCCAGGTCATGAAGACCGCATAACCGGCCGGGAGGGATCAGGACGCTGACCACGTACCACCCTCCAGTATTGCACCATAACAATGACGCCTGTAGTGGGCCGAGGTGGGGCACGCACCGGCTGGGCGGTAAGGCTTGACTCTTCATGGGTTGTAGTGCCAGGGCTTAGTTTAGTTAGGTTCCTAAGCAGGACCCTAATGCCCTAGCTGTCGATGAGCCCTGAAACCCTACTCACTCACTGGTTGCTAAGCAGATGTTATTTTATTTGCATCAACACTTGTAGAGGAAAACAGACGGAAGTGATAAAACTATTGGAAATATTGATTTTATTCCGCTTGATATTTTGAACGAAGACAAGAGTGCTGAGAATTAAGTAATTCCAGAAACATAAAAAAATGTTGGTTTTGGTTTTAAAATGAATTTAATTGGGTAATTCTTGTGTTTGAATGTTACTACATTTGCAAGACTGACCATTTCAGGTTGTCTTACAGGCACATTAGAGAAAATTATGTTGTGGTGTTGATGTAGTCTTTGCTATCTTGTTGCCATGGTAATTACGTCATTCATTTTGTGCCGTCATAATGAGCCGTTTTAATGCTTAGAATGCATAAACTTTATTATATCTTTATAAAGGTTTTCCTTAAAAGTGAATAGTTTGAATTAACTGTTTTCTTTTACAAGCTTCTTAAATTTGTGTAAATTTGTAAAATAGTATTTATTGTACAGATATGTATTACTATATGTATGGGTAGATATTTGAAGTTTGGTTTATTTGCATTTAAGTACTGTTTCAATTACTATTTAGGATAATTAACCTAATAAAGTATACATTGTCACCAGACGCTTCACTATCTTATTAGTAAAGGCCGGAGACGTGTACGCTTTTCCATAGGTATACTGCACATGGACTTTACTGTTATCGCTCACGCATGTAAACAACTGCAGGTAGATACAACCTGACCATGAAAACCACCTCACTGCAGACAACCTACAAACATCATATGAGCACTAAAAAACAGGTATTAGGTATTACTCCACGTCTGCAGCTCACTGCGAGAAGTAAAAAAAAAAAAAAAAAAAAAAAAATCGCGTTATACTACACCTTGACCTTGCGTCTGCATACACTTGCAAGGCAATGCTTCACTAGTTTTCGCAGAGTACTAAGATACCTACGTTGTTTTAAACTCTTGCTTCTAGTGACAGCCAGTTGCACATTTGATGACCGTGCTGTACTTCTGACGCCATTCATACTCTGCGTCCATGTAACCTGTATCGTATACGAGGGCACATTACTCTGAACTTCGCTTATTAGCTTTTAATTGAAACCAATCTTAAACACGTGATGGAGCGCAAAGTATAAGTATTTTATTGAGTGTTGCTTGTATTGATAACTCTTAAGCCCTGAAAACTGTTAACAAGTTGCTTACAGTGCTTCATTGACAGAGAATAGAGCTTGTAAATGTCTGTATTTTAGGCATAGGTGTTATTGATGTTGTATTACGCATTATAAATCCAATTTAACATTATTTTATTCTGTAGTTGACATAATAGTCAATCAGAATTAGAAACCGTGTTGGCGAGCCAAGTTAGTCGATCAGAAATAGTGCATCTGTAAGTTATCTAAATGAATATTAAGTTCAGATTAAGCAGCGGTAGGATCTCACAGAAAAATTCGCGAACTTCGGATATTATGAAAGAAATGTGATAGTCTTATTAAAAACTAAAAGTTAAAAAAAAAAAATCACTAACTACAGACTTATAACTCATAGCGGTAAACCTCAATTCACAGGAATCGGAAAGACATTAAAAACGTCATAAATACATGAGAGGTAGAATTGGAACTGAAAAATTCAATGCCGCTGCTGGGATATGAACTACAGACCCCCCGCTTACCAGGTGGGCGTTCTTTGTTGGCATAAATAAATAATATTATGTAATAAATAGTTAAAAATTTCATCACTCAAAACCTACTTGAACTATATCGGAACAATCAATTCTTTTCATTTCAGGCTATAGCTCTGTTCTTGCTATAACAGAGGCAGGCTTTTGCTATGAATCCTAAGGTGGGCCGGGACGTTGCCACGATAGAGCAGAGGGCAGCGCCCTACACTTCCCCAGTTAGAAGCACCCCTTCGAGTTCGTATTCCCAAGGGGGATTTGGGACTCGGATACCGGCTCCGTCCCCCCGCCCCCTCAGACTTGTATCATCCCAGGGGGCGCCCGGAAACCAGTAGGCTCACTTTCCAATCCGGGGGACGAGTTTTCCAGAGCGCATTTGTTCCTCTTACCGTGCTGTTGCCGCGACGCTCGTCGACGTGTCCAACCTTGAAAGAAACCTAAACTAATGAAGGGTAAAAGGAAATGATTAATGTAACGAATTGAGGGACAGGAAATTCGGAGGATGTGGAAGTCCTTCCCAGCATTCACCTGGCGACCCGGGGAAACCTCCGAAAAAACCCGTGGGTTAGGAAGATCGGCCGTAGGGATCGAACCCGTGACCTTACCGCCTGAGCCATTCCACTCGGTATGGTACTGTGTAACTTCTCATTTTATCACTCTCCCCTTTCTACTTTGTCTTTCCTTCTACTTTCCCTTCCTAGCCTTTCTGTCCCCTCCGTCCTCTCCCCTATGCTTTCCCTTGCAATTTCTACTTCCATCTTTATCTTTCTCTTGCCCTACCATTCTTCTACATCTTATTTTCCCCACTCTATGCCTCCCATTTCGGTTCCTGTATATCCTTTTCTACTTTCCTCTACTTTCTTGTGCCTCTTCTTTATATTTGCTATGCAATCGGAAGCATTCTGTTTCTCTTGGTGACCGTTTAACGCACACGAATAGTAGGCAACGAAAAATTCACATCAGTTCTTCGATATGCAAATTTTATAAATGTCAAAATTTGCATAAATAGAATGGTTATTCAACATTTTTTATCAAGCTGAATAATAGCCATAAGTTTAATTTTGCATTCCATTAAATTTTGGTAATCCATTAATTTTGGTAAAATTAATTGCAATGTCATATAAACTATTTTTAAGTGGATCATAAGGTATGTTATTTGCCATTTTTATTACAGACAGTTTACCATTCTTGCATGCAAACGTAAACACAAGCACACATAAATATTTCAAATTAGGGGCTTTTTATTTTATGTGACTCACTATGCACATTGTCAGTTATTCGTCCAAAATTGAAAGGTATCTAAAAATTGTTGGTTATAGTTCTGTTATAGGTAGTAGGAAAAGATGTTTCTGGTCAACTTGACTTGTAAGTTGCCTCTCAGGATGACACTAATCAAATGCTTCTTCCATTATCTTTCCGACGCTGTCTTACGCTAATTACTGAAAGACGTGTGACAACATTGTAATAATTACACGGCGAATATTTAAGTTATAACAAGTAAAATATAACTAAATTGCTGATCTAGTAATACGCTAAATGCATCTCAAGACAGCGATGTAAGTGATTTAATCATATTTGTAGAACAAATTTCCTGCTAATATGAAGTTTAATTGCGGATTTTAAGAAACAAAATATTTTCAGTTTAATGCTTGTTCTAAAGGCAATTTAGGGATGCACTACCCCGTTGTTTCTAATGTTATGTGCGAAAGTTTAGAAGTTTGAGAGAAATAATTTCCGATCAATACTTTCCTTAAGTTGATGAAACATAAGGTTATAGGTGGGCGAGTTATAGTGGACCTTCTAGCCAATGTTGAATGTAACATAGTCTTACCCCCCCCCCTCACCCCTCTCTCTCGCTTGTTATTGAATGGATCAAAACATATTGGTGAAACTTTCTTTGGATCAATACTTTATAAATCCATCATTTTTTTTTCGCTAATGCCTATATTTGTCAATTTAATTATACATTTTAAAAAGTACTGATTTTACTAATTTTATCTATGTTAAACTATTTTTCATATTTCTTGGCGCGCGTCAAGCTCCACTTAAGGGGAAAGCCATATGCCAACACAGCAGGACTCCGATTGGTTGCCGGCCTGGAGGCGCTCAAGGACAAACGCTTCCCGTTTTCTAACAGACTTTCTTTTGTACTTTCCCGTAGTAAAAAGTGTGGATATTCAAATATAGAAACTTTGAGCAAAAGCAAGTTAAACAATTAATAATCCTTAGTTCACTGTAAGTATGTAGCAAATGTGTCTGTAATAATCCTACCAATGTTCCCCTTGTGTTTAAATAGCAGGCAATTTTTATACACGGTTGAAACGTAATAGGACTAATAAAAGCGTTCCTTACTTTAAATAAGTGTATGAATGCCATAAAACACGTAAACTGTTCCATAGCTTAAAATATTTACCAACAAGAATTCACAAGATGTGTAACAGAGGTGCACGCGTATTCTTAGCCGCGAGTGTAAAACACAAAAAGCCCTATTTAATAATACGTACATGCCTTTGAAGGTTATGTGGTAGTGTTCAGAAATCCCTCTTTCTGGTATGTATAACATACATGACGATCATTTACATTCACTGCCTCTTTGTTAAACTTAAGTAAAATTGAAAGAACGGATCAAACAACAACAAATGCATTTCATACCTTAAGAACTACATGATCGGTGCAGTACGTTAGTAATGAACGTTCTCCCCTCTTGTAACTAACTCAACTATCTGAGATAAACAGTTCCACCAACAGTGAAATATCCTAACCGCCAATAAGTTTCCCTTAAGTTTTTAGCCCAGCAATTGCACAACAAACCTAACGTATAGAGTTTGCTGCAAAATAATCAAAAGGATTTTGAGATACCTGTTATTCACTAGATACTGAAGACATTAGCTTATCATAAAAATTAAAAAATAATTTTTACGTCAGTATTGTCATTTTAACTATTCCCAAATCATTTCCCCCTGTCTATCCGTCCGTTCGTCCGTCCGTGCTGTTGACAGGCAGAGAGTAGTCTGAAGTGCGTCATGTGTTTAACCACTGTTATGACGGGACGTGGAGTTAGCAGGGTGGCGGGTGTAAATGCGTTGCGGTATTGAAGGGAGGTAGCATATTTGCTCCTCAAAGGCGTTTTTATCTAAAAACGGGTTTCTTTTTAATTTTGAAATCCAAGCATCTCTTGGTAGGATGCATGGGTGCTCGTGGATTAGCTCCGCTGTTACCGGATATGCCCGCATGCCGGTAACGCCTAAATTGACGTGCTCTGGAATGGTAATCCCCAAGAGACCTAACCAGAGCGCTTCGATGGAGCGGCAAGGAGTCGTAAAATGTTGCAGCCCGGCGCCTAATTTCATCCTCCACATGCGGAAGTGATGGACGTCGTGCGCTTTACGTTGCAGTTGCACAAGATTTTAATCTGCGGCCATGTCCCAGTTCTCACAGGCGTATAAAAGGACAGGAGTTACTAGGTCCCGAAAAAAGGGAAAGCTTTAATATAACAAGCATCCCGGACCTCAGCATAGGGTACAATAAAGCTGTTGCCCAGTAGGTCCCATGCGACAGGTTTCGATGTGCTCCCCAAAAGTCAGACCCTTATTGAGCTTCTCTCCTAGGTAGGTGATGGTGTCGTCCATTCTATGCTTCTCCTGATGTGGGGAAGTTTGCCAGGAAGTGGCGCTTGGTGAAGAGAATGGCGTAGCTTTTCTCCGCTAACGCCTGCACCATTCTTGGAAGAGGCAGAGGTGTCTCTGAATGGGGTTGAAGGTTCTGCGTGGGTGTTTGTCTCTCCTGTCAGTGGTAGACAGCTTTATATTGTCGGTCTGGGTAGCTCAGTTGGTTTGACGCTGGCCTACTAATCCCAATGTTACGGGTTCAAATCCGGCCCAGGCCGGTGGTTTTTAAGTGTACTTAAGTGTGCTTAAAAACGACAGCTCCATGTCAGTAAATTTACTCGCATGTAAAAAAACCTTCTGCACACCGGCCACGCTGACATGATCCTGACAATTTACAGCATCGTTAAACAACAAAATAATTAAATTTTTGATAAGCTTTATATTCAAATGGCATAAATGCCATGGTCTTAAGTGTCCGTGTCCGCGAAGTATGCAGCTTTTTCGTGAGATGCTAGAGAACCTTAAGAGGGAAATTTTTAAGAATAAACATGGGTTCGAAATATACAGTAAGTGATCTGAATTATGAAATGTTGCATGTATCGTGCTCTCATTTTGAGCCCCAAGTTCCCTGCATTTTAAATCATTGAATCTCGTTCTGTGGGGGATACATAGAATCCATCGAATACAGAAGTGGAACTCGCAGTGATAATTGTATTAAATGGCTCGAAAATCAGAGAACAACTCGGGTTAATAGGTCCCCTGTAAAACGCAGAGTTGTGCAACCAAGTCAGTTGCAAGCTTCTGAGACAGAATATTTGTACTCGTATATAACGCAATATATGCGTTGCAAAAGCGTTGATTTATTTATTAAAATAAATAAACACTTTACACCAGGAGTTGGCAAATTGGTCATCGCCTTTACAGGAATGATGATGTCACTGAACTCAACCCGGCATACACATATGTGAACATCGGGTTTCGGAAGCCGCGTGGCGGAGTAAGAACTTCTTTAACACACGTTTGATTTTATATACATGTGTTTAATACATATATACAGATTGAGAAGGCTTTAACATTAATGTTTTATCTTATTCTTCGCTCTAGACCTTATATTTAACGTTAATTCAAAAGTACACACTGACGTCAACAGAGCATGTAGGGTTTTATATACAAATCGCGATCTGCTTTTAGATCTTATAAACTTCATTTTAGACCAAAAAAAATGCTCACACATATTTTGGGCTAAACATAGCACAAATATGCGTAGCGTATTGCTGAAGACGGAAATGTTGCCATATCGAGTTGTCTAAATAAATCTAAACCATGTTTATTTTTTAATTGTGATTTCAAAATTTGTTTGTTTGTAAATTCACAACCTCAATCCGTAATTGTGATTTTACTGTATGAATGTTCACGTGAAAGTATTTACGAAAAGTTGCAAATCATTGTTGATTCTCTTGAAATCCTACAAGCTTTCATGTTACAACTCTTTTAACTTGGCTTATACACGTACATTAATATGTGAAAAGGTTCCTTTGCGTCTTCGTAGTTTGAAAACAGCCAGGGCGTGTCGATACGGTTTGCACCACTGCGAACGTGTATTGTTTGAAGGAGAGAGGGTGAAGCAGGGCGAACTATGCTTTGTCCTTTACTCTAGTATTACGTCATGTCATCAGCCATTGCAGATCTGCCGACCGCTGCTTTACACTAATATGGAATGTATTTCATTTGTTTAGTGGTAGCAACGCATATCACTGAACGAAAAATAGCCTGACAACACAAGGAAAATCTGCACTCGTTTCGCAGACAGCCTTTGTAGTATGAATTAATAGAACTGTGTGTATGTTTGTTTGTGTGTGTGTGTGTGTGTGTGTGTGTGTGTGTGTGTGTGTGTGTGTGTGTGTGTGTGTGTGTGTGTGTGTTAACGACGCTGTCAATTGCCGCTATACCTAGAATTTTTCCCGTAGGAGTTCTTTTATACGCTAGTAAATCTACTGACAAAGGGCTGTCACTAAAGCATATTTAAAATCCATCGGTCTGATCTGGGTTTAAACCCACAACCATGGTATCAGTAGACCAATGCCTAATCAACTGAGTCACACAGACCGACAATAGGAGAATGTGAGGAGGATGTAGGTTAAAACCGGCTGAGGAAATTCGTTATTATCTTATGCTGTGGTTAAAAGGAAACCCCTTGTCTCAAGACAACTTAGAACCTCTTTTGAAATCCATGTGCGTACTATGTTTCTGAAAACATGTACTCACTTGGAAGAATCCAAGATGATTACGCAGAAGACAACACGGATTCCAGAGACATCTTGTAAGGTAAGTACATTCCAAATAGAGACTCATGCACTTCTACCTTTCCTGGGCATTATGTGGTACACAGAAGTTCCATCGCTTCATTCCGTGATCTACAAGTAACATACCTGGTTCCCGAGGTCGCGGGTTAAAATCCAGAGAAGGGCGATGCATATTTTTGAGTATAAAATTCTTAGCATGCCCTCCATCACTGGTGCTGTTTCACAGATTTAGGGTATGTAAGAAAACCTCAAGACTGATAAAAAGGCCTCTGAGGGAAATTATAGAACTGGATGCTCCAGATAATTACTATTATAATAGTAGTTAAAGAGCGCTCATAAATAAAAAGTATTTTTTCGCTTCATCTTTTACAGCAACACTAATTGAACCTGGCTATGATCTAGAGATGTAACACTGTTTCCTGAGAAAATATTTTCCACAGAAAAGGAAGAAAGAAAGGAAGGAAGGGAGGGAGGGAGGTAGGGAGGGAGGAAGGGAGGGAGGGAGGAAGTGAGGGAGGGAGGGAGGAAGGGAGGGAGGAAGGGAGGGAGGGAGGAAGGAAGAAAGGAAGAAGGAAAGAAAGAAAGAAAGAAAGAAAGAAAGAAAGAAAGAAAGAAAGAAAGGGAGGGAGGGAGGCGGGGAGGGAGTAAGGGAGGGAGGGAGGAAGCGAGGGATGAAGGGAGGGAGGGATGAAGGGAGGGAGGAAGGAAGGAAGGAAGAAAGAAAGAAAGAAAGAAAGAAAGAAAGAAGAAAGAAAGAAAGAAAGAAAGAAAGAAAGAAAGAGAGAAAGAGAGAAAGAAAGAAAGAAAGAAAGAAAGAAAGAAAGAAAGAAAAAAAGAAAGAAAGAAAGAAAGAAAGAAAGAAAGAAAGAAAGAAAGAAAGATAGAGAAAGAAAGAAAGAAGGAAAGAAAGAAAGAAAGAAAGAAAGAAAGAAAGAAAGAAAGAAAGAAAGAAAGAAAGAAAGAAAGAAAGAAAGAAAGAAAGAAAGAAAGAAAGAAAGAAAGAAAGAAAGAAAGAAAGAAAGAAAGAAAGAAAGAAAGAAAGAAAGAAAGAAAGAAAGAAAGAAAGAAAGAAAGAAAGAAAGAAAGAAAGAAAGAAAGAAAGAAAGAAAGAAAGAAAGAAAGAAAGAAAGAAAGAAAGAAAGAAAGAAAGAAAGAAAGAAAGAAAGAAAGAAAGAAAGGAAGGAAGGGAAGGAAAGCGAAGAAAAGGGAAGGAAAGCGAAATAAAGGGAAGAAAATGGAACGGAAGGAAAGGGAAAGGAAGGAATGGGAAGGAATGGGAAGGGAAGGAATGGGAAGGAATCGGAAGGAATGGAAAGGAAACAGAAGGAAAGAAAGAAAGATGCCCCATGCGCATTAAATGTGCTATGTTACTACTCGTAGAATTTTTCCAGCATGTGTACCATTCATATGACATTAACTTCAGACATTGGTTTCAAAATCTGAAAATTATTTTTTCTTCTTCCTGCCAGAGATTTATGGTCTTTGTAAGGCTATTAGAGTTTATAAAACAATAAAACTGTTGAGATATTCTACTTTTTGATGCACATGGAGTATTTTGAATATTAAGGTATATTCGTATTGCCAAAAAATTGAATATTTAATTCCCTCACAACCATCAAACAGATTGTGTTGGTACTTTGTGTGATAGTTTATAACATAAACACGCTGGAGTATTGATTTCACAGCTATAAAGATATAGAAAATTCAAAATTCAGTCCCAGGACGGTTTAAATGAAACAGCTTAGAAGCGTATGTTGAGAGGTTATGTGGACTTGTAAAATACACAGTTCTATCAAAGCGTATATTGCTTTCCAAGTACAGTTTGTCTAAAACGTCGTGACACTCCGTATGCGCAAGTGAGGAGAAATGCGGAGAACTGGTGAGAGTAGTGGTGGGAGCAAGTGACTAGAAGGTTATCAGAATTGGAGGCAGTCGCTTATACAAAGCATGAACTTACCACTCTCGCGACAGTTGGAAGACTGATCCCCACATCTCTTTTATACAAGTGGACTCCTCAGTGCTAATACGCATCATTGATTCGGGAGTGGGGGAATGCCAGGACGTTTTGGACAAGCTGTGGATACTACTCACCTTTATTTATATTGCTGGATCTCACAGCAACATTGTGTAATATACTATGTATTTAACACATATATTAAATAACACTACAGTTTAAAAAGCTAGACATCCAAAGTCGGACAGCCAGCTAATAGTTTCTGTCTTTATGATTCATTGTTATGACGAAAATGTTAAAACGTGCTTGAACTGTGGTGCTTTAAAATGATAAATATTTTCTCAAATGTGTCTTATACTACAGTAAATACATAAAAATGGAGTAAAAATAAAACAGCCGAAATGTATAACGTAATATATTTTTCATACACAGCAATTAGAATTTAACAGACAAATGCGATAACAATCCTCAGATTGTTTTCAGTCTTTCTTAATGGAAGACAAGGTACAGTTTTCATCAAAATGTGCTTTTGTTCCAACTGTGTCAAGCAAGTAAATCTTAGTTTGATGATGCCCTCTATTTTCAAAAGTTATCGGTAGTTCTTCAGGATAAACTTTGGTCAAGGGTGGAGTACGTATTTTTGCGATTCTGTCAGCAAAGAGGTGAGATCTTCTAGACCATCAACCGTTGATTAGATTTTACATCTCCAACACATCTTTCGAATATGCAAACTGCATAGAAACTGTACCGTTGAAGTGTCTGTCTGCCCTTGTTGCTTGATTCAAAGGCAATTGCATTTTTGCGATAGAGTTGGCCATTAATTCTTGAAGTCATAAGAATCACTGTTTGTTACAACGTTCAACCAGAATTTGTTATTACTATTTTACTCTTTATGAGGTCCACATATTCCTTCACTAAAAAGTCATGTAAACGGTATTTACTAAAGTTGTCTGTCCATGGAGTAAGCATGAACAGGGACCGGGTGCAAACGATTAAAAACAAAGGTGCGCGCGCGTGCACACACAACACACACACACATACACACAGACACACGCATATCTAGCACATAAAACTCCTCAAAACTTATTTTCAACCAAATTTAAATATCCAGTTTTTGGAGGGATGCTGTATTTTCTCTACCTTGGGTATATACTACTGAAGAAAATAATAAGTAACTAATAAACATATTTTAAAATAAATAATCACTAAATTGTTGACCTCGCTTTGCCAGTCTTGTGAAAAGCATAATTTTTGCATTAGTAATGTATCCTAGCATTGTCATGCAATTACCAAATGCCATTCTCAGCACCAAACTACATCTGCTGCAGTAAATAAAGGCGCTCTACTTCTCGTATATGTAATGCTTGGAAATTAAGCAGACAACGTAAGGCAATGGTCGACACCGGAAAGTGAGGTCAATTCTTGCGTTGGTAATCAACGTAACAGTCAGAAAATGTCCCAAAGCCCGAGTGTACAAAGTATGAGCTTGTATTCTATTATGTTGGCTCCATACATGAATCTGGTTCCCATGTCTATAAAATTACGTAAGAAGGACGTGTGTTAAGGCGGAAGTAAAAACCGCAGCAGCCACTAAACGGCCTCGCAGCTTCACTTTCCTAGTTTTCATTTTTGAAACAATGTTACACCTCCATGCAGCTTATGAACATAAAAATTCCAGCACGTTACTCTGCGAGGACGAAACGTTGCACCAAATAAATATCAGTCACGTAAGGCTAAAAAAAGTGTTACTGCTTGCACAACATCCACAACTGCAGTGTTATACCTCTTAATTGCAACTGTGTACAACGGTGACCCTGAGGTATCGTGATTTCATTAACACTTCAGACACCTGTTCGATTCTCGTTGCCACGAAAAAAGAAATGTTACATAACATTTGATAACCATCATCATTCACATCATGCGATATCTATGAGACCAAGAGGTGAAACATGCATTACTTTTCCAATTGCACACTATTGACATGTATTACTATTCTGGCTGAAGCAATATTTAATGGCGGATTCCCCAACACGAGATCCAATCAGAGGCTTGCCAGACTTATGGTGCTCTAAATTTAAACACGCTGCGGAATCACGCTGTAAAGTCGCTGATGTAAATATAATTTGGGCCCACATTTGCACAACAAGAAAGAGATAGCTAGTTCAGGTGTCAGCCGCCATTAATGTTCTGCCTGCCATAATAGTACATTGCGATAAGGGTTCTAACTGGTTTATAAAACCGAGGAAACATTTAAGAATTCGACAGTATTCTCTATTTCCATGCTTCTAATACAATTTAAAACATGCACACTAGTTACTATATTTTGGATGATCGATAAAAGTTTACATGTAATATCATCATCTATTTATATGCTCAATAATAATAGCTTGAAGTATCAAAATGCCTAACTAGACCCAACCTTGAGAATACTGCATGTAAATGTCTGCTCCATAATGGCTTCATTTTCAAATAAGTGCCAAATCGATTTAAGTCGAGGCACGAGGGTTCATTGCCATCAGTAACTTTCTCCTGGTAGGGTAAAAGTATTAACAGGTTGATAACATCAATTTATTAAGTGTCGAAAATCTTTGTGGTCGAAATCAGGAATCACTGCAAATAGAGTGTTCTTATTTGGTTCCCAATAAATCCTAATCAGTGCATCAGTCCCTAATTGGCCAAAAAAGTCTCGGAACTAAAATAATATAATTCAACAGCGGTTACTGTCGTTAAATTATAATTCTGAAACGTTAATTTTCCGCCTAAACATCCATGTAGAAAATAACGTTACAAAAATCACTAATTTGCACCTCAAACAAAAGACTTTCAGCCACTGTCCGTAGTTTGTGGGCAAGAAATAGCCCACAATGATCTATTGTCCAGTGATTCAAACTCCCGAACATCCCCATAAAGTTGAACACACAGTCTACGTCTGTATGAGCTTCCAGTATATATAAAATTCTAGAGATGAAAGATAAGAGCACTATTTACCTGTGTTATCTGCAAGACGTACTCCCAGCATATGTGTGACTGTCCAGTAATGCTGCTACTGGTCATAGAATTACCATATGAATGAATTGGCAAAAGATAAAGAAACAGAGCAATGTCCTCTTCAGTAAGCCTCATCTAGCGCATACATTAAGACCGTTTCGTGACCAGAATCACTTCCTAAATGAAATACAGTCTTTCGTTTCAGAAGTTCTTAATCTAAATAACAAACCCTCGAAAACACTAGCATAAAGGTAAAGGGTACATAGAGGCCACAGCCCGAACACCTCGACCTTCGCAGAGCTATTGTGTGCTAACAATCCCAGGAATCAGAGATAAAATGAGGGAACAGAAGGGGCCACAGGGCCGTAGTCAGAATGGCCACAGAGACGCGCGGAAGTCCATAAAAAGTGCTGAGATCTCTTCATCTCGGCACCAGCCCCCTCCAAGCAGCTACCACACCGCGGGCCCAGTCACACAGGCGTCGCCGCCCGACGAAAGAGAGCAGCCACCTAGCGCCGATAACAGCAGTTACCATGCGCAAGCTTCCGTGCTATCTGCCCGGCACCGCCAACATACTCGCCTGAAAGCACACCTGAAAGATGATAAGAAAATGGAATGAAGGGAAATGATGGAAAGGAAACCGTGGTTTGAAGTAATGCACCCCAGCATTCGCCTAATATGACACGGAAAAACCCGAGTCAGAGTGCGTGGTCGCCGGCGATCGAACCGGGACCTCCCGAGTGCGAGTCACACACGTTGCCGCGGCGCCACCTCGGTCGGTAAAATCTTTAGCATATATAGAACGACACTTTTATGAAAATTCAGTGTGCGCCACAAACCACGCAACAAATGTTACTGTTAGTTATTTTCAATAAACAATATCATTATCCTTTTAAACTTTTTGTATCAAATCAAAGCAATTTTCAATTCTCTGAGAGTTTCTCAGTACCGCTCTATTGTTCGATCAAAAGTGTATGCGCTAACCTGTAGATGAATTTGTATTTAGTAGAGGAAACACGTATCCATTCATTTTGGTGCTTCAAGGCTGAAGTGTTTGTTAAAGCTGCTAATTTTGTAACGGAAGAGCTGTGTCCAAAAATAGCGTTCCATCTGCGAAGTTTCAACTTATGCGTTTTGTTACACAGAGAAACAGTTTCGCAGAATTTCCGTGGAATTGTCTGTAGATACCCGTAGTAGATCAGTCTCAGATACCACGTGGTATCTGTGGTACGTAAATGAAGTAATGCATTCCATCCAAAAGTTCCGCATCGACATTTTCCCATAAATACATGTTTCGAGGTCCTCTGATCCCTCCAAAGCACTCTTTCAGTAAGGGGTGCAAGTGTATTTCTGCTTCTGTCACTGTCTATTTCCAAATAGGTTTGCCAAAAACCAAGCATTAACGCCGTCGACAAAGGAATTGTCATTAATGATGAAAATTAGTCCAAGTATTAACGCTGTCAGCAAAGGAGTATCATTAATTAAGAAAATTAATGTTAGTTTGCATTAATTAACTTTTTAATTAAAACATGAATCACAAATTAGTAAAATATACACAATTGTGTTGCTACAGTTGAGATCTGTACTACAGTAAGCTTTGTACCAATCATATTTCTCTGGGGTTGAATAGAAGAAAGGAACTTGCTCTGATTCTGAATGAGTCTGTGAAAAGCAGTGCAACCTATATTTTTCTGTTATACTGAATTTGGAGCATTGCACTGACTGAAATTAACCAGCCTGTTATTTTCTTCTGCCCATTGTGCATTCACTAAAGAAAATACTCTATCCATATTAGCATTATGCTCTGGAATGGAGATACAGTTTTGCACAATTGCAACCAGTTCTGAATATTGCTCTTCAGAAACATAACCTTCAAAAAAATTTCACCCGCTTTTTATGAGCCATAATCTGCAAATTGTGATTCCTTTGTATGATTGGTGAACCGTAAAATGTAGAACAAAATTTTACTGTACAAATAATGTAAATTACGTTACACCACACAATCTATGTTACCTAAAAATTATTATTCTTTTTTGCATTTTCATTCTAATACTTTTTTAAGTGGGATGTCGCTGTAAATTTTTTCTCATACAAAGAATACGAAATGTCTAAGCCATCATTTAGCAATCCGCTTTTTAAAAATCTGTCGCTTTAGTCTGCTGCACTCTTGTTATACGCATAAACGAAATATGTAAACGGTAATGACAGTTGTCTCGATTTTTGAAAGAATAATTTGTGAAGCTATGAGTAGAGAAAGTGATGTAAATGCAAACACATCTGATTTTCTAACGTTATTTCCCTGTTTCTGCACTCCACTACTGCAGAGCAACTATTAGCCTCACTTACATTCGTCAATCCATCCTTCGTTCGTCCACATGCACACATGAAATAAGTCCCAGCCGTTGAAATTGCATATACAGCATTTGAGTGAAAATTTGTTGGCGTATTTCAAATTTATTTGAAATCGGTACAAAAGTGAAGTTTTTTATAGAGAATTTCCTGCAAAGGTTAGATTCCTGTGTAACTGAATTCACGTACTTAAACTTTGGTGTATATATATATATATATATATATATATATATAAAATTAAGAATATAGCAATTGTCTGAAACTGGTATAAATACCTGTTATTTTTAATTTGTGCTACCATTAGAAGCAGAACACTACGAGGGAATGACCAAAAAACGTACACATTTTTCTAAAAAATGTTTTTCTAGGGTCAGAGGATCTATAAAATGCTTACAGTCTATTCCAAACAGTTAATGTGTATAGTAATGAACTGTGCATCGCTTGTCACTTACGAGTCCGGTGTTCAGTACCACACCGGATATTGAGAGTTACACGTAAATGTAATGTAAACCCCGCGCGACAGCCTACGAAAGGCCAAGGCCTACCGCCCAGCCGCTGTGTCCCCCACCTCTGCCCACTACAGGCGTCATTGGTGAGGTGCAGTACTGGAGGGTGGGACGTGGTCAGCGCCCCGAGCCCTCCCGGCCAGTTATGCGGTCTTCTCGACCTGGGGCCGCTACTTCTCCATCAAGTAGCTCCTCAATTGGTCCCCCCGGGACCTAATGAGGCTGAGTGCCAGACCTCCCAGAGGGGATAAAATCCCCATGCTGGTACCGGGGATCGAACCCGGGTCCTCCGCGCCACAGGCAAGCGCGCTGCCAGCTGCGCTACGGAGGCGGCCGAGAGTTACACGTACGAGTATCTTATTAAGCTTTCAGTGTGTTAGATATATTTTCAAATACATGCAACTCATCTGAAGGGCATACATGCGTTTTTTTTAAATGTACTGCAGTATTTTGAGATTTATTGAAACATTACAAGTCCACGGATTGTGTCCACAAATGTTAGGGCTGCCTGGATAGCTTCACAAATTAAAACAATACAAAAGGTATCATTAAAAGTGAATGAAACATTTTAGAATGTAACAGATCTACAAAATATTGTCACACAACATAACTTAAAACTCCATTCATGCAAACTGTTCATTGATGTGTATCTGTATAATGAAATTATATGATTATATCGGTTGTAAGGCAGGCATACTATTTAATGGCGGTTGATACCTGACCACTATTTTCTATCCTGTTGCGCAAATAAATTTTGTGGGCACAAATGATATTTCTACTACCGATTATACAGCGTGACTTCACAGCATGTTTAACTATACAACACCGCAAGGCGTAGCAAGCCTCTAATTGGGTGTTACATGACCAGCTACTCCTGACACACGCCATTAAATTTTGTGCCTGTCATAGGTACGTGTTATTTAAATGACAAGAGAACCAGGGAATATATAGAAAAAAGAATGTTAAGAATTCACAAGCAAATATTTATGTATGTTATTTGTTTTAAATCGTTAAAAATATAATAGCAGTTTATGTGAGAGTATGCTAAAATGTACAGTTGTTAACATTGTTTCCAAAACTATCAAGAATATCAGTACGCTCTGAACGTATTTACATCTTGTTTATTGTTATTGGTAAATAATGCAGTCAGATCCAATGAGTCACTCAATATTTTATTGAGTTTCGCTTTTATTCATCCTTGGTAAAATATTTTAATATTAAAACACGTGAGGCACATCGAACTTGTTACGTGCAGAGGTTCTACAGTTTTGCGTAAGAAATGTAATTGCATATTAAATATATTATATATATTATGATAATGACGATTGTTAATGACGTAATCAAAACATTCCAAGAGCTCAGCACTCAGGGAGCATTAGTTAATTTTTGCACACAAGCTCTGTTAGTGATAAAAAAGATCCCAAAATAACTGCAGAGTTCTCACGGGGAAATAAGTTCTGAACGACATCGCATGCCGGCTGGAAAATTCCCCACGTTAACTCCTCGGCGTCTCACGCAAGATCCCGGAGCTTACATTTGCTTCTGTATGCAAGGCCACGAAATTTAAATTAGTTGGGAGTTGAGCAAATAAAGTGATCACTTGGACCTCAGTTTCTTGGCCAGGTACCATTACAATCTCATTCGGTGTTATTCAGAATTTTCAACATTCGAACAAGACAACAGAACAAGAAGATTTACACCGCACGTGGGCATACCAGAATTTGAAGCGTTGACAGCTCAAAGAGGGCGTGACCTGTACAGTATGACTCAGGGAATTAACGTCTGATGAATGGAAGAAGATAGTATATCATTCATTAAAAACAAAATGTACATAACGCACACAATTTTAAGTTTGGGGTAATAATAACTAGAGAAACTCAGGTAATACACGGATGTGAGTAGATTTTGTTATAACACCATATATTTCCAGTACTGTTCTCTAGACGTTATGAATTATTTTCAACTCATTTCCAGCTATTAATATAATATAATTTTAAAATGTCATTTAAAAAACAAATATTCTGGCCTTTAAGGGTAAACATCCAGTCAGAATTAAAATAATAATACAAAATAAAAGAGTAGAACGGATTTCGATGTTTAACTATTTAGGTATGATAGTTTCGTGATAAAGAAAAACATTTTAAACTTAGAACATTTTAAAGTTTTTGTGGAATGTTAAAGAAACCTCTGAAAAACTAAACCAGGAAAGAAAGGCAAATTAAATTTTATATGTGGCGTTGCCTTTTTATTATATGGTAGTGAAACATGAACTGTGGACAAGAGGAGCTTAAAAGAAATTGAATCAGAGAGATGACATATTTAAGATCAGTAAGGGGAAGTAAACTATAAAACAGAATTTCAAAGGAAACTATTAAAGAAGGCCTAAATATTGAAAGTGTATCTCATAAATTACCATCTTATAGAGATAATTGGTTAAATAATTTGGAATGAATGTCAGAAAACAGAATTCCTAAAATAAACAATGAGATATAAACCAATAGGAATTCGAGGAGTAGGTAAACCGAGGAAAAGAGGAAAGATAGTGTGAGACCGGACAGACCTAAGGTATAATCCATGAGAGAAAAGAAGAAGAAGAAGAACAACAACAACAAGTAGTGAATTTTGATTGTTACATTGTATTTAAGATTTTTTAATGACAAAATAAATTTGTATCTATAAATAAAGGTTTATAAAACATGAACACATCTAAGAAACCACCAATCCCACGTTCTATCCTTTACATGAAAGTTTTCGTCAGTTTTTATTTTCTCAAAAATATCTAACAATGTTCATTAAATGTCATCAGTTTAATATGTTTCCATGAAAAATGAACTTTAAAGCTTGAATTTTCTGGGAATGGTTTCATTTCGTACTATCGTTTACAGGCAAATGTTTCGGAAAACTTTGCTTTTCTCAAAAATGACTTAAAATTTTGATTAAATTACATCGTGTTTAAGATATTTAACTACAGATAACATATGTATATTTAAATTAAAGGTTTTTTTTTATTTCTATTTATTTAATGTCGCTTTAACTTACCTGTCATATCGCGACAGTTTTACAGTAATTACAGTGTGTTACAGTAAATAAAAGTTTGTAAAATCTCTTAAATAAACAAAACATCTAAATAATTTAAATTGTTATAAAGAAGCAAATAAAGCATAAAGAAGTAACTAAATCCCAGCCAGACTAAGTTGAAATTCCAATACATTCCGTTTATTTATGACTACCTAAGGCACACGCAGAGGTCCCTGTTTCAGGGTCTATAATTTAGCAGGTTAAATTAGAGGCACACTGCATAACTGGTAAATCGTAAGAGATTGACAAAATCTTGCAAGACGAAAAATTGTAGATCTCATTATATTACGACGATATGTGAAACAATTTTAACCGTTTCTGAGATATTTATTTTATTGGATTGACTTTTTCAATACTTATATTCTTCTCAAATAGGAAATCATTCGTTTCCTTCTTCTCCCCTCCCCTTCTGGTAACGCAAATAGAATGCAACTTCACAGCCATCACATAGAAGCCAGCTCTTAGGAGATCTGACTACCAATCAAAGCGTTCTGTATTCCACTGCTCCCATTCTAACTACAACTACAACAACATGTATACACAGTTCTACAAATAATATTTATCTCGATTAACATAAAGTGAGTAGAAGGAAAAGCATTTTTAACTAATATTTTGTACAAGAGTAGAGTAAATCACTTGAGTGCAACACATCAAGTGATATAGCTTCTTCTAGCAAAATTAATTTATTCATTGCGAAACGTAAATGCGCAGAATAAAACGTTATATGCATACTTAGAAGTATTATCTAATCTTCTGACTCATTTACAATTACGTTATTATTTCTACCGCACCAAAAAGCTTACTTTTACCACGTGAAATAGTTTACGACGAATACTGCAGTAAATTGTTAGTATAAGAGAAGACGCGTAATAAAGAAATATGCATATAATGCATAAATGAAATGGAGGATATTCTTAAAGAAACATAATATTCCGTGTGGCACATTAAGTATGAGTTTATAACTCGAGTATTTCTTTTGAATGCGTATCACTAATAGTTTACGCATAACTTTTGTGCATTTGTATCGCTTGCTATACAGCAACATACTTTTCCCAACTGACAGTTCATACTTAATTTTGCACATCTGAAATCATTCAGTCATTACTAATGTGAATAGATTAACTATGACTATGACAAGGCTCGGATGAGGGACTTTACCACCTCGACCGCCGTAAGCGTGCGACTCCATTCGGGATGTTCCGGGTTCGATCGCTGGGGTCGACTTTTCTAACTTGGGGTTTTTCCGTGGTTTTTCCCTTGTCGCTAAAAGAATGCTGAGGAAAATTATGCATACCATGGTATTTCCTTTCCCTCAATCCATATCATTTCATTTATTCCTTCCTTCCTTCCTTCCTTCCTTCCTTCCTTCCTTCCTTCCTTCTTTCCTTCCTTCCTTCCTTCCTTCCTTCTTTCAGAGCTTAGCTGGTTCGTTGGTTGGCAGCGGTACCTCGGGGCTCTAGTACTGTCTTTGGTTTGAGGTGGCGCCACTGGGGAGAGTTGTGACCTTTACCATGGTGCCAGTACTGCACCGGGTGAAACCGATGGGATGCGCAGTCTATCTCACCCCTATCGACTGTGAGGTCAGCTGCCCTTCGTAATCCCCTCATCTCATCCTTTCTTTCGGAGGTTACATAGGCACTAAAGATCAGTGTTAGTCCAAGTGTGAAGTCCTGCTCCGCATTCCTAACCATATCCATATCTATAGCACCTCGGCCTACTTGTTTTACTTGAGGTGTTATTCTCCAGAAGGGAGAGGTGAGATGGGGAATACGAAGGGTGTCCGAATCTGAGGAGGGATAGTAGCCGAGATCAGAGCCCCTAATAATTGCAGATTTTAACTCCCCGTTGGGGGCTAGTACAACCGGTTACCCTCTCCCGTAACCCAGCGGGCTTACACATATCTTGAGGAGCCCGGGACCCGGATACCTTCTTAACCTGGAGGATGAGGATTTACAGAGACCAATTTCCCTGCTATGCATGATTAACACCGAAACCCCCGCCGAAATAACCAACCAGGATGAAACGTGAAGTGAAATGACAAGTGAGGTGAAATGGAGAGAGAGGAAATTGGACAGATATTACCTTTCCCCCTCCGCATCTCTCCTATTTCCAGCATTCGATTAGCGACCCGGGGAAAACCCCGAAAAAATCCATGGATCGGTCACGGGAATCGAACTCATGACCTCTCGATGCGGGCCTGATCATCCCGCTCGGCATGGCTAGATTAATTTATTCGCTAGTATTCTGATTTAAGTGTCATTCATTTTCTGCTATTATTCAGAGAAGGTCAACTGGTTTAAATGGACTACCAGGAAGGGTTATTATACTTAATTCATAATGAAATTAAAGTAGAAATGGCACTGGTCGATTTGCTTGATAGATTCAATCCTGGATTCCTAAACTGGATTCATATTGTAAGGTAAGAGGAGTCAACAAAATTTAACCATAGGCTTTAATTTGGAAGGAAAAAACACCGGGCTGTAAACAATGAAGGTTGGAGTTTAAAACAAAAATGTTATATGGTACAGTCACACAACACTGTCTACCAATTACAAATTCGCAGCTATACCTTATGTGTTACATTCCTTATAAGGGATACTTCCATGCATGTTTGTTATTTACCTTATACTTTGTCTAGAAAGTATATCAAACTAAGCAATAAATATTTAATTACATACAACAATTGAATCAAATATTTAACAGCTGAAATGTTTGTCGAAAGCACAGAGGAAGCGAATCAAAAATCGGAGACATAGTGCAATAAATTTCTTCTCCGTGGACAAGAAATAAACGAAACTTAGAAAGTATCATGAATCTCCGTCAAATGAATTTCTAATTGGGAAAATCTCATCGTGGAGCAAAACATGGTGCACTTCGAAAACTGCTAACGCCACAGTAAAAGGTATTTGACACGAATTGTATTGTCGCGGTGGCCGCAAGCAAAGAAGGGTTAAGTGGCAGCTACCTCACATCACTGATTGCAAGCGCCGGCCGGCAAACAGGCATGCAGCAATAGGTGGCTCCGAACAAACGCCGTTCCACGCATTTTCTAGAAGCTTTCTAAGCGCAAGGGCTTTTACCCAGAAGCCGAGAAACTTCAATTTCCAGAAAAGTGATCGATAGTTCAGAGAATATATAAGCAGTCGGCAAGGACCAAGCAGTGAGTTAACTGTAGGAGTGAATTTTAAACAGTTGAATAGTATTTGAGAAGTTTGTATCGAACAACAGAACAGCTGAAAGTTGCAAGGTCAGAAATTGTAAATTGCGATTCAGTTTTAGAAGAAATAAACTGAAATAAAAAGTAATTAAATGTGTCATTTTGTCAGTATGGTTTAATGAACAGTATATTTTTCCGGCCTAAGGTTCTGCCAATCTCTAATGGCTTTCATGTTTTAGAAAACTTCACAAAATTGAATCCAGTCTAGGGAACTTTAGAGGAATATTCAACGCATACATTTTATTCCTCATGTCAATACAAACTGGCGTGCAAAACTTAAAGAGGAAAGTGACTTTCGCTTGCTATGTCACTGCCAAATAACATAGTTTGATGAAACTTGAACCACACATAAAAATAACTGCTATAATATGTTACAGTAGGCAACTAAAAGACATATGTAATGAGATGAACGGAAATAACATCTTTATACGAGACAATAAGTTACACTGACTCATGATGGTCCCCTGGGCATTACAAAAGGAAGGACATGGTTCTTAAAAAGATGTGTGACCACCAAGGACAGCGATGTGCTCCCATGCTAGCCATAAAGTTGGTAAGGAGTTCTTGTGGTAGGGCCTTCCATCCCTCCACCAAGCTCGTTGATAATTTCTGGACGGTTGTAGTTGGATATGGACGTGCTCCAATTCGCAAGCCTCTGGGCCATCTGTCCGCCGCCGACAGACACATAGTCCTGAGTCAGCCTGTAACGTGAAAGCAGATTAAATTTGAAATACTGATAATACTGCAACAATACCTCGTCATATATCGGCAGAATGAGATCAGTTTCCAAAAAGACCTGTTTTTATTGCAGTTTGGATACATAAACGTGGCAGCTACATTACTATCGGACGATCTTATGAATTATTCTCCACCAAAAACTCTGTACTTTATAGTTATTGTTATGAACCCGCTGTAGGCACTCCAACAAGAAGAAAACTGACTCATGTTCTTGGCTGCTATCCATACGGTGAACTTCTTCGCACCAATCGCAATCATCATATCAGAACCTGCAATAGCAGGGGCTTTGTCTACAACAGACTACGAGGTATACGAAGAGGTCCATTACATCGCTACTGGTGAGAGCAGCAAAAGACCTGATATCATTGCTATTGATTGAACCGAATAAACAGCCTACATTATGGACCCCTCAGTACAAAGTGGACTGGAACAACCAGCCCTGGTAGACCTCGAAAACAAATATATATATATATATATATATATATATATATATATATATATATATATATATATATATATATATATATATATATATATATCTGTGTGTGTGTGTGTGTGTGTGTGTGTGTGTGTGTTAAAGATAAATATAAAATCAGCACCTTCATTGTCGTGGGTCTAATGATTGGGGCCCCAATCCCGATCCCAAAACAGCTTCTGGATTTCTGCCAGCAATTTCCCATCCACAAGCGGTTTTGTGTAGAAGTTGGCCTCATGGCATTAAGGGGTTCTATACAAACTTTCAAAAATCATTTGTACATCACCTCTTAAAGTGGCTTTATATGAATTAGTGTTCTTATAAATCTTTATTTTCAATTATTTTTGTTTTGCCCTATTAACCATTTTTAAGTGCACCAACAACTTAATTTGTTAAGTTAGTATTCTTTGTCATTTAAGAAATCTACATATTTTGTGGAAAGATTTATTAAATAAACAGTATCAGCAGAGGGAATTTCGAGTAAGTAGGTTAGTGTTGCTACACCATAGGTTCATTATTTAGTGTGCTGAATGTTTCCTTTGAAAACAAATTGTCTTGCCTAATTAGCTTCTGTGAACTTTATCATTCATTGAATGAAGATACAATAGCGAAAACTGATGGTGCTGAATTTCCATTGTCAAAATTAATGAGCCCATGTGAATTATTTATTTCTGGTCGAGGAATTGCGACTTCGAAGAAATTTGCTGAATATTGCTAAAACTTACTAAAAGTGTCTTAGTGTTACGTCATGGCAATAAACAAGAGTTGCGCAACATTAGAACTTGGAAACCATTTTTCGTTTGACTGCCACCCGCAAGCGAAATAAATTTGCTTCTTACGTTAACACAGTGAAAACAGAGGCTTAAACACGATAGTCCGGCTCATCCGTGCGTTCAGTAGTTGTTCTTGGAACAGAATGGGAGCCGATTTTCCCATCACGGTAGCAAGTTTACCCCCTAGTCTTAAATGATGCCACTTTATTTCAATCTCGCAACGCAAATCATTCGTGGAATGCTTTCACTGTTGAAATTTCCAGGTCGGTTTGCCGTAGGGCGCCCATAATGGTGTAGGACGGGGGCGCAAGCATGCACCTCCAGGCAATCACGGTAGCTGCTTGTCTTGCCGTGATCTGCATACTTCACATCTTCGCATGCAACAGGCGTGGCGCTGTCGGAGGTATTCACAGAATTCCTCGTCAATCCGACGAAACTATTGTACAGAGACACGAACCGATGATATCAAGGTTACCTTGTTCGCTCCAAGAATGTATGTATCCTCTCAAGCAATTATTCACAAATAATGTATTCCAGGAATTCTCTTAGTGTAAACAAACACACTATATTCACTTCCGTTAACGGTAACTGTTGTAATACCGTGAGATCTATCGATTAAGGAAATATGCTCTCCCAAAACCTAAGTAATAGGGTTTATTCGATTGTATCTTACCGAGCGACGTGGTTCAACGGTAACATGTGAGGCTTGCATTCGAGGGATCGTGATTCCGATACCCGTACCTAACCTTCCAGACCCATGGGTTTTTTGAGGGTTTCCCCGGATCACCAAGCGAATTCTGGGGTAATTACATCCCCGAACTTCCTGACCTCATTTCAGTTCACCTTTCATCTACTTGATTGTTTCAGGGTTTCAGTGTTGGCGGGAGTTTTGCCATGCATCCAGATGCTTGCTCTCTGTAAATCCTCGTCCTCCGGATCAGGGGAGTCTCAGAGTCCCGGGAACCCCAGAGGACCTAGAGCCTGCAGGGAGGGAGAGGAGTCGGAGCATGAACCGCCACCGGGGAGTTCAAATCTGTAGCTGTTTGGGACACTGCCCCCTGCTGTCGTCCCACCGACCACTCTTCGTATCCTCTCACATCATCCTTCCCAAGAGGGGCATAGACACAAAAGATCTACAGGTCGACATGCTAAGTCCATTCTCCTGGACCCTGTCTGTCCTCTCCTATTGTGACATTTTAATAAAATTACAAATGTTACATCAAAGGTCATCGAGATAACTAAAATTATGTATCTTGATACACATTAATTAATCACCAAAATCTCTGATTCAGCAAATAACAATTTACGACGTGACACACCGCTCAGAGGACTACAACGAAAACAACATACCGACTTACGACTGTAACTCAGATGAGTACATCCTGGGTTTACCTATAGTTCTATAAGTACCTGATTACAAGTTTCACATTGTTTATTTGTTAACTGAAATATATGTACAATTGCACTATTTAATGCTACAATAAAGTTATCTCATGAGAATGCCAGGTGGCCCACTTCATCCAGCATTGGGGTAAGTAGACAATCCTTCGTGCTTTAAAAGAGTTGCAGATCCCAACGACGCGATTCCTGTGACGCAGGCGCCAGTGGCGAGCAGGAGAGGAATTCCCCAGGCTTCAACTATCGTGTGCAGCGTGTGACAATAGACAAGAACAGTCTTAGAATATTTTTCACTTCACTTGCAGGACCTTATCTTCCAGTATATGCTGCTATTGTCTAACATTATGGACTACAGATTGTAAACTGCCGTAACAAAACTCATGCAAACATTAGAGTACGTAATGTTTCATTGGCATTCTTCGTTTCTTATTAGTTACTGTTGTATTTTATTCTTTTAGTTATTGTTATTATTGCTATTGTTAATACTTTCATTATTATTATTATTATTATTATTATTATTATTATTATTATTATTATTATTATTATTATTATTATTATTATTATTATTATTATTATTATTATTATCATCATCATCATCATCATCATCATCATCATCATCATCATCATCATCATCATTATTATTATTATTATTATTATTATTATTATTATTATTATTATTATTATTATTATTATTATTATTATTATTGTTGTTGTTGTTGTTAATGATCGGTAGAACAAAAGGTAGTTCATCGCGATTACATTTAGATACAAAGTTTGCGAAACCCAGATTTACAAAACACCAGAAAGTTTTAAATGATGGAGGAAATTTTATTTCCTTCAGTGTTTTATAAATTAAATTGGTGGAATTATTTGCACATGTGTGTAATTTGAAGATGTAAAATGTAAAAATTTATCTTAATGAGAGCAGCTAATTGATGATAAAACAGCATTACCAATGCAAATTGATAGTATAATGGTGTCAAGAGACGAACTCATATGAAAGTTTACACTAAGAATGGTGACATTTATACAACTTATGAACAAGGAGAGGTAATAGAGTACCGATATGTCGTTGGGAACTCTAAATATCCTTTTGTATCAAAATATTGTAATCAATTCGCCATTTATTATTCTCATATTTATTTTATTTCATTTATTATTCTCTGTATTTCTACTCTGAATGCCAATTATTAATTAAAGAGCGGCCCCTTAGTCCCCTGATGTTCTTGACATGTTTAATTAATAGAATAAATTGCTTTACTGAAATGGCAATCAATAAAGCTACAAGGTTGAAATGTATAAGTAATGCAAGGTTATTTAGGAAAGACAAAAATAAATTTCTTTCCCACATTTAGCAAAGTTTACTCATCGTATCAGAAATATTAATATTATACTTGCACACTAATGAATAACTTTTTACAGGTACCTAATAACCAACATTATTTTCTTTGTTATTTCTAGTTTTATATTTTAAGTAAATAGCGCCTATCCCACATTTTAACTATTATCATTATTTATCTATAAACTATTACCACTTTGCGTAATAGTTTATAAAATATAAGCTTTTCTTCAACGATAAAAAGGTTTCATCAATAACTAACTTGTGACGACAAAGTATCCAATAAATGAGAAATTAGATTCTGAAATCTTAAATTATCTTGTACTCATTATAAAGGTGAATAAAGACATGAAATAAGAAGCTAATGCAGGAACGTAGCCCAAACGAGTTCAGCTCGGGGTTTGAGAGAGAGGCTAAAACACAGTCCTTTATTTTAAGAGGCCATAAACCAATTATTTGGAAGCCACAATGTTTTTAAAGCAAGTAAATGTTTTTTATTTATTTATAACATTAAAATCATTAAGTACTAAAGAAAATATTTGTGATTTTGGGTAATAACGTACTACGCTAGAATTAGCCTATACCTTATGCTATAAATAAATCAAATAATATTGTGCATAAAGGAATATGAATAGCGCCACAAAAGCCAATGTGTGCATGTGTTAACTGTAAAAATTCTGCTGATGAAATATTGCAAATAACTGTTCAAATTACCCTCAAACTAAGGAATCGTTAATACTGGAACTTAAACTGCTGAAATCAGAACAAATGAAAACAAAGGTTATATGCAATTGATGATCAAGAGAAAATACAATCAGTGGATTAGGCCATTCCTCATTGAGAAGTCCTATTGTATTAGATTCTTTATCCAGAAGATATTTTAACACATGATTATGATCAATTGGCATAATACAATTTTATTCAATGTGCATATTCTGATTTTATTTAATTCGCTACCCACATTTACCCGCGATCTATGTAGCACATAACTGTATTTTCTTTTAATATTGTCAGTGGCCAATAACACGTTGGCTCGATCAAATGGAAATCCAACGGATTCGTCTGGAGATTGACCGCCTCTCTCAAACCGTTGACCAGGAAATAATTGATTGGCTTCACGATGTCTCACCAAAGAGAAAAGAGCTAGATAACATATTACTGCATCCACATTAGGTCGTTCCCAAAAGCCGCATGAGGGTGTTCTGCACACGTCAGCGTACTATTTTTCAAGAAAGCATATTGTGATGACAAAATCAGTCCAGTTACTTTTCTATCACTTTATTGTCTTCTAAAATGGTATTACAAATACAGCTTTCTTCTCGACTCTAACACAGTCTACAGTCTTTCCTGTCTCACAACTCACAACAGTTTACTTCTTGAAACCTTGACTCAGTCCTTTAAGTGTCTTTTTTTACTTTCTCTGTCTCCATACACTAACTACGACGATACAATTACTCGACGCTCGTTGAATCTTCTTTACGACGCACCGACACGCCCACAGCTGCCTTACACTAACTGACACACTGAACGACTCGTGTCTGTAACTGTAACTCTCTCTCCGTTCGTTGCCTCGTCCGCTTACATAGAGGGGATGACGTCACACGG
Source organism: Tenodera sinensis (assembly GCA_030765045.1). Classification (NCBI taxonomy): domain Eukaryota; kingdom Metazoa; phylum Arthropoda; class Insecta; order Mantodea; family Mantidae; genus Tenodera; species Tenodera sinensis. The sequence continues at coordinate 76,497,763 of CM060966.1, read as the reverse complement.
GCCTTTCTGGACTTCCACATATGCTGGCGATGACGCAGCCAGATTTTTCTCGAGGTTCCGGAGAAAATCCTTTTTGGCCCTGCCGCTCTGAATAGTTTTTAGTCACGTACACATAAATAGTTGGGGGAGACAGACTGACTTTGAACGCCTTTGTTTCCTCGCTGGCCTAGTGTGTGGTGTGAACTAGCTTAGCCCCGACATTCCTTTGTTTTGTGCCACACTATATATACTTTTTGCGGGAGTGGAAGGTATGTAAACCAAATTGGCGATAGTCGTAGTAACTGTATACTCTCGTAGTCGTCATTGTATCACTCACTTGAAGATTTCTGTGGCTATATTAACCCTGTATGACAAAATATGGACTAAATATCACATAAGTTGCAATCCTCCTGCCATTGAGCTATTAACTACATGACATTAAAGAATCTGCAAGGAAATAGAAAACTAGTGGAATAATGACTTTAATAGAACATGTATGTTGTATATAATGGCAGCACTAATAGTAGTAACGCACGCTGTGTCAAGTGTGCCGAGGATTCTCAGTTCGAACTATAGCAACTTCTTCACTTTGTAAGATGCAGTAACGAACGAATTTATAGTTGCCTTGCAGCTAAGATATTGCATGATTTCGAAGAGTGCCAGGAGGTTGAATGATAATTTTAATATGCCATGTTGTTAGAACTTTAATTTGAGAAAGCTAGGATTTACAGGATATCGTCAAAGAAAGAGCTGTTGGATTCTCAAATTGCTCTCCTTGTCTCGTGAAAATTCCTTGATTTATATAGAAAATTCTCCATTTATTATACCTTTGGATCATCCTATTCTTAAGCACACAATTATTTTTTAATTAAATTAGAAGCGTTTAACTTTTGAAATTAAATTAAAATTATAATGCTCAATTGTATCGAATGCAGTAGTCCGCCCGTCTAAGACAAACAGCAGAGGGCAAACATTAAATAAAATTGAGAAACCATTTGTGAAAGGGTTCAAGGTTTAGGTTTACATATACGTAGAACGAGTGGGTTATCTAAGTTACTCGTATAAGCACCTCGGCTCTCGTCTCTCAGAATGCCCGTATCATTTATAAAGGAGGCAAGTTTCTTACTGAGATATTGGGTTCATGCAAGTACATGAACCTTGATTAAAGTGTTTAATCCTTTGTCTTGCAGCCACACTACAGATGACTTGCCATTTTATCTGCCTTTATGCACCTCATACAAGTTCTTTACCTATTCTGTATAAGCGCTTCTTGAGATAGCTACGTCCTGTTATGTATGTTCATAGAAAACAATCCTGTCTTTGTTCAGGTCAGGAATTGTTATATTTGGGTATCTGTGTCCTACAATTATCTGAACAGACAGTCTATGAACTCCAAAACGAATAGATGGTCAAATACCAAACTTGGAATTTAAGATCACCGTCTTCAAAAGAAGCCATACGACAGCGTTCAAGAAAATTCCCCTCTCCCAAACTTCTCGTTAAATGGAATATTTTTCAAAAAATTCTGTTTCCATGAAAATGGATTTAGGATGTTGCTAAAATAACATAATTAAAGATATTGTCATGACAGATAAAATGTATATTTTGAATTTTCTAGGAGTAGTCTCTGAAGTCCTCTTCGTTTTGGGTGACCTTTGTACCTTTGCATCACTGGTAAACCGTACAAATGTAAATCTGATTGAAGCAGGCAGTTAATACGAAGTAAATTTCCTTTCTATTTTTTTTTTCCTTTCTTTCTTTCTTTTCCTCCCTTTTGTGGGGTTAACTTTTTCCAGGATATTCCTTACTGTTGGCTTCCATTTTAAAATACTTACACTTTTCTCAAACGAGAAGTCGTTATTTCTCCTCCTCCTCCTCCTCTCTCTCTCTCTCTCTCTCTCTCTCTCTCTCTCTGCTGGTTATCGATAGAGACTGGAATTTCAAATTAATTGACCGTAATAGCGGCCCTGTCTTAACGCTATTTACTGTTGCTAAGCCTACTGTATTACCCTAATTTCTTTGCATCTATTTGTATGCATGTATTTTAGCTGAGGGATTACATAAAGTAGCATTAAATGAACAAGCCATTTTCCGCTTTGAATTTCCCTTCATTCTCTCAATATCTCTCACTCTCACTTACTCTATCTCTTCCTAAATCCTGCCCCCTCCCATATTCCCTTTCTATCTCTCTCAGTCTCATTCTATGTGATCCTTCCTGTCCCTCTCTCTTCATATTTCATGCTCTTTATTTCCTTCTTCATCAGATTACCCTCCTCTTATGAAGGACGTACAAGCCATTGGGGTAGTACAGGAAGCTTTGTATGGGACAGAGTGAAGACCTGCAAGTGGGTGGTAAGGCAAGCACCAGGTATGGTAGTGAGGAAGAGGATCATATGAAATGCAAGCGAAATCGATGATTGGAAAGGTGACAATGGCACATTTGGTGGAATGAGTGGCGGGGCAAACCGGAGAATCCAGAGAAAACCCCCCGTGACGCCGCTTCGTCCGCCACGAGTACCACATTTGGGTCCCCGGGATCGAACCCGGGCCGCCTAAGTGGCAGGCAAACGCTCTAACCGCCGCTGCGCTGACTTTTCATTCTCTCTTTATCAATTTCTCATTCTTTTTTCTCTCTCCTACTCTCTATTCCTCTCTATCTCCCAAAAAGCACCGACGACGCTTAGTATGTTGTGAGGGATGGCACACTGACCAATTTGGAATAGGAACCCCTGTCCGGAAATGAACGGTTTGGACGCTGGAAAGCGTCGAAGTTTGAAAGCGAATGGTTGTGACAATTTGTTAACTTCATTTTGGTATCTTAACCGTTTAGCCATCTGTATACTGAGATGAAAGATCTGAGCATAATAACATTCCTGCACATGCGCTAAATTCTTCCATAGAGTCCTTGGTGCGCATCCTATTGCGTCAGTTGTGTAGTTTCCAGTACAGTAACGTTTCTTAACAGCAGTGCGACACGTACCAGTACACACAGCAGCTAAATGGCCAGCTTGACCGACGTGAGCTCCAGCACACTTTGATGTAAATGTGCCGAATCACCTCAGCGTTACATATGCAAATCGAAAGATTGGTAGAGATGGACCAGTTCGATGGCCAGCCCGCTCGCCAGATTTAACTCCTCTCGACTATTTTCTGTGGAGTTTTATAAAGAGTATGGTGTATGACACTCCTCTAAAGTCAGCGGAGGACCTTATGGCTCGAGTACACGAAGTGATTGAAAATCCTCAAAGACAATCCCACGTATTGGATCATGTGCACAAGACTCAGCACTGCCCATGTAGGTTGTGCAGTGATGTAGAAGTACACAGTTCGAAGCCCGTTTCTAATGTAGACAGCTCGATGTTGGGTTTATTGACGAAATGTGAGCATATACCCATCTCTCACTTCGATGTACTACAGCGTCCAAACTATGTATTTCCGGACAGGAGTTCCTATGTGAAAATCGTCCCATACAAGCGTGCTTTTGGGACATGCAAATGTATGTAGCTTATATCCTCACACAATCTTTCAAAATTCTATTATACAACAGCTTTTTCTGAGATTTTAATAGAATGGCACTTCTGCCTTTTTCTTTTATTGCTTACTACGTCTATTTAGCTCGTGAATTAGAAGTATTCCTGTATAAGAAAATCAGGAACTTAAACCAATTTTGTCACATCTTCACCTATTAAACGCAGTTACTTCGTCCATCAAAACAGTGCATTGTAACATCGTTATAATTTCCTGGTTCGTTTAAATACTAGATACTCGCAGGCTTCAACTGTGTTCTTCATAAACAAAGAGCTTAAATGGAAAAATAATAAAATATATTAACGTATGGAAGGTGTGTTCTCTGAATAAATTAAGAAAGAATGAATCGAATTGCACTAAGTGATGAATGAATCCATGGTTTAAATAACTTAAAAATATAATATTTTATACCATTCGCTTTTATTTTCATTATATACTGTTGCATTCACTAAGTATCCCAGGCCCTTTCAAAACAAAAACTTAAACAACTTCGCAGCTCTTGAATTTAGCCATAAAATCTTGGCCTCAGTTTATATTCATACAAATAAAACAGAACACTAGCGAAACTCCATGAACTGCGATGTATCAAACATTAAATGGGTTAACATGCATAGTATACGTGTTAGCATCATCAATTTACTCAAAATAGAAATCTGTACAGTTTTGATTATTGTGTTACCCAATGTATGGATTTGAACAAAACACCTGCATTAACGATCAAAGAAAATCTGCCTTGAGATATCACATGACTTTCTCTGTCAATGATAACTTCAAATACAGCTGTTATACGAGACCTGAGTAGTTTTCCAGTGTTCTATTTACTTACTCCAAGTAAGAGAAAGAGAATGCACAAAAGAGGTTTAGGTCGAGATGCGATGGCCGTTAAACACTCTCCAATCGGCGCATATATGTACTGCTGCTGCTACTACTACTACTACTGCTGCTACTGCTAGTACTACTACGATGAATTAATGAATGAATTCATACTGCTACTACGACATACGGAGACACCATCAAACTGTTTATTACCGGTAGATAACTGCTATACAGGAGAAAAGAAACAAAAAAATGAGAAGAAAAAGAAACTTTGAGCATGTTTATTAGATAACACATTTATACTTAAGAAAAGTGTCAAAATATTGTATATTGCAATACTGCAATAATACTTCCATCGATGAAGGTTACGAAAACAATTGACACAATGAGCTCTTATTTTTCGTGTATTAAGTTTTGTTTTTTAGTTTACTCGCTACAAAAAATTATACATAATACAATCAAATAAAGTGTACTTCATAGGTTCTCACACAAAATTCAGGATAATAAATTGTTTATTATATCAATATGTTAAACACACATTTTAATTAAAATCATTGGAAATATTTTTGAAAAAATAAAAGTAACGGGAAATTTTAAATGTAAAGCATAATATGGGGTGGCAAAAATGTCTATACAATCTTTGTGAGACAATTTTTGTACAATTTTTATAAGATACTGGAGTTAAATCCCAACTGGGAAATTTATCTGACCTTTCGTTTTTAATCTGTGGTCTCTCTCGTTCTCTCTCTCTTCTCTCTCTCTCTCTCTCTCTCTCTCTCTCTCTCTCTCTGTCTTTCTCTCTTGCATACACATAAACAGACACGAAACTTTCTCTAAAAATTATTTCTTCTTGGGTTCATTGTACCGCATAACATCCATTTCCGATGAAATCTCGAAATCAATTTTTATGTGGCATACAATACTTTCTATTATATATTAGAGAAATAAAAACTAAGTGCAGAAAGCATAGAAAACCGGAGAGGCAAACCAACGTTACTAAGACTCAACAAAAGCATTCACAATGTGTTGTTTTACAGAGAGCTTGAAGGACATAAGCCATAAATGTGCAATTGTTCAAATTGTTCTATTGTGAATATGCCTTGTTTTATTTCAGCGCTTCATAGCCGTTTAAGGATGAATCGGGCTGGCGTTCTTTTGTTTCTTTTCTTCGGGTTGCAGTTACACAAACCTATTCCTGCGTCAATAAAAAGCTAGTAATTAGCAAAATGAACGTGACCCGAATATAAAGCCGTTGAGCTCTGCCGCGGGTTGACTGTAAATGCCATGTTAGTGAAAGGAAACTCCCACACTAAATCAGAATGTATAGTGTGATTAAACGACAATAATAATAATAATAATAATAATAATAATAATAATAATAATAATAATAATAATAATAATAATAATAATAATAATAATAATAATAATAATAATAATAATAATAATAATAATAATAATAATAATAATAATAATAATAATAATAATAATAATAATAATAATAATAATAATAATAATAATAATAATAATAATAATAATAATAATAATATCACTGTCATTGTATTATTGAGAAGACTAGTACTTGCACTCTAAGGAAATAATTGTTGTTGGCTGGCATGCATATAGACATAAATGATTATTGAAAACGTCTCCCAAATGAAAGTTTATGCACTTTATAAAAAGTGTTCCCACGTGTAAATATAATTATCATTGTGTTTGAAAACTATAGGTTTTATTTGGGTTTGGGTTGTTCCAGCTAAGATGAAATTTCGGGTTACCTTAAATCAAGCTGAAAGTAAAATAAAGTAAATGTATTTACAAATCAAAATGGAATAACTACTCCTCTTCAGAGGCTATTCCAGAAACCTCAAGATACACATTACATTTGGCATAAAGATTTTTAAACATGCGATATTTAAATCAAGATCGTTAGAGTTAATTTTCAAAAACTCCAGATGCTCCAGAAGTTTTCTGTGTAAAGGGTAATTTCGGGGGGGGGGGGGGATGTTGTTCTAACTTTCATGCCGCAATCCTCGGAACATTCTAAACCAATACAAAGTTTGGCATTTAACGTTTTGTTTTTTGGATTATGCTGTTCACACCGAGCGAGATGGCTCCGCGGTAACGTGTGAGGTTCGCATTCGGGAGGTTGTGTTAGGACCGTGTCCACATCGAGGCCCTTGAGCCTGGGAGGGGTCCCTGCAGGCGGCGCTCTGCGCGAATCGATGGAAGTGGCGTACTGGCTGGTATCAAGGAGTTTCTAAATGGGAAAATGTAGGGGCCCTGCCCTCTACTGTACCTGCTCTCCTTGGTCGGCCGCCCTGTGTATCCTCTCGCCTCACCTCACCCTACTGGGGGCGCCCCATCGGGACACAGGCATAAAAGATCTGAGGTCGAAGTACCGAAGCCTCACCTCCTCTGCGCGTCTGTCCTCCCTTCTCCCTTCTCTATGCTGTTCACTGGCTTACGGACACACAAAGCGCGCGCACTCGCCCGCATCCACACAATAAGGACCTTAGCTCTTAAAGTGAGAAACAAGGAAAAGCACGAATTAAATTTTATACAACAATGTGCTTTCTTTCTTTATCTTTTATTTTTATTGTTGTTTTTATGTACAATAATGCCGCCTTTAACAGCGCAGGTCATATCGACGGCTTTAACACCTCTTGGTGTTCACTCGCTCGGTGGTTTAAAACTTTGGGTTTGGTTTCTATTATTTTGCATTAGTTTTTACATTAAATTCACACACACACACACACACACACACACACACACACACACACACACACACACACACACACACACACACACACACACACACACACACACTCCCATTCAGCTTCCGGACTCTAGGGTAGATGGGGAGTAATCCTAATTAAAGAAAACTTCCCATCCTCCAGGCAGGGAATCGAACCCAGCACCGCTTGCACGGCAGGCTCCGCCGACTGAGCTACGAGGCCAACCTTTCTTTTTCACTGTTTCATTTGTATAGCTCCCTTTAGCTTCTAAGTTAATATCGGGGTTTGACTTAACAACTCGATAACTATAATTTATTAACGTTTGGTTTTATCCAGCTTCGAACACAGATACATTCACTTGATATACATAGTTTGAGACTCTGGAGAACTTCTGAGTTGAGAAACCAAACGACAGATATATTTCTTAGGGGTGTTGCAATGAGCTCGTTGTTAACGAGAAATTGGCGTTTGCAGTTAAAAGGTACCTGATGCATAGGCCACTCAAATTAATAGCGAATAACTGTCATTAATTTGTTTTCTTATAAAATCATAATAAAACATATTGATTTATTTATAAAAGGCTAGAAACGAAAATGTATGTATTATTTAACGCCACTGTTTACATTTGTTGGTAAAAGAAACACGATGATTCGACACTTAGGTTCTCTCAGCAACTCATAAATAAATGTTTCTTTTCCATCTTATGCAACAGTAGAAGCAAATAATTGACTGAAAGATAAGTCATAACATGACGTCATCACATTGCGGCGCTTAACGGCAACTGCAGACTTTCACTTTTTATCATTAATGAAAAACATGTGGCTTTGCAAATAAGGTATACCTATGTCAATTTTTAAAAGTTTCTTATCGCATATAGGTATTTTAAGCTTTATTCAGGAACTACTACAGTTTCGAGCATGCCGCTACCTAATGATGTAAACCGTAATCTTATGTAATGTACGAGTAATATTTCCAAACTATAATATTTGGAAACTAGTGTGTTTCTAACACTTACCCTATGATCTACGACTTGGAGGGAGCCTTTTTTTCTCCGTTGTTTACTTATGTCTAACATCATGCTCCATAACATAATGTGTTATATGGCTTATAGAAACAAAGAGTTAAATTATTTAAGTGCAGAATGAACATTGTTGCATGCATTGATTAATCCTGGCCGTGCTTCGCTCAGCGTTTTTTTTTTTTCTACCCTTTTTGTGAAATCTTGTTTTTTGGGAGAAGATACTTATTGAGATAAACTTGAAAAACAAAGCGTTAACTAAATAAGAATTTTTGTTTCAATTGTTAAGTTATTTCCGAGATACAAGAGATATAGAGATACATATAAATATTTCATAAGCACCAGCATTTCAGCTGTAAAATGTAATACATTTTATTTCTATTTCAAACTTAAAGACAGGACGAGCTGTAATACATAAACTAATATAGCTAAGTCAGCTTTCTTACTGTATTCTAATAGTCCTGGAGGAGGACTTTAAAACGCTAGCTCGTTTGCTGAAATCGATTCATTACAGAGAAATTATGGCCAAAATAAGGTTTAGATTAATTGTGACTGTTACATGTAGACTAAGATAGCTAAGTCAACTTTCTTTAGGTTTTCTGAAAGCTATTGACGAGACCTTTAATATCCTGGCCTATTTGTTGAAATTGGTCAATTAGCAGAGAAATTAGGGCCAAAATAAGGTTTAGAGTAATTATGACTGTTATGCGTAGACTAATATAGCTGTCAACTTTCTTACTGTATTTTGATAGCCCTGAAAGAGTACTTTAAAACGCTACTTTGTTTGTTGAAATCGGTCCATTAGAAGAGAAGAAAACACCAAAATATGGTTCAATTGCTCTGTAGAAGTGGGAATAAAAAGTATTTATGTAAAATCGCGTTTTTTGAGGAATGACACCTATATACATAAACTTAAAAAGCAAAAACTCATCTGAATACAAAACTTAATCGAAATCGTTAGAGCAGTTCCCAAGATGCGCAGAATATATATTGCAAGAATTACTTATTTAAATATATAAGATTCTGTCAACATTTCATAATAGCTAAAAATAAATAACTTAATAATAACTTAATTAAACTCATAAATGTATTTTCTGAGTATGTAATATTTTTGTGTGCACAGTTGTTCGAAATCGATATTCTTGACCGGTGATGGCTAAAGGATGAATGTGCTGCATTACTTCGCTGGCCTTTTTTTAAAATGATTAACTTTCTCTAAAAACTACTTAGGGCTGTCCGACAGTGAAAGAAAGAAAAGTTGAAGTGGTGCTCAATTACTTATGCAATGTACACCACCGCCACTCATAAAACACAAGGGCATTCCTGAAGTCCAATATCCTGAACTTGTAAACGTACGACCTGAGATTCCCGTTTCCATCGTATTTTGCTTTTGGGTATCTTCCTAGGGATTATGGGCATGCAATTATCCGCGTTGGATACTCGTATAAGACAATTCATTTCCGAAGGTACCAGCATATGTTGAATCTGCCAGTGCTGACTGCAAAGAATTTCAAGATTTATCTAATATTTTCAATTATAAATCCATCTTTGTTGTTATTATTCAGTAAGTCAATTGTAATGTCCCTTCCATAGTTGGTGTGTCTTCGTTACACCCAGCGATGGCTAGATGTATTCGTTAGCAGGAAGTACTCGGAAGATTACTTACTGATTAGAAATTTCCAACTAGCAAATAATACTCCGTATTCCTAATCCTTTCTACGTTCATAGTAGTCAGAGAAGGTGTCGCATTCCACCCAAATATTCGATATCAAGATTTCACCAGAAATATGTATCTTCTTGATGTCCCCTGAATAAAAAAATAAAAATTAAAAAAAAATTAGTAGAGAGTTCTTCCATGTAGTTTTATGTGTGAGTGTGTGTGATGTATGTGTGTCTATGTGCATATCTGTGAACGGCACAATCAAATGAAAAGTCGGATAAACACTAAACTTAGTACATAAGTTTGGTATCTTCCAAAGATGTGAAATGGAGATTTTCGAGATATCATCCAAACTCTAACTACCCTTTGCGTAGAAATATTTACTTTCTCAAAATGATGATTTTTTTATGAAAGTACTATATTAAAGAAGCATGACAAACCAAATGCATGTCTTGACTTTTCTGGAAAGAGCCAGTGTAAGTCCTCTTCATTCTGAAGAAATTTTGTATAATGTTCTATAAATAGTAAATGTTAAGCGATATACAAAACCGATATACAAAAGGATATATACTACAGGAAAAAGTGTAAACCTCTTTAAAACGCGTCAATTATTTGAAATATGTTGTGCCATAAGCTGTTTCCCGGATATCTCTTATTATTTTGCACGAATTTTTCAACTCTCAACTAATTCTTTTCAAATCCTTTCGAAATTAATTTGTTTCTCGCGATTGCATAGAAAGAGCATGGACTTTTAGGCAAGCATATAGTGTCCAGTTCTTAAACTTTGAGTGTTGCTATTCCGTTTGTATCCATTAAGAAATGTCCAATGTAGTTATTGTTGCAACGATTTATCTTCACTAAAATGAAGTACATAGAAAAATATCTAGATAGAAAAACCTTTTATTGGAGTAGATTCTACACCCTTTAATAAACAATAGAGGATAGGGAAAGTCATGTGAATGTAATATCACATATTGTTTAAGTTGATCACTCCACAGTCAATTCAACCTTGTGAGCTTTAGATTATATAAGAACTCTAACAAATTTAGATTTTTTAACACAGTGAATATCTTGGTAATTTAAGGACGCATCGCTATTAATGTTCTTAAAGGACGAAGTTCGGCATTTTAATGTGTAGTTGTGTATCTATGTGTTACTGCTTTTTTAGGAGTCTTGAAATTGCTATACTCCTGTATTTTCAAGAAAATAGCGAATGATAACGAATGTGAAGGAGCTTATAGTGTGGAATAAAAGATTATATTCAATAATTATCTCAAAAAGTGTGCGCAGTCATGGTTTTGCATTCATAGCAATCCGTTGATACTCATCACTATTTATTTTGATGCCTGATCAGAATGTTTTATGATTCACAAGAAGAAAAGTTCTATTACACAATATCCTTTCGAATCTGATTTGCTACCTTGGGAGAGATACCTGCTACATCAACTGGGTAATACAATTCTGGCATTTAAGTTAGCCTTTGACCTTTAAGCACAAATTTCTAGTTAGTGAGAGTCAATGGTAAAACCTCGTATCAGCTTGTTTTCCTCCCCTATAATGTCACCCCAACATATCAGCAAAAGCAATGGTCATAACTGTAAACTCCCCTTGTTAATCATGACAGAATTCTAACCAAGAATCTAATAACGCTAATGATGCTTAGCCTTATGCGAAGGATGGGAAGGCGGATTTTCCTCCACCTACTATTCGCCGAGCTATAATGCACTCAGGGACTGAAAAACAAACCTCTCCATGCTTGGTTACCCGAATGAGTGAGGGGAAATTGTACTCCGTGGTCTAGGAGTGACACCTAGCCTCTGGTTCCCGAGGTCACGGATTCAAACCCGGCGGAGGATAATGGACTTTTTCAGGTGTAAAAATCCTTAGTATGGCTACAGGGATGCAAAGCCGTTGGTCTCCTCTCGTAGCATGTAATTGAATTTTTCTTCACATTGTTTCTGCCTGTGAAACACGAAACATTCTAATCAGGCATCAAAGTAAATACTGTTATCAACGGATTGCTATAAATGCAAAACCATAACTGCGCACACCTTTCAAGATAATTATTGAATATAATCTTTAACTGCACACTATAAGCTAATTCACACTCGTTATAGTCAGAATTTCCTCAAAAATATAGGATTATGACAGTTTTAAAGCACCAAATAAAGTAGCAACGCATAGATAACGACAAACTAAAATACCGAACTTAATGCATGAAAGGACAAATTATATAATGTATATCACAGAACTAGTCCAAGCCTAAAACTTATCATCACGCTCCAATTTCTTGCTTCTTAAATACAAAAATTACATACATAATAATGCCTGGCACAGTGAGAGCTAAGTGAGGCAAACTCGGTAAAACTGCAGTCAAGAGGTATGTTCGACATCGGTTAAACGACTTGGTTTAGACCAGCGATGTTGTCAAATCTGCTTTCAACGTTGTTTTGTAAAGTTTCGTAAATTCTCACTGTTTTGTGGTTCAATAGACCGATGTACATCAGCAGAAAAATGGGAGACTAAACATTGTAAGACTCACAATGTCGTAAATTCCTTTGACAGTAAGTTGTAAGTAGATTTCGTAATTTTGTCATGCATTGTTCGCTTTGCCATCCACGCTATTAACAGTATTTCATGCCCAATACAAAATGGGACGCTAAGAACCATAGAAGTTAAAGTGTCCATAAATAAAAACCCAATGTCAAATGCTTAATAAATTACACAAAATGGGGAACATGATGTTATATTTATTTAGTTATATTTTAATGCTGAAAACAAATAAATCTAACAAAATTTGGAGGTAATGGCGAATTAAACTGAGTAATATGCGAACACGGGTTAGGAACACGTTGTAGGTCTCGTAACTCTTGTTGATAGGTGTATCCTTTGTCTTCCATAATGATGAGAACTTCTAAATACAAACTGGTAACTTGCCTGCGGAACCCAGACATTCCGAAAAGTGGAGTAACCGGCGACGTAAATATGGAGAAATTATGCGCGCAGGGGAATCGTTGGACGCGGCCGACGGCGATGTGGAGGAGTAATCGCGTGCTGGACATTCCTGAGGTAGGTTATTGCCTCCCGGTAGAAATTCCAGTACTTTACGCTCTTTCTTCTTTTCGCCGCGCCGACCTTGACCCCCTAGTCTACACGTAACAGAGACTGCCTTGTCTACGCTATTACTGCCTCAGGGCTTCCCAGACGTCTTCACCTCTATTGCTAACTTAATGGCTTATAAAGCACCGATAAACTTTCACGTCTTTGTTATCCCTCGCAGCAAAGTAAGCGTGAATCAATGAACTGGAAATCATGAAATATGAACAATGTTCATTCAGTAAGCTTGGTGGGTTTTTAAATTTAATAGCCGTGTCCAACTACTGGCCAAGGCGTATTTCACACAGTTATAGTAAATTACAAACATTCGAATTAGGTAGATGCTCTCTAAAAAGCCTTAGTGGTAAAAGCTAAGCAGCGCCACTCATATTTTCAAACCTCCACAGAGCCTTTGATAAAGTAACATTGCTTACAAACGAAATCCTTATTCGTACGCAGCCTTTCTACGTGCAAATAATAATCACAATTACACATAAGTTGTAAATAAGCACAGCGCTTTTTTATTTCACTTACTGTCATGTAGTAGCTATAAAAATAAAATTGTATAGCAGTTCTTGTTAGAAAGTTCCTCAGAAACTAGCCATCTGACTAAAACCGTGTTTTCATGCATTCCACACAAGCTATTTTGTAAATGAAGCTTATTGTTTGAAGAAAAATTATATCTTACAAGCATGACAATCCATGCACCAACTGACGTTTTAATGGTTTAGTATTAAGATTGTTTTGTTCAAAATGCATTGACTGGACTGGCTACTCTGATGTAAACATAACAGCAATGAAACAGACTAGGTAATCTTAAAATGAACAATTCCTCTCTTTTTGTCCAAAATACGCGTGTCAACCACTTGCTACAACCTTAGTTTTAATAGGTATTCCATAAACTGTTTCTTACACGGTTGTATATGCTTGGTGCAAGATTCAGAAGAGCTACAAACGATATGGCGCGGACTTTCAACAGGCCACGTGTTATACTGGTTCCTTGTTAGGGAACATAAATACGGATGTCTTTGTTGCCTGCGATGAACTCTGTAGTCAAGATAACTCTAAATCAGTATGGTCATAAAAGAATGGCAACATTTAGCACTTCTTCCAAGCGGCATGTCGTAGGACAAGTCTCGGGTCTTCTTTCGGAAACATTCCGCTAGCAAAACAAAATGCTATCTTTAACTCTTGTATCACAATCCTATGAATGAAGGATCTAAAGTATGCAGGAGCTGTGGCATTCAATTGCCCAAGCAGCAATAAAGACAACAGTATACCACTTCACTCTCGGCTTCAATAGGGAGATTATACTCAATCATCTCTGAAAATAATTGTTTTTCAATCAGTTACGGTCTTTAACCTATCATTTTTTTTAAAAAATATTCTCTCGTCTAACAGAAATAACTGGCAGCAGTTTTTTAAATTCGTGAGAAGGCGCAGGGGTAATAAGGAGGAGATTCCGGGAATAAAAAATGGAAATGTACAAGTTACCGACTCTTTGTTAAAAGCGGAAGTATTTAATCGGCAATTCGCTTCAGCGTTCCAAGTAAAGAGCAATGCCAGTATTAAAAGAACGGAGGGGCCCCCTATGATCGTGAAACCAAGCGACATTCGAAAAAGATTATTTAAATTAGGGAAATATAAATCAGTCGGTCCGGACGGCATTTCGGGTGACTTTCTTAAAATTGGAGGGGAGGCAATCGTGCCATATATGATGAGGCTATTCGAAATAACGGTAAATAACGGAAGTATACCGCAGGATTGGAAGCAGGCTATAGTCGTTCCTATTTATAAAACAGGGGATCGAACCACAGCGACAAATTATAGGCCAGTTAGCTTGACATCAGTAGTAAGTAAACAAGTCGAGCATCTTATAGGGCAATACTTAAGACAAGAATGGGATAATTCACACTGGCTCTTTGAAGGACAACATGGGTTTCGGAATGGACACTCTTGTGAGAGCCAACTAGTAGCTATTTGTCAGGATGTAGCTGATGCACTCGATGCAGGTGGTAAAGTGCATGCAATAGTTATTGACTTTACTAAAGCGTTTGACCTTGTACCTCATGGGCCACTTATAGAAAAACTTTGCAATATGCAAATAGACAACAGAGTGATTATTTGGATTCGGGAATTCTTGAGCGGACGAACCCAAAGAGTGCGGGTGGGAAATAGACTATCGTCCCCTACCGAAGTAACCTCAGGTGTCCCCCAGGGTAGCGTGATCGGGCCGTTGCTTTTCTTAGCATATGTAAATGATTTATGGAAAGGGATAACATCACAAATTCGGCTATTTGCGGATGATTGTATAATCTATAGAAATATCAAGACCGAAGGTGACGTTAATAACTTACAAGAAGATTTAAACAAAATTCAACTCTGGGCGCAATCCAATCAAATGGAGATAAATCCAAGTAAATGTAAAACAATTATATTTTCAAGGACAAGAACAGAAGAAAATGTGATGTATAAATTAGATAACAAGAGAATACCCAGGGTAAGTAGCACTAGATATCTAGGTGTAATAATAAATGAAAGATTGGAATGGGGGGAACATGTAAACTCGGTCACTGGAAAAGCCTGCAAAGCATTGCACTTTGTAATGAGAATATTAAAACGCAGCAATGGGAAATCGCGAAATTTAGCTTACACATCCTTAGTCCGACCAATATTAGAATATAGCGCGGCATGCTGGGATCCATATCGGGTTGGTCAAAAACAAGCACTCGAGAGAGTTCAAAAACGAGCAGCTAAATTTGTTGATAGAGGAAAGCGATTTGAAAACCCTACAGGCACTGCTACCTCCTGGGAATCATTGGAGAAACGTAGAAAACGGGCAAGGCTATGTGCAATTTTTAGAGCATATAAGGGGGAACCTGCATGGAAAGATATAACAAAGCGGTTGTTGACACCATCATATAGGGGAAGGAATGATCACTCTAAAAAAATAAGAAATAGGGAACAGAAAACTGATATAGGTAAATTTTCCTTTACCAATAGAACAATTAATGACTGGAACAATTTGACTGCAGAGTTACTGGAGACTTTGCCTCCAAATGTAAATAATTTCAAAGAGAGGTTAAAAAGAAATCCTGTATAGTTACCATAGTGCATGAAAGGAATTGTATATATGTTGTAAGGAATTGTATATTATATTGTAAAGAATTGTATATCATATTGTAAAGAATTGTATATTATATTGACAGCGCTGCCACCGGGCCATGCTCTAAGCAGTGAAATAAAGTATCTATCTATCTATCTATAGTTAAATTAAAATATAAATATGTTTATCACCTCATCATTAACTACTTAATATAGCTTCTCCCTTCTTAATGCTGTGGACAAATCTGAGCATTTTCTTGTGCTGCAATTAAATAACACCATCCCGACATTGTACCAAATTAAAAAACAATGTGTAGTTTTCTTCCAATATCTATAAAAGTAATAGTTGTGTATTCAATAAGTATGTATTAAATAATTATTTTGCAATAAATAAAATCATAGACTGCAATGTTGGTTATTACATCCTTACAATATTACATTTCTTCCTGCAGTTCCAGCATTCAAGAGCAGGTCGTACAGGTTCTGCTGTATCTGCACAGCACCTAGCCGCTTAATTAAATTAAAAAATTTAATTAAGCGGCTAGGTGCTGTGCAGATACAGCAGAACCTGTACGACCTGCTCTTGAATGCTGGAACTGCAGGAAGAATGTGTAGTATAGTAGGGATCACACCCTAGATAGCAGTAAATAATATTGAAAGATCAAGTTGCACCAATTAACGCCGTTTACCTTGCAGGTAAACATAAATATTTTATGACTATATTTTAATAGTTATGATTTTCGATTAAACCATAACATTTAATTAAAAACAATAACCGGATACAAATGTTGAATTATCGGCACATGTAACCACTAAGACAGAATATATATTATAGTAAACTTGTGTGTCTCTTTTCCTTTTGGGTGAGGGGCAAGGTCAAGGATAAATTAGCCATCAGACATAATAGCAGTGATCAGAATAACCTAACAATATTATGAATAGGGAGGCAAGTTCATCATGTGTAGGTTTCTTAAGGACCCTAACCTAGCGCAATGGTCCAGGCGGTAAAGCATTCTTGAAGTCGCGGGTTCCACCAAGCACACTTGTTTTTTCAGGTTTCCCCTTAGCCAGGCGAGAGCTATGGTGCCATCCTCTCACTTTGCTGGTGGCGTCGGAGGCACTCTATTTGGAACTCCTAGGGATCCCAACCATGCTTGTCATCCGGATCCCTCCGCATCTCTGCCCCTTATCCTTCCCTGCAAGTGATTACGATAGAAGCACAACAGGACCCTGCACAACCCCCAGTTGTGTGCACCTTTACTTTCACCTCTTAAGGACACTAGTTAAGTCATAGTGGCTCAAATGGTGCCTCATATTCTCGCATCATAGTAGTAGTAGAACTAGTAGTAGTAGTAGTAGTAGTAGTAGTAGTAGTAGTAGTAGTAGTAGTAGTAGTAGCAGTAGCAGTAGTAGTAGTAGCAGTAGTAGTAGTAGTAGCAGTAGTAGTAGTAGTAGTAGTAGTAGTAGTAGTAGTAGTAGTAGTAGTAGTAGTAGTAGTAGTAGTAGTAGTAGTAGTAGTAGTAGTAGTAGTAGTAGTAGTAGTAGTAGCAGTAGTAGTAGTAGTAGTAGTAAAAGTAGCAGCAGTAGTATGAATGAGTTTTATTTAATAAAACTTTAAAAATCCCACTTTTACTGTTGCATCCCCTAAGTAACCAGTAAGGAGTCTCTCTTTCAGGTGTTCTATCTTTCAAGATATTGAAAGAAACAAACAAACAAACAAACAAACAAAGATCTTTATCCCTCTCCAACTCTACTTCTGATTCCCCTTTCCAAAAAAAAAAAAAAAAAAAAAAAAAAAAAACAAAGCAAGCAAAAAACAAAGAAAGGGTGGGAGAGAGAGGAAGGGAGGGTAAGAGGGAGGGAGGAAGGAAGGAAAGAAAGAAGGAAGGAAGAATGAAAGAAAACAGAAAGAAGGAAAGAGGCAAATACATTGTTAAGAAAGAAGTGATTGCTACTCCTAAAGTAAGACAATTTATTGAAGAAACAAACAAACAAACAAAGCAAGCAAAAAACAAAGAAAGGGTGGGAGAGAGAGGAAGGGAGGGTGAGAGGGAGGGAGGAAGGAAGGAAAGAGGCAAATACATTGTTAAGAAAGAAGTGATTGCTACTCTTAAAGTAAGACAATTTAGAAACTTTGAGCATCAAAAGGATTCAGTGATATTAAGCTATAAACTTAAAACTGTGATAGTCTAACTCCTAAGGATAGAGTACTAAATATTGACATTTTCTCAAAATCCAAAATTATTGCTGTTACATTTGGGGTTGAATTTCACTGCTAAAGCGTTTGAACAGAAGCATTTAACCCATTAAGTGTTTTTATTGTGATTAGACTGGAAAACGTATAACTTGATGCTACCAAAATTTAGTTATGCATTAGCCAGCATATCCAGCGTAGGAAAATGGCGACCCCATCACCCAGTTGGAAGCCACTGCAAACAGCCACCCAAGTACTGGCAAGAAAACCAAAACATTTCGGGGTTGGAAGGAAATGCCCAATCCCTACCTCAAGAACTCAGGATCTACCCGAGTATCCTGGGGAGGGCAGAACAGGGAAGTTAAAAAAGGAGCAGATGAAGAAGAAGAAGAAGAAGAAGAAGAAGAAGAAGAAGAAGAAGAAGAAGAAGAAGAAAGCATAATAATGTTGTGCTTCCAGCAGCGCACGCTAGTGATTTAGTGATGTGTTATATTAAAACACTAACATTTTCAATTAAAATAATCTAAATCACGGGAATTTCTCCACTCATTATTGTTTATGTATAGTTGCTGCATACAGTTTCATTACTTACTACCTTTATTGTTGCATTACGTTTAGATTCTTTTTATATAGCTACTAAAACTGATATACGTGTTTCAACCACATATCTTTAGATTTATTACCAGGCTCTCTCTACGAAATTCTAAATTAGCAGAACTAGCCAACCACTCGATTCTCTCTCTCTCTCTCTCTCTCTCTCTCTCTCTCTCTCTCTCATAGTTTGTTATTCTGGAATTTTGAAACCACCGTCTTAGTTTTATTTTAAATATGTGTGACAAAACATCTTATGAACATTTTATTTACATGACATTCTAACTTCGCGGTAAAACAGCCCAATGGTGCGCCCTAGACTGCCGCTCGACTGCTGCGTCCCCATTCTACCTACAACGGGTATCATGAATGGGATGCAGTAATGAAGATGGGACGTGGTGAGCGCTCCGAGTCCTTGCTGCCCGGTGAATGAGGTCTTAGCAACCAGGAGCCGTGAATTTTTCCTCAAGTAATTCAATCCCCGCCCCCAGGCACCTCATAAGGCTGAGTGACCCTGGACCAGGTCCACCAGCTGGAGGTCTACCTCACGCCGGTACCGGGAATCCAACCCGGACCTCCCACTTGGAAAGCAACTGTCTACCAAGCGCTAAGGAGACGAACTACATGACTTTCTACCCATGAAAAAGTCAAATGTTTCTTTCATGTGTACAGTATTCATATACAAATGAATCTTCCATTCACGTTACGTTACGATATATGTTTTCTTTAGAATTATTTATAATATAGGTATAGATAAAAAATAAGAAAGAAAGGCTTAATTACAACATTTCAAAGAACATTCGTAGTTTTAGCTGCGGCAAGGAGTTCGTACAATGAAGAGAAGAAGAATTGCACGTAGTTCGATAATTACATGGGAAAGTGTAAGGCACAGCAGAGGATTTGGAAAACGCCTCACTCTACAACAACAAAAAAAGTATTGCGTATTTTATTGAGTTATACAGTTTTACTTTCTCTATTACTTATCTATTATATAGGAGGTGTTGCATTTCACCCATAAATGTAATACATAGGTACATTTTGAGGTCCCCTGAATACCAACCAAAAAAAAAAAACATTTTTAGAAAAAGCCTTATATCTTCTATATCCGTATTTTCTATTCAGTAAGATTTTGTCCACCACTTTCCGAATGAAGAGAATGGGTTATTCCCAAGATATAGATATTATTAGTCCTTTAAATATCTAAACATAATATATTGTAATATGTAATTAATTTATATATAAATGTAAAGTAGAGAAATAAAAATTAACGAAAAATTGTCTAAGTCAAATTACCTAAATACAAAGCTTTGTGTGTGTCAGTATGCACGCTCCGACATATTGTAGAATGAGTTTCCATATTGTTCAGGTTGACTGTCAAAACATATACCTACCTATTTGGGGGGAAACCTGAAAATCTTATTTTTCGGTACAATCCAATATTTCCACCATCTAATCTTACATAGATTTTAGAGGACGTTAAAAGGCTTGTGCTTCTCTTTACCTGGTTTCATTACCTATTTCATTTTAATTGCACAATACCATATCGGAGACTAGGGCTTGCAGAAAATGTTTAAAAAGGAGGACTCTATATGCTGGCCTCGATATTGCATTCTCTTTAGGACCTAACACTTTGTGATTTACAAACATAGGAGGTCTTTCATTCTTTTTTTCACCTATAACTTATATTCATGCTCTTCGTCAAATTACTTATCCAAAATTTATTTTTCTTTCTCCTTCCTGTCATTATTAATAATACATGCTGACAAAAGGGGTTTCAATAAACATTTTGTAGTTATGTTACAGGGACACTAGAAGCACTAGAAACTCGTTACATGAACTCAGGAGAGACAAGAAAAAACACCTCTTGAAACTACATTAGTTCAAATATTGGAAAACTAAATGGACAACAGAGACTACCTTGGAAATAGTTAATCATGCAAAAAAGTACTATTAAACAAAATTCTATATTTTCGTGAGCGTTGCATTTTTCGTGAATTAAGGTTTACCTGTTTCCTGTTGATTCCCAAATTGTATGTGACGAATAAAGAAATCTCTCACAAACTTTATGGAATTATAAATCATAGAACAATTCCACTTGTAATAGACTGCCATTTGCATTACACTTTTCAGAATAGCTTAAGTCTCACACGAATAAGGAGTTTGATAGAGAAAACACAGAGGATCAAAATGATAAATAATTATTAAGACAAATTTTGTATTAAATATTTACTCGTAAACATTTCGTAACAGACTGACATTTTTACCAGCTCTCTTTCCAAGTCATGTATGGCAATTCTAAACTTTTCTCTGCTTTTTACCTTTTTATATTTTTCTTGTTGCTAGTATTTTTATTTTTTGAGTGAAATTTATATCTGGCTATTGCCATGAGTCTGTTAAGGGCGCTGATGACCTAGAAGTTGAGCGCCCTTAAACCAAATCCAAATCCAAATCCAAATCTAAACTTTTCTGAAAGCTTAATCCAAAAATACTTTTCAAAAAATCCGTTTGTAGGGGAGGATTTAATTTTCATCAGATGTTTTTAACAATCAAATATTCCAATTATTGGAGAAGTTAGGATCCACAATGTGCGCCATAAAAGACTATGAAATTGTGCTTAATATTTTGCAAACAGTTGATGTTGGTTGATCCGTTGTTTAGAAGCTACGCGATTAAGTAGTTAACCCTTGTCCTATGCCGCTCCATTCTGCGAGTTGTGCACCTGTTTGACTACGCTATGGCATGAAATAGTTGCTCCCGTCTTTATTCTGAGTTGTCACCACGTTTAAACGGAGCTGTGTCCTTGAGAACCTTCAATCAGTACATTGCTCATGGAGAATTTGCCCTTTGCTGCGGGAAAGGCATATGGTTCTAGCATGATGAGCAGGGAGCGGGGTTTTAGTAAGAAATCCATCAAGTTAACCGTGCACCTACAACGGGAAGTAGAAGCGCCGGCGACCTTGCAGTGCTCTTGTAAACAAGTAGACTGGAAGACAGTACAGAGTACACCCTGCTTCAAAAGTAGGAACACCAGGGTTAAGGGGCGTTACTAGGCAGCAAATAATGAACGTTTACCCATTTGAAGCGCGCAATTAACTTCATTTTTATTAAGGTTTTAATGTCTAGAATTTTAGCTAGAGACATCATCGTGAGCGGTTATTGCAATGTGCAATAATGTATTTCCTAAATTTATGGAAAGTAAGTCGCATTCGATTTGCTCGCAGAAAGTTTTTGTATTTTGAGAAACTACGTTCAAGACCCAACAGGAGCGTACAAAAATATGACTCTGTCTCTCTGAAACTTGTTCTATTGTCTTAATAGTCTCGATCATTTTTTATGCACATGACTTAATATGTTATTGTGGTTACTATATTACTGGAATTCTTCTCACTGTATGAAACACCTTCAAACAAGGCTGGTTTAATTATTTGCTTCACTGCACGTATTGCGACATTTTTCTACATGTTACAGACTTTTATTATGTTTACAATTCTATGGTAATATTAAGTATAATATACTGCACCCTGTAGCCATGTCCCCCCCCCCCCCCCCCGGAGTTACATTTGGTTGTGGAAGCAAGGGAATTCCTGTTTAAGTATCTTGATTTTGGAGCGTGTTTTGCGAAATATCTTTCTCGTGTTGGCTATAAAAGCATTGACATCCGGAAAAGAGGATATAATTTCTTCCGCAACTCGGTGAAGACTATGTGCTAGACAAGTTTTAGTTTTGGAAATGCTTACTGTATTGCTGTGGCAGCTTTCTTCATATAGGAAGTCCCGTCCGTAACAAGAGTAAACCATTTTGCGTTATTGGAAAGACGCAATAGAAATGAGAAAATAAGAAAACAACCAAATATAACATACGACAGTCGCAAGAAACAGGCTGTTGTGCAGGGTTGGGCGTGTCGTTTCCTCAACACTCACGCTAGATGCCGGCTCTATACTCCGTGCTGCTAATATCATTCCTATGTTTGTCTACTAAAATCCCGCTCCCTGATGATGAGGCACCAACACACTTCAGGCATGCTATAAGAGAACTTCTGATACCTACAAGTAGAGACGTATGCATTTCCAGAGCAATCGCCCAACTTAACGCACTTGACTGCTTTCTTTGGGGGCATCGTGTAGCCATTCCAGTTAATACCGGGGGAGAATTGATTGTACGCTGCGCACATGTTGGAGAGCATTTGGACTCAATGGAACGACATTATCGTTCGACACTTGAAGGCCTTCTCTGAATTACCTTTTCAATTAATTTACTTTGTCTAACATCAATAAATGAGGTGATGTAACCTCCAGATCTCGTTTGCTCAGCCATGTGCCCCATTAAAAAACCATCAGCCAAAATCTCTTGCTTGAAATTATGGATCATCTTTCAGGCAACTATAATTCCATAAAGTTTATTGTAGAGGTCCTGATTCATCTTGTGTGAGAGTACACAAATTTCAATAAAAATCGAAGAGGACTTTACAGGATATTCACAGAAAATTGTATGTAGGCACATACTACCTAATCTGTAAGTGACAAACTTAATTAACTAACACAACTGTCATTTCGTAATATCGATCATTGGCAGAAAAAAACATGTGTTAAGCAGTGCAGTGCATACGTTCTTTACATTCCTTACCCATTCGTTTGTCTTTCTTCCACTAGACATATTGGCGCAGTTGTGATATAATGGACTGTTTGAGAGTAATTTAATTGCAAATATTTGATGGCGTCACCCGCCCAGTTTCGCATAGAAATGATTTACTTGGCGATAATTAACAAGTCACTGTCAAACCTTGAGCAGTGATTTACGATTCTAGCCAAGAAAGGTATGCACGCTCCGTCAAGATCATAGTTGTGAATTGTAAACATATCTACTTTCGCGTTCTTAACTGAAACTGGTTTAACAATTTGGAGCTCACTCTTCTAAGTGGCATTTCATTCAGAGGTTTTGTAACAAGCCGTAATTTATGATATCCTGATTTCACCAGAACCTACAAAACGCGTTTTTGGAAAAGTGTTTTGACAGCACACATAAAAAACGAAACATCCCACAATTATGACATAGCTTACTCATTTTGTTAATGATTTCACGACCTGAGAATGAATGAGACACCTTCGTGATAACGTGTGAGACTCACAATCGGGAGGTTTTGGACTCAATTCCCTTTGGGCTGGCCATTATAGACCTATGTGTTTTTTTCGTGGTTTTCCCAGGTCAATAGTCGAATACTGGAGTGATTCTCCTTTTCTCCTTCTACTACGAACTTCCTCTCCATTTTCTGACTCACGACTGTCTTCTGTTTCACCTCATCTGTTTCAGAATTATAGGACCAGGCGACAACGGTTTATCTATTGCAGCAGGACAGTTGAATTTGCGCTATGGAAAGATTTCTCCACACAACTGCTGTGGTCTCTTCCTTCCTGGGGGCTCTCATGTTGAAATCGCTAGGGACCCCGTCCTTGCTAGCGCTCGTCGTTCTCTGGATTCGGTCCCCCTTCGGGAATTCCATTTCACGTTGTTCACGTTGGAATCACAAAGGGCCCACTTTTAGTTTTAAACACACCTATCAACATACATACCTACGCATATGCGTGCGTACATATATGTATACAAAAGCTAATACATTATAAATACTACTTACAATTTATTATCTAAGGAGTCTACAATATTTTAAATCGTACAATTTTTAGTCACCAATTTTTCTCCTGGTGTAGGACTAACAATTTCTTATTTCAAGCTGGAAACTTAGTGACGTGTGTGGCACCCACCAATTTCTTACTTCTTAAACACAAAAATAACAGCGTGGCAATGCCCGGCACACGGAGAGCCAACTAAGACAGACTCAGGTAAAACTGCACTCAAGAGGTTCGTTGGACATCGGTTTTATTCGAACCATACAAGAAAATACGAATTTGCTAAACGTTATAAAACAATTGTATTCATTTATAAAACTATTTTATAGACAAGTTCCAATGAAAACAGCAACTGTGTATCTGCCCAGCACGTTAGTAGCAGAGAATAGAGTTGTCTAGCACAAAAATCGCAATGGATAGTTTTTGAGGCTATCATCTGCTTTTCACAGAAGCAGAAGTACAGCTGCCTAGCTCTAAGGCCTTTCTGAACAAGTGACGAAGCAAGACAATATGATCAAGGGATGAACCCTAGAAGGCTAACTGTCCATTACACATCTATCCTTCGATCCACGTGGTATCTCCCAACATATCCGCCATAGCTAAATCAGCGTAAAATAGAAAGGAAAATGTAAATATGTTTACAAAAGGGAATTCCATAAATGTTCAATCATTTTGTTATTTAAGAAATAAAAGATCCTTTCCTAATATATTAACATGGTCTCCTCAAATAGCATGAGTGTGGCCAGTGAAATACATCAAATAATATAAAACAGCATAAAGCTATTTTAATTATTAGAGCAGTAAAAGTGTCTATTTTGAATAACCAGTAAGTAATTGAATTATTGCAGTAACATCAGGAATGATGTGTCGTAAGAATATAAGAATTATTTTGTACTATTATACAGTGACGCCGGCCGCGGGTGCAGGCCACAAAAACTTAAGGTCAAGCTAGTTCACGCCACTTGGCGGCCGCGTGCGTCAAAAAGAGAGCTAAAGTCAAGTTACCTCACATCACTCGCAGCGAGTAAACACCCAACAATGAGCGCGCTAGAACAGACAACGTTTCGGAAGCTTCGACTGTCGGGTTGTTTATGGAAGTGTCAAGAAAAATATGAATTTCCGGAAAAATCCATACCACGTCATTCTCACCTATAAAGGCTTGCGGGGCGACGATAGCGGAAGGCTTTATGATACAAAGGGAAGAGTTGTATGTGATGGAATCGTAAGTGTTGAACGAGACAGCAGTGCGTGTGTGTGTGCAGCCGTAGTCGTGAGAGAACTCTATGTGTCGAGAGAGAATTTTGGAAGATCGTAGTTGTGAGAAGTGATCGTGGAAACCAGAATTTGTTACACAGTGAGAACTGAAAGATAGAAAAGTGCTTGTGTCAAGGTTACGAGAAGACTGAACAACTGTGAGTTGCAAGGTCATGAAGAACTGCACTATCAACAAAAATCATAACTACGTTTTGTGCTTCAATTCAGAAGAAAAAATAAAGTGACAGTAAAAGAAACTATGTCATTCTGTCACACTGGTACTGGGAGTGGGATTGTCAATTATCATAATACATTTTCTTTACCAACTATGAAAAATTGAAAACCTGAGACGACAATTTCATATAAAGATGAGTACCTGTGAAGCTACTCTTTCCCTACACTTCAGTATAAATTATTTGGGATATGAATGGATAGTGAACAGTCAGGTAAATTTCGCCTGTATCAGGTGCCACCTACTTCGTGCACCGTAGTCTGCGTTAGGCAGAATGTTAAATAACGCCTGAGAATATCTTGTCATCTAGATTAGACAGCATATAAAACATTCATGTGAACACAGTTTCATCTGGATTAGGTAAGGTAATAAATATCTTGTGAGTACCATGTCGTCTGGACCAGGCAGCACGATAAATTTACTTGTAAACACCACCCTTTTAGATTAGCAGCCCTCCCTCGGCTTAGTCTAGAAGCTAACTAATGAACTAAAGGATACAGTCTCAAAACCTACCTCAGTAACTTGTGTGACTACTCTGTAGCCAACAAGTGCATTTATAAAAATATGATGTGTTACATTTACATAACTTTCTCAGCCCATTTTTCCTCAAATTAATCTTACAAAACCTTTTGGAAATAGAAATAATTCATTAAATTCAATCCAAAACGTATTCTCTCTCTACTTCATGCCAATTGAAGTAAACATTTGCAGACATAGTTTTTGTTACACAATTCCTGAAGGATGGGAGTGGGAGTACAGTAGGCTTAAGCAAAGTCAAATATTTTAAGAGTTGGTTGCTATGTGATGTCTTTAAGCTCCCTTTGTGCATGAGTAGGAGGAGAAAAAGAAAGCATAGAAAGGAAAAACCACGAATGACGTCATTCCATTTTTATAAATTCAAACTAAGAACAAGTAATATCTCGGAAATGGTTAACTTCACAAAAACTGATATGATCACTGAGTGCCTTAACGAGAACTGCATTTTTTATATAATAAGGCTTTGTATACGTTAACCAATTATGGAAAAATAATTGAGTTTGAGGAGGACTGTAGAAGCTATTCAAAGAAAATTCTAGATATACATTTCTTAATATTTCTTATCTTAACATTCTGGTATTTTGATGAAAATTTTGATGAGAAAATTTAAGTTTTGCAGTTTTGTATACAACAATCGCAAGGATGTCTATACCAATTGCTGCTGCTGCTGCTGCTGCTGCTGCTGCTGCTGCTGCTGCTGCTGCTGCTGCTGCTGCTGCTGCTGCTGCTGCTGCTGCTGCTGCTGCTGCTGCTGCTGCTGCTGCTGCTGCTGCGACGCCATATTCTCAACACAAATTAAGATTTGTGGAAAACAAGAATACCAAGTTGTGGCAAAATGAGGTGTTTAAGAAAGAAAGTTAAGGTACTAAAAGAATCAAAATTCTTACGGTGTATCTCAATAGGACAATAGGACATCTAATTAATGTGCCTAAATGTGCGAAACGCTTTTATTTCTGTTGGATAACCCTTTACGGATTAAAGTAGATTCCATTCGTCTCTGTACATAAAATCATCTCCTAAGAATATGCATTTATAATTCTTCCATCTGTTAATATACATATGTAGGTACGCACATCTCGAATGAATCTCAAAATATTTCTATGTTTGGTTTTTAAGAATACTCATAGTTTATTGAACAGATGTGTCCAGTAAGAATTCTAATTAATTCAGTTAGTGTTATAACTTCATTACAGAAAGAATTTTAGCTATAGCTACTCCTAATCAGAAGTTTCACTATGTTTGATTTATTTTATTGTTCCAGAAGAATTTGTTATCATAACCTAATAAACTTCATCATTACGTACAGTTTCACTCCTAAAAATCCTTAAAACTGGGAACTAACTTGTTAGTGCTGTTTTCCATTATTCTGGAATTTGTGGGCATGTCCAATAGATATATTCATCGTGATTATGAACTACTTTTTCTCACGTACATTGCGTGCTGAACTATTTTAATGTTAATGTCATAATACTCTGAATTAGTCCGTCTATGTAGTACGCTGGTCGCGTGTCTACCTCATATTCAAGAAGTCCCGAGTTTGAATCTTGGGTAGGGTGAGTTATCAGGATAAGGATTTTTTCCAAGGTTGCTCTTTATCCTGATAGGACGAATGTCGGTAACTTTAAGCTCTATGGACCTCGGGCTCATTTGAGCACCATTTCATTAATTCATCATCCGATATTATATTACGTTGGAGAACGTTAATATACAAAAAACTCTGAATTCGTATTTGTTTCGGTAATTTAAAAGATTGCTGAATTCCAAGTAACCCACAGTGACATAATAAACATCCGCTTATCATTTGTCAAACTGATTTCTCCCTACCATTTTCGAACAGGAAACGAAATCAATCGATCATTAGCATTCAGTGCACATCAATGAGTTACTTAGTAACCAAGAATATTTTAAGGCTTTCTGCCAGCAAATCAACCTGGGTAACCAAGAATCTTTTTAAAACTTTCTGCCAATAAATCAACTTGGGTAGTCACCTTTTCGTCAGCCTTTCTCTTGATATCTTAATATCCAAAGCGGGTACGACATGTCAATGTTTCATGGTGACAATAGTAGCCATAATGATGATTCAGCAAGTTATGTCTTTGACTTATTCTTGTTTCTGATATTACCAACCAGCGCCATGACTTCACACAACTAAGCTCACGATGTCAGTGTTACGCTGCAGTGTCTCGAATTCTAAAGAAACATCATCTTGTTGGAGACATAACCTCTTCCACGAACTAGAGGATCCTATTCTTGGTAAATGTTTATCTGAATTGAACATTTCGATCGTGCATTGTCACAATGACGCATTTTCAATTGTTTTTCTCTTGAGAGGCGCCCTCTCTGTGATGCGCAAGAGAGTGAAAGTGATGAATAATTAATAACCGATGCGTAGCCTTCTTGCATCTAAACCAATCTCAAGCACTTCTTCCATCAATTGTTTGTGTTTGAATGAGTTTAGACAGCATAATATAGTCGTTGCTGTCAAAGACTCCTGAATCCACCAAAGAATCATTAAAACCTGCAGAACACCGCACAAAAAGCATTAAATGGCAATTTCAGCTGCATTAATTGTATTTAACTGATAATAAATGCAACTAATGGTTTTTGGGAAAGCAATTTTGAGAAGGGAACGTTCCATGTCTAAGGTTAGGTTAAGAAAACCGAGTGAGATGGCTACGCGTTAACGTGTGAGGCTCGCATTCGGGAGATCGTGGGTTCGATTCCCGTGGCCGACCTTCCTGACCCATGAATTTTTTTCGGGGATTTCCCCCGGTCGCTAGACGAATGCTGGGAAGGATAATTACATCCCCAAATTTCCTGTCCTTCAATTCACTTCATTAATAATTTAATTCATTCTTCAACCCGCATGTTCTTTCAGAGTCGCGAGTGTCAGGGAAGGAGTTAGGTACAACTTGGCAGGGATGATATGCCAAAAATCTCTCTTACCCTTGTTGCCAGTGAGATCCGGGGGGAGGGGGCATTTGGGGGCGTTGGATCCAGCCAGGGTCCCCATCTGCTCCATGCGCATTAAATGTTGTGCTACACTCCTAGAATTTTTCCAGCATGTGACTTCAATCTGTCTTTGGTTTCAAAATCTGAAAATTTGTTAGAAGATTTACAAGAACATTTTCAATGTCCATCAAAGCAAACAAATCATCTTAAAAGCAATTATTTTTTCTTCCTGCCAGAGATTGACGGTGTTTTTTGGGCAATTAGAGTTTATAAAATAATAAATTAGTGATATTTTTTTAATGCCCATAATAATTTAGAATATTTTGAATACCAAGGTATGTTCGCATTGTGAAAAAACTGAATAGTTAATACCCTCAAAACTATAAAACACATTTTGCTAGATCTTTGTATAAACACCCTTAAGTGTCGAAGCTATTGATTTCATAGCTATGAAAATATAAAGCATTCAAATTTCATTTTCAGGGTCACTTAAAAAGTAAATAAGTTAAGATTCATTATGTCTAGAACTGCAAAAACGTTGAAGTGTAAGGGTTTTTATTGACTAACTGCGGTCGAGGGATCAGCGTGCTGCCTTCATATTCTAAAAGCCCCACGTCCGATTCCATGTTCGGCGTGATAATTTTTCTTCGTTAGATACCTATTATTACTAGTGTTTGTAGTTCATTTGCTTCACTGAAAATGCATACAACTTTGCAAAATAAACCACTTCGTTTGAGGACGACTCATTCACAGGTACTGTCATTCTACACTGCTGTCGTCTTTGAACTGTTGTGATGAAAACACCTTCAGGTTATGGGCACCAAGAGCCGTGGACAGAGGACGGGGTTAAAAGTCTCCAACGTCCTGTTTAGCAAGCAAATGATAAGGGTATTGTCAGTTCTCCAACCCTATGCTCTTTCAAACCATTCTGGACTCTCTCTTGCTCAAGGCCATATCATATGCTCTTAAAAATTCCTGTCAGTTTCAGAGTATACCCAGCAACAAGCAATTTGCACCTCCCGTGTGCCCGTGCTAGAAACCCAAACAATGATACATGATTGAACAGAATCGTGATGGTCTGCTGGCCGTTTGGTGCAGCATTCGTAATTCTTTTGTCTGGATTTGGGATTTACCATCTGTTTTTTACCAACAATAGAAAGGAATTATTTGTCTCACCTTTCTCTAACATCAACTCCGTGTCTGGGCAAACCTTGGAGCATCCAGCCAACAGGTCACGACTGGGCTTCAATGATTCTATTAAACGTGAAACTTACAAAGATCATTAAATTAAGATAAATACCGAATTCTTCATGTGGATAAACTGCTAGCTGGTATTTCCCGATACACGTGTTTATGTCGTTATTAATTACGTGGACAAATAAGGAGCGCTATTATCCGATATTACCTCTGTTCAGGGAGAATGCATCCTGTATATATGTGTACTTGAACTCAAAATAGTGGCGCACCTAGCTGTAAATGACTGATGCGAGGTCTTATCCTTTATGTCTGTTACCACAGTTTATATATTTCCTTGTTGGCTGCGTTCTATGATCTAAGACGTAGATATTTCCGCTTCACCGTTAGCTAAATCATCATCGACTGTGGAAGATAGTAGAAATAACAAAGTGCCTTCTTTGACATATAAAGCGCAAGGGAGAACGAAACGTGTGATTCGTTTAACCTGACTTTTTCAGTACGACACACTATGCTAATCACGTATGAGCATCAGCCGTTGTATAACCAAAACGGGAAGTCATTTTGTTTTCATGGAGAGAATACCGCAGACAATAATTTAATTCCTGTATCGCAAGGACTTAAGTTCAAACACTGTTTCGCAAAATTCAATTTTGCTAATTTTATTTTTAACAAACAACTAAATTCCTTGCAGTTTGCAGACTTATTACCAACGTTTGCGAAAGAGAAGAGGTCGAATGTACCTCCTTCCACTACACGCAGACTGCCACTAAGTCAGACGTGCATTTTGTTGCAATGGCAGATTTGTTACGTGTACGTTGCGTATGATTTATGAAAGTACTTTAAAATCTTACGCCATAATAATCTGTACTTTAGTGAGCTCTTTGGTACTGCTTACGTTTAAGAAGTCTATCAATATTGGCGACAAAGTCGAAGTGCATAACCTTAGAAGATTCACCAAGTGATCGTGACCTAAGCTATTGTGATATAGACTTTTACATAGTTCAATTTGGAGAAGCCTGTTCCTAAGTACATGTAGAGCTATACTCACTCCTATACATGCTATTCTTGCAAATGCTTATTTTTCTATCTAGTACAGTTTAAATGACATTAGCGTTTTCACAAATTATCTTATTGCTAATTTTCTTGTAGGCGCAAGGGGAATATGGAAATACATTAGGCTTTAAGCGATAGTGTTTAAGAGCTGGTTGCTATGTGATACATTTGAAATTCCATTCTCTTTGCAAGACCATTCCTATTTGAGAAAAAGTCATAAGTATTGGCAAATTCAAACAAATAATATCTCGCAAAAGGTTCACTCGAAAGAAAAAAGTACTCGACATAAATTGTGTATTTTAACAAGATCCACATTTTTTAATTAGTAAGCTTTTGTCTCTCTTGCTGTGTACCATTTATGCAAAAATCATCCAGAATGAAGAGGTCTTCTCAGGATATTCCCAGAAAATTCAAGGTATGACTTAGAAACTACCATAGGAGTACCACAGGACCGCCTGTTTGAGTCCGTCACTGTATACAGACTGTGTACTTGGGATTTTACACGTCATAGGCACTAGCTAACGCACCCTCCGACTGAAGGTTGGAAGGTCCCCAAAGAAACAAGGTTGGACATAGCTGTTCTATAGCTATTCTGATATGGCTCACAAGGCTTTTAGTTAATGGAGGTCGGAATGAGCAGCCTATGTCCTTACAGTTGCATACCAAAGTGACTTCCTCATTTCACAGTAATAGTACAGCATTTCTGTGCTGAAAATGTCCATAGCTCCTATTACTTAGTCGGCGAATAAGTGATACTCTGGAAAACAGTATGATATATAGTCCTCTAAAAGATATTGACTTTTCCACGCCATAAGTTCAACCCCAGTATATCTGCTCCATTCAAACCTTTGATTTCCAAGTATAAATTATTACGCTATAGCTACGATATTTTATACAGAATGTCCCAAAATTAGACCGGCAAACTTTGGAATCTGATAGACATCATTTTAAACACTTTTTGTTAAGGAAAGTTTTTTGCTGTGGTGCTTCGTTTAAACGTTTGACGAGTTAATGTCACAGATTACTGCATCCCACCCAGTTTAAGTATTTACGGCACAATCAACAATGCAAATTAGAATTGCATTTATCTTAGTAAGGCACACAATCTTAATCCAAGAAACAAAGACAGAACACATAAACGAAACGCAAACATCTCATTGTTTACAGTTAGTTACAGCTTTGCTATTGTAAGTAAATATTGGAACGTACGCCCTTTGCGATTAACACAAAGAGTGCATCGTCGTACGCTATTGTGCCGTACTCTCGCAAAGACACCAGCCATTTATTTGGTTTAAGAGTTTGTCGGTCTAATTTTAAACCTAACTTAGCACCATACGTGGGCCATCCTGGATTCTTTGCCACTCACGTTACCCCTGGAAGGAAGGGATGAAGGAGAGACCCGAAAGCGGACCAGAATCGAAATATGATGCGCGCTTGTAAGAACAGGTTCCGATCGATTCTAGAATGACACCCATTCTGACGCCGGTGCGAGTTTGCTAACATCATAGCGGATAGAAGAGAAAGTGTGAGCTCTCCCGCTAGTTCACTGCATGATCCGTGGTCCCGTGGCAACTGACCGAAACTGTGGCGTGGCGATCGCAGTCGCCTCAAAATGCGGCCGAACTGTCTAGTATGTGATTCGGAAGTACAGACAATTTTATGCGTATGCGTTATGTGTTGTGAGTAATTAGGTACATAACTTGTGAAATTGCTTCTAAGTTAGTGCATAAATGTGTGTGTTCTTCAAAACGTAAGTTTCAAGCAACACCAATAATTGATTAAAAATTCCAACTTGTTTTGTACCCGGGTGTCGTTCAGGATACAGAAACTGCTCAGAAGCTAGACATTTTTTTACTCCTCCTAAAGATAAAAATCTGTTTTACAAATGGGAAAAGTCTATTCCTAGGAAAGACACTAAATTATCTGTTAAATCTAGTATTTGTGACAAACATTTTCCAGAGGACTTCTTAGTGAAAGTTGATTCATTCGTTGTGCATGGAAAACTAATTGAAATCCACAGAATTAAATGACAGTTAAAGCCATGGGCAATTCCCTGTATATTTCCTAATTTACCCAGGTACTTAACTACAGTGCATAAATCCCGAAAATCTCCACAAAACAGAGACAAAATTACTGAAAAGGCAATATTCAACAATCAGTAAATTACCAGATGCAGGATCCAGTCAACCAGTTCTTATTTCAGACGCACCGTCCTTCAACAATGAGAAATTCACAGAAAACAGTTCCAATTCCTCCAAGGTCACAAACACAAACTTGTCAATAATGAAATTGCTACACTGAAGAAAAGAATTAGAAACCTCAATAGAAATTTAGTTAGAACTAAAATCCTACTATCTAAAGAGAGGGCTAAATTAAAGATAGTAGAAAAGAAATTCGCTACTAATTGTTGCAACATAAACGCAATTTAAATTGTTTAAGTAAAAAACCAAAGCTGGTTCTAGATACAATGCTTAAAAATGTCAGACGAGCTCGAAGGGGATGCGTTACACCAATGAATTTCTATTAGAAAGCTTGCTATTTAAAATTAAAAGCCCTAAAGGTTATAGACATTGCTTAACACATGAATTGCTGCCCCTGCCTTCTGAAGCCCATTTAAGGAAATTATCTAAAGGGATAAAGTGCACATATGGTATAAATAGTAATGCTCTAAATGCGATTTCTACTACATTTGGTCAAGAAGAAGATGAAAACAAGGGTCTTGGAGTTGTAATATTTGATTAAGTCAAATTAAGAGAAGAAGTTAGGTTCAATGTTAGCTCACTAAAAGTGGACGGATTCTGAATCTAGGTGTGCACACTCCTGACAATCAGAAAATTCTATGGCTGACCATGCTTTAGTTTTTATGTTTTTTCCCTTAATACATAATTGGAGCCAACCAGTAGCGATTTACGCAAGTAGAAATGCTACACCCAGTGATATACTAGCTAAGCTGCTTATAGAAGTAATTATCCAGTTAGAAAACTCAGGGACAAGAATTGTTGGTTTCACTAGTGATGGAAGTCAATCAAACAAAAAAGTATGGAAAAATATAGGAATAGGAGCAACATGTGAAAATGTACAGCACCCACTTGATGACAAAAGAAGAATATGGGCTTTTTCAGATTGCGTCCACATAATAAAATGCATGAGAAATTATTTTCATGATAAGGTGGATGTGTTATACATAAATAAGAGCATCCAATATAATTTTTATAGATATATTTATAAAGCTGATACTTCTCCTAAATTTGCTGGTCTTAGAGTTTGCCCAAAATTGACCTCATCCCACATAGACCCACACCTCTT
The DNA here is from genome assembly GCA_030765045.1 of Tenodera sinensis. Lineage (NCBI taxonomy): Eukaryota > Metazoa > Arthropoda > Insecta > Mantodea > Mantidae > Tenodera > Tenodera sinensis. The sequence continues at coordinate 76,462,889 of CM060966.1, read as the reverse complement.
TTCAGAAAATGAATGTGAGACTATGTTTTCAGTTCAGTAACAGCACTGCAAATGGCATTGACTTCTTCAGGATAATTAATTTTGAAAAATCTAAGGGAAGCGAAAATACTGAACTATTCACAAGAGATGTAAATAGTCTTGTAGATGCATTAAACTCCACAGTTCCAATTAAAGCACTCTATAAAAATTCGCAATCTCACAGAGTACTAAAAGATTTCTTTCGCATAATAACGTCTGAAAGTAACACATTCTGCTCAACAAGAACAATGGAATCTCTTAGAGTCACCTTAAAAAGTACTTTGAAAGTGTCTGAGTATTTATGGAATAGAGGATTTGCATACGTCTTAACAGCAAAGACCCCCTGGAGCGAGCGGCACTTTGGAATTATGCGTTCTTTAAGCTGTGATGACCATCCTTCCACAGTTGACTTTTTACATTTACATATGCTACAGACTGTGTATGTCCCTGTAAAACTTGCACTGTCAAATGCTGCTAATTGTGAGAATAAAGTGGAGCCACCACTTACATCTTTTATGAATCATATTCGTATATTGGCAAAACAAACTAAGCAAAAAAAAAAAAAAAAAAAAAAAAAAAAAAAAAAAAAAAAAAAAAAAAACGTGAGCTGTTGGATTTTGTTGGAAACAAAATAAAGAACAAAACTAAAATACTTGACTGGGAAAGTGAAGTTCCCGAACTCTATAAGGACAATATTTCTAAAAGATGCTTAGTACACAACTTAGGGGGTTATATAGTAAAAAAAGATGCTCGAAAAACTTAGTTGTGAAACCTGTGCCTCTACTCTGTCCACCGATCTACCCTCTGACACATTAGCTTCCACTTTCACTACAATAAAAGACTGGCACCCTAAAAAATTGTCGGTATTTAACCTACCCCTCTGAATGTGTGGTTAATATTCTTTTGCAAGTCGAGGCTATTTAGGAGAAGCAAATGTGCTCGTCTGAAAGTTTGTGGGGTGATATATTTTAAGAGTGCTTAGATAACTTAGACGAAATCATATTAAGACCCAGTGGAATAGAATGTTGCGTGGAACACAAACTGGATTTAGTTGGAAAGTGAACACTACATTACATGAAGTGTCGCTTCTTTTTTCGTACCAAGGAAATCAGTAGAGAAATGACGTCATCGAAGTCAGCAAAATCAACACGTAAACTCTCCAAGGTCTCCAACGTCTAATTCCACGGTGAGTTTCGATATTTTATATACATAACATACATAATTTGCATTATGGTTTAATTTTTCAGCGTAAATTCATGTAAGCAGATATTTCCCACTGTTCTTCATTAATTATAATACCCATTTTTGTAAAATACCATCCTATATTATGTGTCAAGGAAAGAGGATGTTTCAAAACAGTATTTCCAATATTCCTGCTTACGATTTTAGGTATTTAAAATGCTAACTGATAATATGAAACCCATTTTCACCATGCATTCGTGAACTAAAGTGAAGCGACCGCGACACCAGTGCCATCTTGCGAGCGAACCATAGTAACTCCCGAAGAGCTCACACTATCTCTTCTATCCGCTATGGTAATACCATTCACCCAGGGGTCCTAGGAATGAGCTTTTCATGCAGGAGCATCCACCAGTCTTCCAAGTAGAATCTGTTTAGTCAACTTTGTTCAGTTCAGCCGCCTCTTTCGACGAACCTTTATAATCGTTTTACAGCTTTGCTTTCTGCAAAGTTGCAAAAGCTTTACATGAACCTTTGCAGGTAATGAAACAGGAAAAAAAAAGAGCTCAATCTTTGCAACTGAGACTCCACATGGAGTCAACATGTAACTGTCATTTCCTTAAAGTCAGGGTTGCTACTGTTTTCAGGGACGGGGATAGCCTTTTCTGAAGCGCGGAGATGGATTTATAACAGCCTTTGTGGAGCAACTGCACACGCGTTGACTAAACAGACTGTACCAGAGAGAAATCTTTACTCATAGAATCCACCACACGCAGAATTCACCGACCCATCGCAATGCAACAAGCACCTGGCCGTAAACCTCTTAAATAGATGAGGGTGGAATAGATGTAAGTAAATGATGGTCAGGAAATTCGAGCTGGGAGAGGGACCACCCTACCATTTGTCTACCGACCTGGGAAAGTGAGGAAAATTCCCAAGAACAAAATGGTTCGTGCAGAATATTGCACATATAAATTTTGTAATTGATTCCTCAACTCTTTAATGTGATATCTTTTCTAAGTAATAATACAGGACTGGAAAAATAAAGTCAAATAGGAAGTCCCTTGAACACAAATCCCATATTAGCACAAGCAAGCTTTCTCCATTTACCGATGAACTGATACCAGAAGCTGTTTTGATAATTAATTAATGCTCCACGTAATTTGTTATTACTTACCTTTAATATAACCTCAAAGAATAATTGTTAATACGAATCATTAGGCATACTGCGACTTGCCTTGAGGAAAAAACATTTATGTTCCAGTTACATATCTAGCATATACTGAGGAAGTACAAATCACACTGTCAAAGGACGCCTTTTCCCCACACTTATAGCAAATTATTACTTTGTAATGATTTTCTGTAGTACTGAGTTACGAATATATAAGTTGAATACAAAGAAGGGTATATTCATTCTTAGTTTTCAAGAATCAAATCAACATTTGACTGGATCTCTTTGTTTGGCATTGTTTCGAAATACGGATTGAAGTAATTTACTGATTGTAACTGGAAACACAAAACTTTTCATTGCAAAAAATAATTATAGCTCACAAATTAATGCAAGTTTCAGCGAACATGGGTTCAACAGAA
>CM060966.1:76422602-76455102 GCA_030765045.1 Tenodera sinensis | reverse complement strand
CCAACAGCGATACCTAGGATCGTGCCTCCTGGAGAAGAGGTTCGATGGGTTAGTCCACCAGGACGCAAGGGAGATGCCGCAGTGATAGTGCTGGTCGGGACGACCAGCTCTGAGGAGGGAGCAGTGTCACCGCGCCCGCCGCATCTAATTGCCGACAACCGTAGTGTCACGCATCGCATTATTGTCGGCGCTACCGCAAAGGAGCCGAAGGAAAGAGACAGAGCATGGCCGCATTGTTGGGGCGCTTGCCGAAAGAGAGAAAAGGATAGAGGCTACTGGAATCTTCTACTTTGTACCCCAGCGCAATAAGTGAACGTTCTTGAAGCTTCCAGAATAGTGCCGGGGAGATATAAATAGCGGTAAAGTGTGAGAAGGGACAGTCCAGACAGTCAGACGTAAGTGAGAGACGTATGTGAAGCGTTGAGTAGTGCCGACGGAGAACAGTCAGACGTATGTGAAGGTTGAGTAGTCGTGCCGACGGAGACGGACAGACGATGTGGAGAGTTGTGCCGACGGAGAAGAGTTAGTTCTTTGTGTTACGAATTCGGAGCCGTGCTGTTGGAGAATCGGAAAAGACTTTCTTGCTGTTGCAACGAGTGTACAAAGTTACTGTTTACGGAAATAAAAGTGTTTCTTTATCTCGACTACATCTGTCTACTTTACTTCACACCCACAACCAAAAAAAGTTACAATAATAATAATAATAATAATAATAATAATAATAATAATAATAATAATAATAATAATAATAATAATAATAATAATAATAATAATAATAATTATAATAATAATAATAATAATAATAATAATAATAATAATAATAATAATAATAATAATAATAATAATAATAATAATAATAATAATAATAATAATAATAATAATAATAATAATAATAATAATAATAATAATAATAATAATAATAATAATAATAATAATAATAATAATAATAATAATAATAATAATAATAATAATAATAATAATAATAATAATAATAATAATAATAATAATAATAATAATAATAATAATAATAATAATAATAATAATAATAATAATAATAATAATAATAATAATAATAATAATAATAATAATAATAATAATAATAATAATAATAATAATAATAATAATAATAATAATAATAATAATAATAATAATAATAATAATAATAATAATAATAATAATAATAATAATAATAATAATAATAATAATAATAATAATAATAATAATAATAATAATAATAATAATAATAATAATAATAATAATAATAATAATAATAATAATAATAATAATAATAATAATAATAATAATAATAATAATAATAATAATAATAATAATAATAATAATAATAATAATAATAATAATAATAATAATAATAATAATAATAATAATAATAATAATAATAATAATAATAATAATAATAATAATAATAATAATAATAATAATAATAATAATAATAATAATAATAATAATAATAATAATAATAATAATAATAATAATAATAATAATAATAGTGCATCATCTCGTCTAAATGTAAACATTACTTTACGGAGGTTTTAAAGCAATGCAGCATCAAACCTTTGCGGGGTCATTCGGCATTCCAAAAATACCTATGTTGTTCAGAGAACTCTCCCAAATCTTAAAACACTTTCTGAATTGCTGATGTATCAATGCACCGTCTTTTACCTTATTTATAATAACACCATGCAGCTGACGTGAATGCCACGTATGTGGTGCAAAATGTTTCTTTGTGTAAAATGAGAGTTATTTACACTTTAACATCCTGTTTTTCGACAAGAAAAGTACAAAACTAGCTTCACATAAAAGCATCTCCGTGTATCGGAATTCGATCCAATTGATACTCGTGATCGTTTAACTCTTCTTTAGTTGTGAATAAATATGATCAGCTGGACCGTGTCTCTGGCATTCAACTGCTACGTAATTATACACGTAATTATAGCGTTTCATGTCTATTTATGTCTTGCGATATAATTAACAAATATTTTAGTTCGCACAGCACTGTTATTAAAAGAAAAATGCAAATATTCAATAACGGTAATCCTCTGTAGACATTAGACATTATACGTCAGAAATTAGACATGAACCACAATTTCCCCTTCTTGTAGTGCTTTACAGCTCTTTGGTATTTCCCAGGCGATAATGAAATAAAGTGATTTCTCTTCTGTGTCATGGTTTGTGTTTGGTTACTAGCCAGGAATCCGTTTACCATTTTTCAGTCACGAGAATCGGTTTTTTCATTTTAACCCACATAACAAATTAAAATTACTATTTCCCAAAATAAGGGAAACAGGCCAACTGCGCGCGGCGGTCATTCCTGCATTTTCCTTCACAATTTTTAAAGACTTAGGTCTCCCTAGAAACGCTGGGCTATTTGCCATTCATGTCAACTCATTCACTGGTAACTTCTTTGCGAATTAACTCAGTAACAGCTTATCGCTTTACGCTATTAGAGATTACTTGCCCATCCAAACTATGAACGGTTTCGTGATTATGACTTACTTCATTACTGAATAAAATGTGAGTAGCAGTGTCAAATAAATACAAGACTTACTTGTTTTAATACTGCACTTACACGATACTCTTTGCTGTGTTTTTCTTTGCGAAATTTCTATCCAACTATAACAACCAAACTTTTGTATCCTTGGACTTTTCATAACTTGTAGAGAAGCGCTGAATCCATTGCTCTATACAAGCACACACGAATAGCACATCATTTTATAAACAGCACGCCATCTTATACATTCGGATCATTTGACAGTCGTTAACAGTGTTACTAACCCTATAACCTACATATGGCCACACCATTTACTAGCGGTGCCACACTTCTGTTCACGAGAAAGATTCGCAAGCATATGACGTATTTGTGGTATACCCGCTCGCGCGCTGTTGGCCTGTTTACCCTTGACAAGCTCGCGCGCAGTAAACATGTTTACAATTCAGTACCTCGCGCGCAGTTAGGAAAAATTTGACCCTTTCGCGCGCAGTTGGTACCCACCCCTAAGGCGTAAGTCTGAGTTGGGTGTCGGCTAACTGGAAATTTATCAATGACCCCCATTATCTTTCTTTGCAGTCTATTAGCGTTACCCAAGAGGCACCGCTTGGTGGTTGACTGCTTAGCTTGCCATATATTTTTTATTTATTTACTTTTTTTTTAATACTTAATATATATGTTTATAAAATTTGAATCAGCTTTAAACCTTGTTGTATAGTTATTGTATAAATAGGTTTTTGTGTTTTGTTATCTCAGCATTAGTATTTACATCTTTGGGAGAAACTTGAAGGACTCTTATTTTAAGCACTCCATCTTCGTTTTTTGACCATTTTGTATAGTAGCATCTGTTCTCTCAAGAAGCTTTCCTTTGTTCCTTTGATGATCTTTGATCGTATATATACTGGATGCCCCCCCCCCCTAAAAAAAAAAAAACACCGCCAACGCTTAGAATGTTGTGCGGGATGGCACAAACTGATTTGCTGTCCGGAAATGCACGGTTTGGACGCTGGAGGGCGTCGAAGTTTGAGAGTAAACGGTTGGGACAATTTATTAACATCCGTTTTGGTATCTTAGTACGGAAGGTACGCAACCCTTAAGCCCTCTGTGTACTATGATGAACAACCTGAGCATACTACATTCCTGCGCGTGCGCTAAATTTCTCCACAGTATCCTTGGTGCGCATCCCACTGCTTTGCTTGTATAACATTTTTAACAGCAGTGCGACGCGGACCAGAACACAGGTGCGGAAATGGCCGACAAAAGCTCCAGTGCACTTTGATGTAAATGTGCGGAATCATCTAAACTTCCCATATTCAAATCGATGAATTGGTAGAGGTGAACCAGTTCCGCAGTCAGCACGGTCACCAGATCTGACACCTCTCGGCCACTTTCTGTGAAATTGTATGAAGAGTATGGTGTATGTCACTCCTGTAACGTCAGTGGATGACCTTATGGCTCGAGTCCACGGAGCGATTGAAAATCTTCTAAGGCAACCGCACGCATTGGATCATGTGTATGAGGCTCACCACCGCCGATTTAAGCACTGCAATGACGTAGAAAGTATACAGTTCGAAGCTCGTTTGTAATGTAAACAGCTCGATGTTGGGTTTATTGACGACATGTGAACGTACGCCTGTCTCACATTTCAATGCCTTACAGCGTCCAAAACGTGCATCTCCGGACAGGAATTCCTATTTGAAAACCGATCAGTTTGCCGTCCGGTACAACTTACTAAGCGTTATCGGTGTTTTTTGGGGACAACCTGTACCTATATATACTTCAGAATGATTCCCTTCAAAACATGTGTAAATATAAATATATATGGATGTCCTGAAAACATTCTGTTTAATTTAGAATGGAGCGCTTCGCATCCATTTGTTCTACTGATTGAAGCATCAAATCTTGCCCAAATCTTGGGCGAAAAAAGGCTTTCCACGTTGATAAAAGTTTCTAGTAGATAGTTAATATGACAGCAACCTTAATAAATATTAATATTAAATATACCACAATCTCAGTCAATTGATGAAGAATGTTATTGACTGCATTTTTCATAAATAAATTTTCAGTGCTTGATGTTATGTTTCGAGATGAATATATTGTTAACATGTTTAAGATTCAGATCTGATAGTCCTCTTCTGTTCCCATACTTGCGTATTTGTATGTGTATGTCGATCGTTCCATGAAGACGTAGAATTCTAGCGCAGTGAAGTTGTGATAGAAATCCGACAGGCTTTTCTTTATAATGAATTTGAAAATTGGCACACTTAATATAGATAAATAAAGAAATGATTGTGCAAGAGCTCAGTTTTCTAGCTCAAACAGTTTCTTGGATAATAGAATTAAGTACTTTTAATTAGCGAAAAAATGCATTTTTTAAAAACTGTCTTCACATTTTTCAGAGATGTTCACTAGCTGAAGCTTCTGATACTTAAGTAAACTGAAAATTAATTAAAGCGTTTGCTTGATGGTACTTGAAGATAAATACATTTTTATTTTTATGAAGTTCTTGTCTTAAAATTCCTTTACTTTTCAACATAATTTATTTTTTGTGAGCTAATGAATAAACTAATCAACAAATGTATATTTGAATCTTTAGATAACACATTTGATATTGTGTGCAAATTACATACAATTCGGAGCAAAACAAATGTAAGTAATAAATGTCATACAAAATGTAAACGTGAGACAGAAAAAAACACCAGAGTAGTTAAAACGAAATGCAAGGGTAACTTAAACATGTCGCTGGACCTTTAAAATTGGGTGGGGAAAGTGTATTGAGTCACAGATGTCTATAAAATATTTCTGTGGTATAATTCAAAAAACAGAAATATCATTTTCACCTAAAAATTTAATCCTAAGGCTCCTATTGTACGCCATTGCTTGGTCGAACAACTAAGTCAGAACGCTCCACACAACCCCCTCCCTGCTATTACGCGCCGGCTGAGAAGATTGGTAAAATGTCCCGTGAAGTAGTAGGGACGGCATATAGTGCCCAGTGTACTAGATTTTCATAACCAAATAAGCATTACAAATCATCGTGATTGAAATTATAATAGTTTTCTCTCTGTACTAAGGAACAGTCGTGACAACTCACACGAGACCTATTCATTTATTACACTGGTTGAAACACAGGACAAGTGAAGGTCTCAACGGTCGCATGATCGACAGCAGCCTGTCGCACAAGTCCCTAGTCTCAATTAGCGAATCCAGTGCTGTATGTGGGCAGTAGCACACGGCCTTGACCTCGTGGAGCGAGCGAGGTGGGCGGAGCATGCAGCCCTCAGGCAAGGGTGGAACTTGCTGCTGGCATGCATTTCCTGTTCCGGTTAGCCTAGTGACGTACGCTTGGTTGACATTTCTGCGTCCGCTTCCCCGCCATGGTATTTCCATTTCTAATTCTGTATAACATGTAGTAATGCGTTCCTACAACAAGGAAAGCTGCTGGGTTCCGCTACGTCAGGGTTTCCTAGATTCCTTGTGGTGAAAACTGTAGACGATAAATCTGCCTACGCGCATCTTCTTGACATCAAGCGAAAGGCTCCATGATAAGATGTGAGGCTTGCATTCGCGAGGTTCGCAGTTCAAATCCCGCCAGGACCATCCACTGTGTGTGAGCTCTTCTTTCTGGTTTTCCTCGGTTCTCACGATTAGCGAGTACCATAAATTTAGCCTGATGAATTTCCTTCACAAAATTATCTTCCGAAATATCATTACATTGCATGTATAAATAGCGTTCACCGCCAGTGGTGCAGCATGCAGAAAGAACGGGAATTAAATACTGCTAAAAACAACTTCTTAGCTAATGGGTAGCTTAGGTTCAAATTGTGGTGCGTTCTGTAAGCTCACTGGACATTTAACAATGCGGATGGGTTGGTAGGATCGTCCCCTTAGCGCTGCTGCTTACCAAACAGGAGACCCAGGTTCGATTACCGGTACCGGCGAGGGATTTTCTCCCGCTGGGAGACCTGGTCCCTGGTGCACTCAGCCTCGTTAGGTTCCTGAGGGGCGAATCGAGGAGCTACTTGATTAAAAAGTAGTGACCTCTGGTCGAGAAGACCACATAACCGGCCGGTAAGGACTACGTTCCATCTCCAGTACTGCACCCCACTTACGGCGCCTGTGTTGAGCAGAGGTTGAGCGGTTTGCCTTGGTCCAGATGGGCTGTTGTGCCACCGGGGAGGGGGGGGGGGTCTATGGATAGACGGCGCTGTTGTCGTGTTTATATGCTTATCCCATACACCGGTTACGTAGAGCATGCGTATAGTTCCACCGTTGGCCGCAAATAAACAAACGCAATGTTGTCTGTCCTTAATACTATTTGACAAAGCGACGAGGCATATTGATCTTGGTTGTGGAGCGCTGTGATCGCTTCTTATCTTGTTTATTACAACAGTGAAATATCAGTAACCTGGCGTGATGAAACACAAATAGATGATCTCTCGCACCAGCCGATATATGAGACGTTTGCATCTGAACAGTGTACACACACTGTCTCACCGAGTTTGTATGATAAGCTAGGGTAAACAACTCTGCAGTTTCACATTCTTTCCGATGCGCCTCAAGGCTTTGCCAAGTATACAATTTGGTACCAAATATAAATAAACATACATTTGGATATAGAGCATTAAAATAACCAAATTAAGATAAAAACCGAAAGGAAGCATGTACGACGTGTTCATTTGAGAAACAAAATACGCATGTATTTCCCTGAAGTTACAGAACTTACTTTTGGAGATACGAGTATAAATATACATTTGCAGTGTATAACAGCTTTATTTTACATTATCACTGGGGTGTAATAGCCTGTAAGTCGCATCGTCATTTTAAAATTGATTTACAATGCATAGCATTGTTCGTTAGTTTAACTTTGAATATCTACAATCATAAACATTTCTACACTTAATAGCTTAGATTAATCCTGAAATAGGCATGAAATGTTAGATGATTTTTCACTTAAACCAATGAAATATGCTTCACAGTGTTATAAACAGAATAATTTGTCATTCAAATAATCTACAGCAATGCTGTCCAACTTTCTTATGTGCTCGGGCACATTTAACTCGTGCTTAAGGAGGCGCGGTGGCAATCACAACCGTTGTTAGGGCAAGTACCCTTCTTTTGAGAGGGAAAAGGGGAAGTACTGGTTGGGAAAGTAATTGATACAACTTCAGGTGTACAAAAACATACTTCATCGGTGTGAACTAGGAAGATATTCATAAGAAAATAGTTTTGTGTTGAAATTTTAAGAAATGTTAGAAATTGTCGGAGTAAAAATTTGCTTATGAAGTGCGCCAGAAAAATGCATCACGGTCACCAAGGTGTCCGTGTTGGACAACGCTTATCTACAGAATAGAATGACTTGGAACAAAGTTACTCTAACAGAAATTTTGGAAGTATTGAAATTGCCAATTTGTTCTAAAGCTTCCTTAAATACTTTAATTATCTCATAGTATATATCATTCTGGAAGCGAGAAAGTTTTGCACTGGGAAGATCAGAGACTGACACAAATCTTTGCACGAGTGCCTACCATGAATATTATGAATTAACTTCACAAATTTTTCTTGCATAAGGCATATGCGCTTACTTTCTACTGAATTGCTTCAGAATAATTTCGCACTTTCCACGATAGAGTTAAGGGCATATCGTAGTTAAACACACTGATCTACATATGAAACATATGTTAGTATTGAATGTGAAATTTCCTAATCATAATTTTTGCACTACACATTGTACGGTACTTGCAGTAGAATATATGCGAAAATCAAGTTTATAGATCCAAAGCAAGACACGTGATATCCACGTAAATAAATACACAGAAAAAATAATGTTGGTATGCTGATGTTCACTTCGGCGCACTTACTTGAAGAATCTTCTAGTCTAGTAAACTTAAATTAATGGGAACCTAGAAAACAGTATTTCTGACAAAATGAGTGGATTAGTTTTTCGAATTTCTAATTTTGTAGTGAAAATTGCTGTTGATATATATACTTTTAAAATTACTACAATTTTTGTACTGCCTAACATTATGGTTATTGAATAGTATGTAAAATATGCAAAACTGCTCCACTCATTTTAAAGTTAATATGATGGTTTAGCTGCTCAGAAAATGTGAGCTTCCAGATGCAATAGTTTTGGAGAAAATGGGAACACGTCAGGGGAAACTACAAAAAAAAAAAAAAAAAGCTAAAAACCAGATAAGGGAGTAGCAAGTGCGCCATATTAATTAAATGAGATTTCGAAAACTACAAAAGGAACAATCCATATATTATATGCGGAAAAGAATGGAGATTTCAATACTGAAAAGAAAAACAATCGATTTTTTTATCCCGAGAAACTAGTATTGCCTTAAAGTATGCATAATGTTCTAACTTAGTGCATCTGTTGAACGTGCATTTTTGGCAGTGCTCGAATGGCATAACTTGTCCGCTTACACTAGGGACACATGAGCGTTCACTTTGCGTGCGTTTTAGGCACGCAATAGGCGCGTAATTTAGATTAAGCACCCAGTGGAACTGCACACATGCTCAATGTGTAGTCAAGGTCACGAAAACAAAGTAAGGGTAAACGCGCGTCTTAGGGGCGAGCAGAATTGAAATGCTAGAGAACGTGTCATCTAAAAAGTGGGTGCGCACTCAACTCACTAGAATAACAAGAGAGGCTGAACACATTATCTGCGCGACTATTCTACGTTCTGCTTCTCCAAACGTCTCAGCTATTGCAATGATGAAAGTAGAGAGATTAATCAGCGAGACTGGAACTCGTCCCGTGTTATGGGATACAGCTTGTGACGTATACATCAATTAAAAGGTAATACGACTGCTTGGAGTGGTTCGACTTGCAGCATTTTCTACAGAAAATGGACGAAAACAAAAGTTAATAGGCAAGCAATACTCACGACAGATAGCATTGCGTTTGTTTATTTCCGGTCAAAGTTTTGTAAAATAATATTGCGGTCACCTAGGAGCTCAACATATAAAGTAGCACAGACGGAACTGGGGAGAGTAGGGGCAAAAGGTAAAATGTTAGAAAGAGCAGTTAAATAATGGTTTAGAATAAATTTATTGGACGAAAATCATATCTTAAAACACTGCATGGTTTTGCAGTAGAATATGGGGAAAAAAGCAACTTGGATGCACAAAATACAGATAATATTGGAAGAAATAGGAATGGGGTAAACATGGGCAGAGAGAAACAATAAAAGTAAGGGTTTGTGGAGAGAAATTAAAACAAGGGTAGAGGATATTGAAAAGCAAGAAATTGTAAGTAGCTTTAATGAAAAAAGGTAATCAATAGATTATATATTCTTAAAAATGGAATGCCCGCCTCTGTAGCGTGGTAGTAGCGTGTCTGCCTCACGTCCAAGAGATCACGGGTTCGAATTTCGCTTAGGGTGAGTTATCCACATCAGGTTGTTTTTTCTTTCTTTCTTTCTTTCTTTCTTTCTTTCTTTCTTTCTCTTTTCCTCTCCAAAGATTTCCCTTATCCTGAGAACACGAATGTAAGGTAGCTTAAAGCTCTATGGACCTCGGGCTCATTTGAGCATAATTTCACCCGTGTCACTCATTAACAGTGCGACATGAAATTACATTGGAGGACGTTAATTAAAGAATCCGACATATGTTGCACTCATATGATTTTCTTTACTCTTGTACTAATCATTCTTACAAACTCTTATTCCAATATCTTCTTCGTGTTAGTTGAGATAAACATTTACAGAAATGATCTTATTGCTTATTTTCTTGAAGGTGGAAGAGGTATATTAGAGTACAGTAGGTTCTGAGCGATAGTCAAATCTTTTAAAGCTTTGAGATCCCGTTCTCTTTGCATGCTTAACATAAAAAAAAATCTGATGAAAGTCTATGAAAAGGCACGCACGCACTCTTGCGGCCGAGCGGTGAAGCTAGAATCGGGCCAGTACCCACTGCTTGCCGCTGGTGCATGCTCTGGCTTCCTCCTGCGGGTAGATAACGGCAAGCTCTCTTGCAGCCAAGCGGCGGAGCTATAGCTATTTTCATGTCATGAGGGCACAACGGGCTCTTATGGACCATGTCATTCTTATGGAAGAATGAGGTGCGCCGTTGCCAAATTTGCGTGTTTTCAAATGTGACTAAGATAAAGTATGAACAAGCATTTCGGTGTAAAATGTGTCGAAGAAAACTATGGTGTGCACGATAAAACTTTTATGCAATTGTACATTTTTAAAAATAATAAAATCTAAAATTTTGCTGAAAGCAGATTTTTTAACATCTTTCTCGCTCCGCACGTTTACACATGGCTTTAAACCGAAATAATTGCAATGAAAAAAATTTGGATTATTCGCTTGGTTTTACAGGCCACGTTAGCATTTAGATTATATCAATATGTCTAAACATATTTTTAAAAAAAAATAAAGTTTAAAACAAAGTGTTACGATTCTTCGTTTATACAGTGGAAAATGTCGTCGCTGGCTAATTCTCGTTCTGTAAGTCCACGTAAAAACTTCCAGTGACAAAGTTGTCAAGAAGATAAGGAAATTATTTTTATATACATATAGAACGTCTCCAGTATCAAGCCATCCATAAATCGCCATTTAAAGGCAAATGTTTTAGCGCGCCAAGCACACGGCCAACAACACCCGGTTCTCCTGTCTTGCAGATGATGGAAACCAGATGTGTGACAGTTGAAGGGCCGATACGGGATTGTACTTCAGTGGAGGTTTTCAATAGGTTTCGGGAATTTGAGGTGTGAGCGAGTTTTACGAGTTCTCTGGTAATTGTGTGCATTGCAGTTAAGTGATCAGTGCGCAATGGATCGCAGAAGAAAAGGTGAAATTATTAAAAGTGGCGAGCGAAAAACAATTCTTAGGGTGTATGATTATTGAAAGAAAAAGAACCCCGGACACAGTGACTCGTTTATTGTTAAGTGAACTTCATAAGGCGACTGGTGAAGTAGGCCTGCATTTTTTATATTAAGAAAAGAATGTAAAAAGGGTAAGGGTTTATTCTATGGGTTTATTATAAGGTATTATAAATATAATAATAACAACAATAATAATTAATAATAATAACAAAAACAATAACTAATAATAAACCTGGTTGTGAGCAAACGCGGTAATCACGTCGGCGCAACATACGTGGCAACGCCGCGCTGATTCTCCATAAGAGCCATTGTGCCTTCATAACGTGAAAGCTCCTTTAGAAGGGAACCAATGCCCAGTACTTGCCGCTGGTTTGAGTCTTGTAGCCGCCTCTGCCACTGGAACAAGTTGTATGTTGTTGCCATGAAGACCGTCCCCAGGATGCTTGTAAATTTTAATAGTAGTTGCACTAGCATGCAGAAATCCACCAATCACGACGCTCGATGCAAGCGCCAATCAGGTGAAGCTGCAGCGCTGTCTGTTCCACGTCCGCTCTGCTCGTAGACAAGGCGTCCAATGACCATAACGTAGAATGACGAAGCCAACAGCTAAGCTTTCCAGTAGGGCAATTTGGTGTGACCTGTATCGCCCTACCCGGACTAAGGGGCCCATACTATACCTCTGTTGGCAGGCTGAGAGCAGCTCGAGGTGTGTCAATCGTATACCTGCCCTTTTAGGGCTTAACCACTTTATGACGGGATGTGAGGTTTTGCAGGGTGACGGGTGATGATAAGGCTCACGGTAGAAGGTAGGTACAACTTTATGCTCCTCAACGGCTGCTATTCAGTGTGCAACTGTCGTTGGGCACTACTGGTCTGTGAATCCAAATATGGAGGTTTAAATATCGAATTTTGCATCCAAGCTTCTATTGGAAGGACTGCAAGGGAGCTCAGCTTGCGCTGTTGTTGGATTAGCTCCTCTGTTACCGGGGGTTCCCGCAAGCCATGCGGAGAACCCAGTGTCGCACAAGCCTGCGTTCTCTGGGATTATAGTCCCCAAGAGACCTAACCATGGCGCTCCGATGTTGTGGTATAAGGTCGTAGAATTTTGTAGCCCGGCGCCTAATTTCGTCCTCCACATACGGAAGAGAAGAGGCCTCGTGCAGTAGTCTCGAGGGGAGTCTGCGGTATACAGAACAGATTATCCGAAGTCCTCTATTCTGTATACGCTGCAGACGCAGGATATGGGTATCCAGATTTCCAAGGCGTACGGGAGAACTGGGATTATGAGAGCTCGAAAAAGGCGTAGCTTCAAGCGAAAGGCATCCCAGACCGCAACATGGAATTCAGCGAGGCAGTTGACCCGCTGACCCTATGCGACAGGTCGTGGATGTGTTCCGAAAAGGAAGGCCCTTATCAAGCTACACTCCCAGGCATTTTTTTTATTTTGTTGTTTAACGACGCTGTCAATTGCCCGGATCACATCAGCGTCGCCGGTGTGCCGGAATTTCGTCCCGCAAGAGTTCTTTTACATGGCAGTAAATCTACTGACATGGAGCTGTCGTTTTTAAGCACACTTAAAAACCATCGGCCTAGGCCGGGTTTGAACCCGCGACCTTGGAATCAGTAAGCCAGCGTCTAACCAACTGAGCCACCCAGACCGACCACTCCCAGGTAGGAGATGGTATCCGTCCATTCTATCCTTCTTCCAAGATATGTAAATGTGGGGAAGTTGACGGGAAAGTGGCGTTTGGTGAAGAGAATGGAGATGGTATCCGTCCAATCTATCCTTCTTCCAAGATATGTGAATGTGGGGAAGTTGACGGGAAAGCGGCGTTTGGTGAAGAGAATGGCGTGGCTTTTCTCCGGGTTAATGGACAATCGCCAACTCCAGCACCATTCTTGGAGGAGGCGGAGGTGTCTCTGAATGGAGAGAAAGTTCTGCTAGGGTGCTTGTAGAATACAGCAGCACGCCGTCAGCATACTGGGCTATGTTGACGTGCTGCTCGGTTGGGATGTCGGCCACGTAGACGCTGAATAGCGTGGGGGACACTACAGAACCTCCAGGGACTCCACCTTGAACTGGCCTGCGTGTAGATTTGTTGTCCGCAACTGAGACCACAAAAGATCTGTGTTTGAGAAATGAGTGTAGTACGTGTAGCTCCAGTTGGATGAGTTTATGTAGGAGACCCGCATGCCAGGTCGTAGAGAATGCCTTATCAATGTACAGAGAAACTGCCATAGTGTAGCCTGGTATCCCGGGATGGTAGTCTCCACTACACGCAGCAGCTGCTGGGGCGTTGAGTGGCCAGAACGGAACCCAAATTGATGGGGAGGGATGGCTTGAATGTCCCCCAGTATGGGTGACAAGCGGGCAAGTATAAGTCTCTCGAGTACTTTCGAGAAAACAGTGAGGAGATTTATGGAGCGGTAGTTTGCAGCATGTACCGGATCTTGCCCTGGTTTCAAAATGCAGATCACCCTCGCCTCTCTCCACTCTCATGGAAAGTGGCTGAGGGCGACACACATATTGAGAACCTTTTTGAGAAAGAGCATGGCCTTGAATGGAAGGTGGCGGAGCATGACAGGGGTTAGCCTGGCAGACCCCGCGGACTTTTTGGGGTTGGGGCACCGGGGTGCGTCCTGGAGTTTGCTGGGTTTTATGATGGGAAAGCGATCTGCCTCCTCGGGTGGTCGTCGAAGGTATCGACGTACCTCCCACCGGACACGCTCGGAGAAGTCTAGATCCTGCGGGTCATCTCTCGGCCTCATAGTCCTCTTCAGGTATTCGGCAAATACATTTGCTTTGGCTTGATGTTCACAGGCCAGGCCTTGGATGCCTAGGATGGGGGAGATATGTGACCCACCTCGATTTCGGAGTCTCTTGGCGATTTTCCACACGTCGCCAACCTCTAGGTTCAAGCGAGTCATCGTGTCCTCCTACGCGCGCACTCTGTGCTCAAGCAGCCGGAGACGAACCTCGTGTCATAGCCATCTTAGAAGCGTTAGTTGATGCGGCATGCGGTGCCTCTAATAGAGCCTGTGAGCCGCCCAAGCGCGGTGGATGAGCAAAATAAGCTCTACAGGTAGGACATCTGGGTGAAGAGGAGCTGGGGTGGGTAGTGAGGTTGTGTACAGTTCGCTTCACGATGGAGGTGAAGGATGAGAACGGAGTCTCTAGGGTTGGGATGTGTGTGATGTTGGGGTTGGCAGGGATGGAGCTATTCAGGTAACTCTTGACGCAGTCCCAGTCAACGTTCCGGTGTTGAACCGGGACACCATGGCTGGCATGGTTATGGTCTGAATGAAGTTTGTTGACCGATGTGAATGATAGATGATATGGGAAATCTTTGATGATTGCGAAATCTATGGCGGATGGCCGTCCCAGACCTCGCGGGTAGTGAGTGGGTTGCCAGGTACCCTCTACTCTGAGTTGAGAGTCCGCATCTACCATACGGATGATTTCGTTGCCTCTTCTGTCCGCACTGGGGCCACAATGCCAACGCGAGCGTTTGGCATTTAGGTCACCAGCTTAGAATGACATGGGGATCTAGGGCGAGAATGGAGTTATAATCGTTAACTACGAACTGCCTCTGGGGTGGGTGGTATGCAGACACCATCAGGACTTCAGTACCTCCGAGGTGGACACAAGTGGCCGTGACTTCTAGAGTTTGAAGTGGAGGGAGCTGGACGGGTTTGTAGACCACACTTCTCCTCACGTAGATTGCTGTGCCGTCACCTAGTTGACCCACGCGGTCCGATCTGAGACAGTGATAGCTCTGGAGACGGGATGTGACATTTTGACGGAGATGTGTTTCCGAAATCAGGATGAGGTCTAGGGTATGCGTTCCAGCAAAATAGTGGAGCTCATTCTCCTGACCAGCCAGACCACACGCGTTCCAAAAAGCGAACCTGAACAAGGTACGAGACCTAGTTCGATCCGAAATTCTGGGCCATATGAATGACGGTGGTCAGTAGTGTAAGCCCCTCCATGGTCATGGCCATTTTGCTGGCTTGGCCGTTGGCACATAGGAAACTTACCAGTAGTTCACAGATTTTCTGACCATGGTTATGCAGAAGCTGCAGCCACGTCCGTACATCCGAAATCTCCGGTGTGGGAGGGACTAAGGGGCGTTGCCCCAAACTTGAATAAGTATGGCAAGGGTCGTACTGCATAGCGAAGAGGAGCAATGATAGTCTACTACATCAAGAGGCTGCCGCCAGGTATATGTTCGTGGTGCATTTGGACCGTCTGGCCCGGACGGTGCTGGTCGGGACAATCATCCCTGAGGAGGGAGCAGTGTCATCGCGGCCGCGAAGCTATATACCTGTCGCTTAAGGGACTTGAGCGTAACTGCACGACTACCTGGCCCAAATTGCTATTAATGACCGGTCCCTTTGAATAAGAAGCCGTACAGAATAATAGCCATAACTTCCCTGTTCCAGAGAGTTCCTTTCGTCAGGTTCCAGAACATTCTTTATCCTAAATGATCCGTCTTGTGTTTGGACCTCATATACGGAACTGGCTCGTGCATGTCGGACAGCTAAAAAGGTGGAAAGCGCCGAGTACAGTTCACTGTGAACTGTGATTCAGCAGTGACAGTTCAGTTGTGATTTGATTCGAGCTATCAGCCGTGTTTGTTCTGGGTGTGTGCAGCAGTGTCTTAAGCGTAACGCTAATCGCTTTTTTGTAGTGTTTAACGCCCGCTTTTACTACTACGGCACCGCAGGCGGTAACACTGATGATACAGGAATGAAGATGGAGCACTGGTGGAATGAGATGGCGGGGGAAACTGGAGTACCCGGGGAAAACCCGCCCCAGCGCCGCTTCATCCATCACGAATCCCACGTGCGGTTACCTGAGATCGAACCCGGGCCGCTTTGGTGAGAAGCGAAGGGTCTAACCACTCGTCGCTAATCGCTTGGAAAGACAAATAATGTGAATTCAATGTAACTAGTGATCTAATTTATTTCAGTACTATAAAATGTTTACAACTGCGTAATCATGGGAGCTAAACATTGAAAACTTGCCACAGGAAAAAAATTTACAACACATTTTATTCCAAATTGAGATCAATTTTTTTATTGCATTAACCATTTCAAATAAGTTTTGTATCATGTTTACACTTTCGCAAGTATGTCATCTGGCAGACATGATAGGCTCTTCCTTTAGTTCCGCATTACATGAGGAAAGACCTTGAATACTGTTTACGAAAATCTTGCATAGTAAGCTCTTATTCAATTTTATACTATTCAAAAGTAAAAGAAGCTGTACCATGAATATCATGGATTGAGAAATCACCTTCTGGGATCTTTCAGGAGATATTTGTGAATTGTTATTAGTGAAGGAAGTCATGTGAGGTATATGTGAAATGTTTTACTATAGGAAGTAATAACTTTAAAGTGATGAAAAATATAGTTCAATGAGAATATACAGATCAAATGTTTTCATTGCAGGAAGCAACGTATTTTGAAACTATTTAAAATTATGAAAAATGTAGTTCAATATCCTCTAGTATAGAAAATGTCATCTCCAACTCAGTTTGGTTCGATTTTGAGCCTAGCAAATGAGTTTTGTAAACCTAAATATTATTGAGAGTAGCTGACAAGATCGCAGGTGATCTAAGAACGTAAACAAATAAAACTAATGTACTTAGGGATCTCGCTAGAGAACCGTTAGCAACCAATGAGTCACTGACCCTGGCCATCAAAACAACAAGGTAATGGTCCAAAAGGAAGTGAATGTGACTCCCTATTGTGCTTATGACTTGCTCTGATGAATGTCAGGAATTAAGATACTGTCACATTTCTGTGGTCCAGGGTTGGTGCTTTTGTCCTTGCTTTAACAATGGAATGGTTCTACGTAATCAAAACAGAGTGGTAACTGTTCAATATCGTTAAAAGCTTCTTTTATATTTCAGTTTCTACCAAGCTGAAAAATCGATGGAGTTACACCCTGATATTATCTACCATAAAGCATGTAGCCACAAACATGAAGATAATGCTGCTGTTGTGCAATTTTTAAAAACAGCAAGCAAGTATAGTGGGTATTGTTAATTCCGAATACTTTCATTGCACTGACACGTCAGGCTGATATGTTAAAAGGCACGCACACAATAAAATTCCTCATCTTCTGTGATATATTTACCATCTTGCGCTCTCGCGGCAGAAAGATGAAATATGGCTATGTTAGAAGACAAAAATGTAGTTCATGAATGTTTCTGCGTATCTAATTTTTGTGATGGTACGAGTATGTCAAAGGAGCACCTCGACCTATGGACGACATTTTGTAACTAGGCCCCTGATAGCGCAGCACCCCGGGAGGGTGGAGAGAGGTGAGAGAAGACAAAGGATGGCTAGACCTAGGATACACGACAACAGAGGGCAGGGCCCGTATAATTTAAAGATTAAAACTCCGAAGGCAGCTCGTGAAACCTTGTAAACCCTCCTACCTTCGGGCTTGGGAATCAGAGTTCACCCCGGATTCGGAGGACGAAGATTCACGGAGAGCATGTTCCCTGCATATTCCCCAGACTACCAACTACACTTAAAACCCTAAAATAACCAAGTAGGATAGCGAAGTGAAACGAGAAGTAAGGTGATTAATTAACCCTCCCAGCATTTGCCTAGCGACCGGTGGAAACCCCAAAAAATACCATGGAACAGAAGTAGTGATCGAACACATGATCTTTCGAATGCAAGTCGCAAAGTTTACCGCGGCGCCAGCAAACTGGTTGAACCATTCCAGTCATTTGCAATATCCTTATACTTCTGTTGAGATATTAAAATGGATTTATTGTTGAGGAAGAAAAGATTTAATGTCAGAGCTGATAGTCAACAACTCTAGAAGTCTGATGAAATGCTTACCGTGCAAATAAAGTTGACCATTCGAGAATTGGAAAACTTAAAAATGTATAATATTCAGGAATGAGTTTTTCTCTGTCCTCTGTCATTTCACAAAGATTCTACAGATTACTCAAGTAACAGCGTATATTTCTATCCTGTTTCCGTTAATCGACATTCAACATTCGGTATCACAAAGGCAGATAACACATAACTTGTTGCACAGGAAGACAGCCAATTGTTTAATCAATTGGTAAATCAATATATGTGCTAACAATGAGATCTTAAGAAGCAAAAATTCGTCATCCAGCATTATACTCTTTAAAATCTGCAAATATTGCAATTAATAGCGAAGATTTTGGAAACGACTAACGGTAATTTTTACTTCACTGGTTATTAATGTTTCCTGTAGCGAGATTTATGCTAAATTAAACATAAAGAGAGCTTTATTATCAGCACAAAGAACATTCAATATAACAGTTATGCATTATGAAACGCTTTACCTTTTATGGTTAAAATATTCCAGACTTTATTTAGAGTATTTTGTGTTATTGGGTGGTTCATCAGCACTTACAATTTGGTTGTATCCAGCCTGCAGAGTATCCCCAACTACCAGCAGATTTAGCTGACACCCCGAAGACAAGCAGTAGTTAGCGTGTTATGAAGTTCATATTAGAAACTAGTAAAACCTAAAACATCACAGAATTAGATTAGTGCGTGTACCTTAAGCTACTGTTCAGACTGTTAAAAGGTATACCCAGATATGTTACAGCTCAACGGGTTGATCACATGAGAGAAGTCAGACCCTTTTAAAGCAGGTTGATAAATACTATGTTTACTTTCTTCATCGTTATTGTTAAATTAATGTCCTCAACAATAGAAGATTTGAAAAACATGCGCAATTTGGATATTTGTTTCCTCGTGTATCTCGTTTAACTTTGTTTAAGATCACGCCCTACTTTACTGACAACACTACCTTTGTGCTGCCATATCTTGTGGACGTACTTGTTTACTTTCAGTGAGAACACAGGTTTTGGGTTAGATTAGTTGGTCTACACAAATAGCCAAGGATAGAAGAAATAATAAGAAAATGCAATGCAGCCTCAAAATTAGTGATTGTGTCAATGTCAACAGTGTACGTTTCTGTGCATCAAGCAATAGCTCTGCTATAAAGTATGAGACTTGCATTTCGGAGGTCTCCAGTTCGACTCTGTTGACCTTATTCCCTTTCCCGGACACACATTTTCCCAGAAAATTTCGTTTCTTTTTACCTTCTCTACCACTTTCTAAGTAAGTAATCATAGTATATTTGGGGATTGAAAAGTTCTTAACTGCCCTCACACCTCGATGTTAAGATGTTTTGTATTACCTCTATCTCCTAGTAGCAATCCGGGAATTGAACACAGGAAGGATACGCGGGCTTAACAGCACCATGCTCATGGGTGAGGTCGAACCCGACAACGTTCTGTGGCCGGGAACCAGAGCTGCCACGCTCTAGCCCACTGCGCCAGGGTAGGGACTAGCAATAGTAAGAGTACTGAGTTCGATTAAAAAAGTTATACTAAAATTTCAATGGAAACGCGCATTTTGAAGCTATCTGAATTCAAGAAAAAGCTGTCTTTGTGTGCGCGCATGTGTTTGTGTGTGTGTACGAACGAACAACATAACTCGCAAACGAAAAGGCAGTTAAATACAAAGCACAATGTATAAATTCAGCGTCTTCCAAGGATGCGACTGAAGATTTTTTTAGGAAAATCACCTCACACTAAACTATCCTTTCACAAACATTTGACAAATAAAATGCACATCTCGAATTTTCTGCTCCCCTGCAGTCCTTTTCATACTAAGTGACTTTTGCATAACTGATAAACCATAAGAGATACGTAGACAAAATTTTACTATACAAAAATGTAGATCTCGTTAAACCATATAGTTTGTCAAGTAAAACTTTCTGTGTCGTTAACCATTTTGGAGACCTTGTGGTAGTTAGTCTTCCAAATTTTCATATATTTTACAGTTATCTATGAATTATTGTATTTCACCATCGAATTTACTAATTCCAACAGGTTACCAATAATTCAAGTTTGGTGGTACATTGGATCTCCCAAAATCGTTTTAGGAAAAGGCCCGCGCGCGCGCTGATTTAAGCAGCATAACTCAAAAATGAAATTCCTAATGGACAGCGAAATCCTGTATCATGTTAAGTCCAGCATGTTAAATGAATGCAACTCGAAGAATTTTACGAAATGCTCCATATCCAAATTATATAATGATATAAAATGCTTCTTTTTAAAAAATATCTGCTATGGATTTAACTAAAAGCTCAGGTTTTACACGCTGGTATCAAAAACAGGAATAGTTATATCTTGAATTCTCTATGAAAAGCTATTAGTTTCTCCTCAAAGTGATTTAATCTTGGCAATTGTGATGCTGAGAAAACATGCCAGGCAAAAACTTAACCAAAGATTTGGAGCTTATTAAATTATATATGTGGAAACATTTTTATCGCACTGTTAGTTTTTTGGAGGAATTTATGTTGTAAGTTTACGTTGCTCCAAGTGTAAGTACATACTAAGGAATATGTTTGAAAGTTAGCACTTCTCCCCTTCTTTGTATAAGTTTCTTAGTTTCAAATAAAATTTGAATGTCGTTCCACGTGCTGCACTTCACTCCATATTGTTTAATATTATATAATTTTAGGCAAATATTTATTGGAATATAATAACGGTTTCTTATATAAGCAGCATTGTATACAAGGGAGGGTACTCCAGTAAAGGAGAAGAACATTGTATACAATGTGTGCACAAAGTGTTTTGAGCCTAGCAGATTAGGTTTTCTTTTTCTTCTTCTTTTATGTTCCATTTATATGCCGCTTTTAACATTAAAGATCATATCGTGACTTTAAACCTCTTGGAACAATCGCTTAGCCGCGATTTTTTGGAATTTTGGGTTTATATCACTTTGGTCTTTTATTTTAATTTATTAGAGTAAATTCGCTCACACATTCACACTCCCATTCATACTTTCAGACTGTAGGAAGGATAAGGAATAACCCTATTGGAAGAAAAATTCACACTTGCCCAGCCGGGAATCGAAACCGGGACTCATTGCACAACAGGCAGGTGCTCTACCGACTGACCTACGGGACCAGCTAGGTTTGTTTTGTTTTCCTTTATTCAGTTATTTTTGAGTCTTAAAATATTTCTTTTGGAACAGTGACATCGAGTCCTTAAGTGAAATGGAATACTCGTACTTCTGTTATATTAACGTTAGGAAAAGTAAAAACAGAAATGTGCAGCAAATGTATTAAGTTAACGCTCTGTTTTATATATTCCGAAGCTACGGCTGTTGTTTTGCCACACCGGTGGTCCTTTCTGTAGAGTAGCCCAAAGCGCAAGAAGGAAAGCAGGAAGAGAGGAAGGAAGAGCAAAAGAAAAGAAAAGGAGGAAGATTTATTCTTGAAACGATGGCTGTCATACAACCCCTAACTCCTCATCTTCGGAGAACACACGCACACACAAACACTAGTACACACAACGTGGCCCCACTCCAGGGTCAATGACCTGCCCAAACACAAGTCTACATGCCTCCTCTTGCTCCTCGGTCTTCTCCGGACAACAATAAGATGGAACATGAAGATAATTTCACTCACTTGTTAATCTTCTCAAGTTAAAATTACATGAGATTTGGTTCTGGCCAGGAGTACACCAACAAAGTGTAAACGCTCGTCACACTCGTTAATGTTTCCAGTCACTTGCAGAAAGTTCTCACCCTAGTGAAGCTTTCTGAGACTAAAGTAAACAGACTTCTAATGTAAGAAATGATTAACAAAAAATAAAACATTTCTTACGCATAACAAACACAGGATCTTTGTTAACCGTTGCTATTTTGATCCGATACTCTAGAACATTCACACACAACAATATTTACGTATTAACTAATGCTAATCACGAAAACATGATGTACAGCAGTGACGTCATCTAAGTAATGCCACAAAATATCACAACTACATTTAATAAACACGCCTTGCGTATGCAGAAAGTTAGAGCATTGTTTGTAGTGTTTAACGCCCGCTTTTACTACTACGGCACCGCAGGCGGTAAGTTGGAGCACTTCAACTATTTAACAAACAATATGACATGGCTTAGTCAATGACTTTTGCAACTTTATATTGATAACCCCACTTATATCTATCTATATTCACTATGTTTCCATGGGGAATTGAAATCGATTTGAGTCCAATCCCATTTTCAATGCGATCCGCGCTTCCATGTTGAATTCAAACAGGAATAAGATTCAATTTGAACACGCAAAGTTCATGCTTTTATGCTGGTCACCTGGTTCATGTTGGTCAACCTGTAAAATATGCTTTCTACGTATTTTAAGTAGGTTTTGAGGTTATTGGATATTTTTAGAAGAATTTATATTATGGAAACAAGAAAAGTGATTTGTTCTTGTGTTTCATTACACCACTTTCGCTTAAAAAAAATAAATAAAAAAAGCAAAACGAAATTACGAGCGTGCAATGTTACAACGATAAGGTAGAATTTAGCACCTTTGGTGGATTCAAATCGATTTAAATCCGGTAGGTGTTTCCATGTAATAAAGTTTCGATCCGATCCCGCTTTAAGAGGATCGGATTGAAGAACTCAGTTCAACCTGTATCTGCGTTCCCACGCAGTATTCTTTCCGGAATTAGACCTCAAATCGACTTGAATTGCCCATGGAAACGTAGTGAGAGTAATAACATGAAAGCCTTCCATTCATATTTCGTTTCTCAAAATTATATTTTTACTAGAAACAATTGAAAATTAAGTAACGTGAATTCGTTGCTTAAAGATATTGAAAACAAAATGCAACTGTTCCATATTGTAACAAATATATTCAATTTTATAACTAATGCCGGATAAAGAAGAACCTTGTGTTTCCACTGCTTTGTATGTGGCTCCTGGCAGTTCAACGTTGAGTAATAAGCAATATTGGAAAAACATCTGATGATAAACAAAGAATTGTTTGGCATAAATTGCACATTTCAATGACGCCTACGTTTTTATAGTAAATTTCTATCTTTCAGGATTCATGAATAATACAAAGGCATCACAATGAAGAGGACTTCACGAGCTATGCACAGAAAATTCAAGATTGCACTTTATAGATATTGTAATAAAAATCGTTAGATACTGTGGATAAAAAAATTACCAAAAGGTTAATTTGGGGAAAATTTCATGAGTCTTCTTCTGTTCCATCATTGAAAGTTGTTAGACTAATGTGAAGTTATTTACTCATCCATTTTAGCCTCGATGTATGCTATTCGCACACACACACACACACACACACACACACACACACACACACATACACACCCGCGCACTCTCTTGCCCATACACACAGAAGAACATTTTCCTAAATAAAATATAAAATGTTTAGGTCAAATGTGCCGACTACTTCCTCTGCCTTCCATAGTAACGCAGCAGGAAATTTAAAAAGACTATACGTACTAAATGCGGGCTAATAAAAGCAAAGTACAGCTGAAATTTTCAACATGCAAAAACCAACGCTTCTGAAACGTGTAATTATTACAAAATATACTTTCCTTAAATGTTGTACTTTTCCAAAGTCAGGTTTTCCGTGCAGTAAACTTTGATTATTCTATATAAAATCTCGTTATACATATTCAGTATTGGAATAAAATTGTAGCAGTTTTTTTGTATAGCGCTTATGATATACAAAATATATCAAAGTTACAAAATCCATTAATAGCAAAGGGTTAAGAATATGTACCACAGGTGAAGGGATGCCAAAAAGGCACTACCGAGGATCATTAGCGAAGCAAAGCAAAGCTTAAACGTGTAAAAAGAAAACTAATAAAGTGTTCTAACAAAGCTACAATATCGCTCTCTGTAACCACCACGGATACCCGAGATTAAGACTCATGTGTGAGCAGCCGTAGGCACCCATAATAAGCAGCAGTCAATCGAGTGATATAAAAAACGCTTCAAAATTCACTGGCTATTTGTGGAAAATGCTGTTAAAGTCCTATTGTTCATAGGAGTATCTCAAACTCAAGATATTTAAATCCCATTACAACTTTTTTTTTTTTGGGGGGGGGGGGGGAGGGTGGTAATAAAAATTTCAGGTAAACCGTTTTTATGCTGGCTGGAATTCCATTACAAAAAAGAAAACTGTTTTGCAGCTTTAAAAGTTTTTAAATTGCACAATTAGATTTTTGGGTGCAGAACAGACCATACCGATATACGTACACGATAAAAATCTGAATTGTTGCACTCGCATGACCTTCTCTATTCTTGTACTAACCATTCTTGCAAATTCTTATTCCATATCTTCTTCGTGTTAGTTGAGATAAACATTTACAGAAATTATCTTATTGCTTATTTCCTTGTAGGTGCAAGGGGAATATGGGAATACAGTAGGCTTTGAGCAGCAGTCAAATCTTTTAAAGCTTTGTGATCCCGTTCTCTTTGCACGATTAACATATAAAAACGAATAACGATGTTATATTTGACAAAAGTATAAGTTATCCAAAAGTCACACAAATAACAAGGCATATCTCCGAAACGATTCACTCTACAAAGAAATGTATTGAGACATAGATTGTGTAATTTAGCAAGACCTACATTTTTCTATAGTAGGATTTGGTCTATCTCTTACGGTTTACCAGTTATGCAAAAGCCATGCTTACGACTACAGGGACTAATAACCAGAAAATTCAACATACACATTTCATTTACCATAAAAATATCTCAAACATACGACATTTTAATCAAAATTGTTGGAGTCATTTTCAATAAAATCAAAATTTTCCATGTAGAGGTTAGTTTAGGGTGTAGTAATCTTCAATATCTTCGGTTCGCATCCTTGAAAGACATAAAACGTAAATACCAAAATTTTCGTTTTTGAGTTATGCTATTCACAGACAGACACACACTCAGACGCACAGACACAGACACACACAGTGATCTTTTCCCAAAAATGTTTTTTTATTTGGGGGGGGGGGGGATTCAGGGGCCTCAAAATATGTATTTCCGGTGAAATCTCGACGTCGAAATTTTGGGTGGAATACAATACTTCCTTTACTTTATTATACATAGTAGAGAAAGTAGAAAATATGTATGCCTTTAGTGCTTACGTTAATATGATAATGTTTGTTACAAGGTACTTTTAGCGTGATACGTTTAATAAAGTTCAAACAGATATATTCACAAACGTTTAAAAATCTATGCCTCCAAATCTTTCTTTAACATTAGCCTAAGGGGATCGTAACGGCCTATCTCGCCAGTTAAATTTCAACATTTTATGTTTTTATACTAAAAAAAGGGAAATGAAATTTGACCCTCTCATTCTTAATGATTCATAAATAAATATAATGGAGTTTTCTCAGATTTTTAATTGGATTGATTAGACTTTATTTCCCACTTGTGCAATTTTTTCACCAAAATTCAAGAAAATTGTGTTTTATATATTGCCTTGCAGGCTTAGTTTTGGGAATTCTTCCTTTGAAATGCAGGTAACTATGGTTCAAGTTTGAATTGTTCATATTCACTAAAGGTTAAGATAAATGAGCCTAATAAGTACGTGGAAAAAATAATTAAATTAGTAATGTGTATGCTTTGATAAATATATTCACATGAATTTCTCTATGTGTTGTAATACAAACTTTCCCTTAGTCTTTCTGTCTACCTCTTAACAACTGGGATAAACTTTCATTACACATTTACAATCCATTGCATGTTCATGAAGAATACAAAAGACTAAAGCCACAGTCAAATTTTTAAAAAGCGAATTGCTATGTTATGGATTTCAAACACCATGTTCCTTACATGACTTACCACTTGAAAAAGATAAGTATTTGAATATCCAAACCAAAAAAAGCAATATCTCGGAAAGGGTTAAGTTAAAAACACTCATAAATAGTGAGCTATAACGAAACTATACATTTTATGGAGTACAGTAAACTTATTTCTTCAGACTTCGTGGGCTATTGCCAATAAATTCAACATATTTATTTGGTTTTAAAAATATATTAAATGTATTTTAATCAACATAAATTAACACGAAAAATCGTGATTTAAAGAGTAACTTGAAAATTCTCAAAATTCTCAAGCGAATTGAACATGATCTAACAGGAAGACAGAGATTCAGATTCAAACTTTTAAAACTTACGAAAGGAAAATACAGATAATGAAAATAGATTTCATTTCGAACACAGAATGTGTAACATACTACAAAAGCATACTTACAGACGAAGAAGGATCTAATCATTTAGAAACAAAGTTTGTCAATGAATACTATATTAGATGTAGAGGAGACCCTGAAGAAATTAGCGAATAGGAAAGCACCAGGATTTGACAACATAAACAGCGAACTTTTAAAGTATGCTAGTTGGAAAAGCAAGAAGAGGTTTCTACAATTATTACTAAATGAAATATGGAATACAGGAAGAGTTCCGAAGGAATGGAAATGTGCAAAAATAGTTAATATTTACAAGAAAGGAGATTGTAGAAACTGTTCCAACTATTAAATACACCTTACAAGATCTACTCAGTGATAATTAAAATGAAGCTTCAACTAATGGTAGAAGGTATTCTAAGCGAAGAGCAATGTGGATTTAGAAAGGCAATATCTTGTGTAGATGCAATATATTGTATTATACAAGTAATGGAGGGAAAAGGATAATTTAATTTACCACTATATCTATTGTATCTTGATTACGAAAAGGCCTACGATAGGATAAATAGGAAGATAACCTGGAAAATTCTGAAGGAATATAAAATTCCAAGAAATTTGATAAAATACGCAATATAATCTCTGTATAATGGTACGAAAATAGAAATAAAATAAAAATACGATTGAAACAAATCGAGGGCTAAAATAAGCATGTGGTCTTTCTCCGTTACTTTTTGATTTATACATGAATAAAATCATACATGAATGGAAACAAGAGAACATTTCATATGTGCACATTGGAAATTATAATCAAGTAAATAATATACTCTTTGCAGATGACCAAGTTCTCTCAGCAGATTTGGAAGATCATTTAATCTAACAAAATTAAACAATATCTTACAAAAGTATAATGTGAAAATATCTACCCCAAGAACAAAATTAATGCCAATGAGAGGTAAAAATAACATTAGAGCTGAAATAGTTATAGGTAATAATATAATAGAACAAGTAAATACTTTCAGATATTTGGGATGTGAAATATCAATATATAAAACAAATAGAGTCTTGGAAGAAAATATATAAAAATATAATAATATAAATGGATGTACCTATAAGGAGATATTTGGGGGAAAAACATGAATAAAGAAATCCCAATTTGACTACATAACACTCGCCTTAATAACCAGCCTTGATGTATGGAAGTGAAACATGGGTGCTATGAGCAAGTAACAAAATACGTATTGAAGCAGCTGAAATGAGATGTTTAAGGTCGGTATTAGGGTTGAGCCTTAGAGACCAGAGAAGTCAAGAAATCAGAGAAGAATTGAAGATACAAAACAGTATAGTGAAAGAAGTGAGAAGGTATCAGGAGAGATAGTATGAACATGTGCAAAGAATGTCCCTGAGCGTCTGCCGCTGCAAGCATTTTTATATGTCAAGAAGAAGACAGGAATATAGGACGGCCGAAAAAGAGGTGGCAGCAGTAGTTTCAGTGATACTTTGGCTTCTGAACAGAAAAAAACCCAATCCTTGACATGAAAGAAGAAGAAGGTTGTTATATCAATGGTAAATCTAAGATACATGTCAGCTCATAATACGTAGAGGAAGTAGTGTAACTCGATTTTTAATTAAATAAGGTCATAGAGTAACGAATGTTAACTACATACTTCGACTCATGTTATTCCGTGGCTGTAGAAACATCGGATGTCTCTCTTCCACTACAGTGGTTATTATGCGAACATAAAAATTAAGGAAGAGATAGGCATTCCAAAATCTTACCTGAGTATTCCACCAGGTATTAAATTAAAGAGGCGGTGAGCTGCATGAATTGGATCTTGGGCAGAGTCTGCTGTCTTTTGGGGATGAAGTATAGCGGAGTTAGGGGTTGAAACGTATATTCCGCCCCGCCACAGGGGCTGATAGTTCATGGCAGTACATTGACCCCTCAGAGAACAGAAGATTCACCATCCCCAAACCCTGCGTTTCGTTTTTTTATTCGGCGAGATAAAGGTGATGAACAAATATCGATGTCTCGTGGATAAGGTTTTTTAGCATCGTTCCCATCGTTATTGCCTCTTTTTTATTCATTCTTTTCTACCCCACAGCGAAAGGAAAAAACCCCCACCCCTTTTTTGTCCTCCTAGGGGTTCTCAAGAGATGTGCTTGATATGGGAAGGGAAAGAAATCAAGTACCAGAGGAAACATCTGTGTAAGGAAAATGCAAAAGACACAGAGAGTGTTTTGCTAAACGTGTAATGATGTAACTTTGGAATTTAGGGACCAAAGTAGTGAAATATTCGTCTATATTTAAATTGAGCTTCTATCTATAGCCGCTCTTTAACTGCTGTAATTCTTAGCATCTATACTGAGCGTAAAATACCGCTTAATTTTGCTCAGAGGTATCTTTTAGAGGTTTAAGGTTCTTTATGTGTAATAAATCTATAGGGAACCCCGGTTTTACTTCCCTTCCAAAGGAGGCTATAATAAGGATCTTTAGCAGACGCGCAGCCATCATGTGACGAGGACTCTTAAAAGAGTCGTTTTTGATCTTACTTCATACAACACACAGGCTGTAGGCACTGATGGTGCATGAAATTAAATTATATTCGGGATAGGAAATTTGGGAAGAAAATTTAAGATTAAAGTATTTCCCGGGGAAATATCTTAGTGAAACTATTTCTGTCCAAGGAAGAGCTTTGTACCCTTGTGATCAGGATCAACAACCAGGAGTGAATTATATAATTATTTTCATGCAGTAAGATAATTTGAGTTCTATGTTCCTGAAAATTATTGGTTACCGAGCCCTTTAAAAGTGATATTAAACCAGATTAATTGCATTATTACTGGAGCATCGTAAATAGCACCTTTATTACCTACTTTGGAAGAAACAGTTCACATTGAAACAAGTTGAATAATATAGAAAATAAAACCAAAGATAAACATGGCGGAGACTGAAACACTTCCTCACTTAAGAAGATAGGATGAGCAGAACCGAAGATTTTTCTACTGTGTTATTGTGAGTTTATTTACATGTATAAAAAATTTAAGCACAGCTTCGATAGTTGTAACCTAAGATACAACAACTAGATAATATTTTAACAACATTTAGAAATCTATAGGTATAGATAAATTCTTTGTGACAGCTTTGTGATTGAATATTTTGAGAACTGAGCAGAGGTGTCAAAATATGACCTCGCGTGATGCAGTGTCCGCTCGTGGCAACGGAGTGTTTCGATTCGTCCTTCACTGACCTCCAAGAGGACATAGGGCGCCGTCGAAGAGTGCTCCAGGGTTGATGGCTTCCTCCGCATCATCGTACAGGAATTAAAGTACAACAGAATGAAATAAACGAGAGAGAGACCCATAAATCTAATAAAAACTGCTTCAGGAAGTCTATAACACGTTCACCAACGCATTCTTAATGTGTTAAAAGAGGAAAACATAGTCAAAGAATGTGGTGCTTTCAGCCGCCTGGTAGAAAAACAAAACTCGTTGACATTCAGCTATTAAGAAACTGGACAGTGAGACTTTATTTCACGTTTATGTATTTCACTGACGCATTATACTGGGCACAAGTCCTATACTTAGGACGTAAAGGAACGCTGCCAAATTCGTAACAATGTAAACTACAGAAAGTTGACTAATCAGGATGACAGAGACATCTTACTTGAATCCAGCTGAAATATTCACTTTATGCGATTTAATTATTGATTTCACTTTAATACCTTTACTTTATTTTAATACCTCACACTTTAAAATAATATGGTTCTTAAAATGCGATTCCATATACCTGAAGGACTTCTGATAAAATTTAATCTGATCAGTTACTGCATCCCTATTTCCTTCGTTTTAATATTTTAACTTTAGCACCTTCGAAAATATAATGATATGAAGTAAAAATACTAGTAACTGTGAACAGATAGTTAGGGATCAAAACTTCAGGAGACATGACATTTACCTTATTAGGTTCCTTAATTTTTAACATTGCTTTCTTTTTTTACTTTGGCCACTTCCGTTCTCTTTCTGTGAAAATAAAAGCTTTTTTGAGACACGGTAGCACTTAGACATTGAATAGAAATTTCTAGATAGGGTCATTCATGATAAATGCTTTAATTTTTTACTATAAAAGTTATTTTATGTGTAGAAATGGATTTCTTGCGAATCATAAAGGAAACCAAAAAGTAATAAAAAATATAATACATCTATCATTACCTATTCTCTCAAATATGAAAGATTTGGCATACGTAATATAGAATATTATGTTTATTTAAGCTTAAAAGAAGAAAGTTCTACAAGTTTTCTGCCAAGAAAATGTTATTTTCTTTACTTTTGGATCTGAATTTTATCCCAAGGAAAGAACAGATTCCAATTAAGATACATTAGCATGTGTCTAACAAACGATTTTAAAAAGTATCAAACTTTCGTTTGGGATAATTTGATATATAGGGGCTCATCAGGTCTTTTCTTCTAGTTAGTTGTGGGATTAAGGGCGTTCAACTATTTGGTCATCAGTGCCCTTATAATAACAGACCATGGTAAAAGCCAGAGATTAATTTCAATATAAAATAAAAACACTCGTAAAAAAGCAAATATACATAAATATATCAAATAAAGAGGCAAAATCCAGAATTAAAACAAAGTTATCTTTTCTTCTAGAATAGGTCCGATGCGTTATTAGGGTTAAACACGAAATATCTGGGTGTCATGCTTGTTTAATTATAATTTCCTTAGGCATCAACGACTGATTCATTCAAAAACAAGAATTCCAGTTATTTTCCAGAATTATGTACCGCAGAAGCAATGTATAATGCATTTACTTACTAAGAGACAATTAAATACAAAAGTAAATGTATTTGCTTCGTAGTGGGAGCAAATTGACCGCCCCCGTAGCGCACTGGTAGCGCCCCTGCCTTTGGCGCGGGGCACCCGGGTTCAATCCCCGGTAAGGGCGTGGGGTTTTTCCCCTCAGGGAGGTTTGGACCGGGATGAACTCAGCCTCGTTACATCCCTGAGGGACCAATTGAGGAGCTACTTGAAGTAGCGGCCCCAGGTCGTGAAGACTGCATAACTGGCCGGGAAGGATCGGAGCGCGTACCACCCTCCAGTACTGCACCCCACTCATGACCCCTGTAGTGGGCAGAGTTGGGGGACGCAACGACTGGGCGGTAGGCCTTAGCTCGTATAGGGCTGTTGGGTCGTAGTGTTAGGCTTAGTGGGAGTAAAGTAAATGTACCTTCTAATGAAAATAATTTTAAAAGTGACACTCCCTTAGAACTCTGATCAAATTTGATTTCTATACCATAAATTATTCAGCAAGATATGATACGCGTGGAAAAAAATAAGTAAAATAATGTACTCTAGTACTAGCAGAAGCTAGTACTATAGTATACTAACGTCACTATAATTTTTCATTGCCTTTGCATAAAGTTAGAATGTGCTTTTTGAATATCATTAGCCTTATAGCCTGATTAAACCATTTTCTATGCTACATCGTTACTTTATCTGCAAATTATACCATTTCAAAATTCACCTTACATATTAACAGGTTGCCACCAAACTAGAAAATTACGATGTGTTTAGTATATCAGAGGAGTAACCTTTTCATTAAACATATACAGAATAACTTGTACATTCCTTAAAATAATTATTCTTTAGTGTGTCCTGTGAATAAAAATATGTATCTCTGGTGTAAATGCAGGTGAATTATGAAAAGTATAGATTTCTTTCTAAGAAAATGCGTATCAGTTTCCCATTTAAATTGGGAATCCACAAGTATTCAGATACTGATGACATTCTAGGCGTTAACAAAATACGAGTGAAAAACCACATATGTCATGGACAGATCATGGGGAAATTTAAATGCAATGTAAAACTTCCACAACGTGTTTATTTAATAAGAATAGGCTATATGTTAACCATAGCTGAATTCCCCACATTGCTGATCCATGTTTATTCTTTCACAAAAAGGACGGTTTCAGAAGAAGGGGAATGTTTTCTTGTCTTCATCTGCATCATTAGTTCCTGCGGGTTTCTTAGATTGTTTCGTCACTTCCTCATCCGTTCTACGAAACAGATATCCGTCGTCTCACTTAAGTGATGCGATTTACTCTAGACATTCTCTGACAGATCCT
>CM060966.1:76407602-76420102 GCA_030765045.1 Tenodera sinensis | reverse complement strand
ATATATGCATAAATATGACTTAACAATTTACGTTAATTCATTTCGCTGTTTCATAACAAGCATTTATATGCATTTAAGGGGCATCGCTT
Organism: Tenodera sinensis; assembly: GCA_030765045.1. Classification (NCBI taxonomy): domain Eukaryota; kingdom Metazoa; phylum Arthropoda; class Insecta; order Mantodea; family Mantidae; genus Tenodera; species Tenodera sinensis. The sequence goes on along the minus strand of CM060966.1, from coordinate 76,420,013 downwards.
GTCAGTTAATACCATCTTATAAGCCGAAAATCGGAGCATATTTAAATGTTGGTATTAGACGCAAGGAAACAGCACGTTCATGTCCAGGTGTTTTGGCAGACAAGATGTCAGCAACTGTGCGGAGGACTACCAGGCCTGGATTTGTTCGAAGCACTGATTTCAGTTCTTCAGAAACTTTTCCCCCAACATAACCAGGAGCCAAGTTGATCTCTTCTGTCACCTCATCTATCAATCCCAGCTGCGTATTCACCGGTTTGCCTGAAGGCTCTAGACTAGAGCATTAATAACGGGGACCAGAAATACATAATGTAATTTGATGAATGCAATAACATAGACAACTGTTGGGTCCTGCAGAAGCTCTTTAGTTGGAGTAATGCTCTGCATCCTCTCTCAGTTTCAAAAGAATATTCTTAATGTTCTCCATATTACGCATTGTTCACTGTGATTGTTGTCAAGGCACGTCTGGCATACAAGCTTACACAGCATTTCCATATTATCAAATAAAGAAATTGAAAAATGTAAAACTAGTTAAAAATACATTCTAACATACCCAACGTTTATTTTCTATACATCATGAACATAATAGGCTTTTACCTAAAATCAGAGGTCTGTTTATAACCAATGCTCATCACAATCAATATTTATGATGAGCCAATAAGCCATTAAGGCCTCATAAGACAAATGCTAAAGAAGTTTGTGTTCATGTCACCAATTTTTCTTCACCGAACTTCCTCAGTTGCAACCTCATTTGAAACGATACATATATTCGTTCCGTTTACAGAAGACACAACTTAAATGTTTCACATGTATGAACGGGGGTGCATTTGGAAGTTTTACAAGAAAAGTTTTAAACATCTACATTACTCACTTATTTTAACAGTTAATGTTATATCTTTTACTCAGAATGCTTTTGCCTTGTCTGAAATGACACGCCATTAGATAAAAGGGTTGGCTTCTCTGGACATTACCATTTTTGGGAACATAACATTACTGTAAAGAAATGCTTCCTATTATGCATGGGCCACTTAGAAGAAAAAGGTAGACGCAATTTGATTTGATTGATAGTTCTTTATGATGTTGTTAGAGTATTAATGAAGGCTCAAAAGTTGAGGAAAAATTATTTTATTCACGAGATTTGGAGAAAAAGCACAATGTTCTTTTTGCGTCGCAGTAAACCAAACTATGTTTAATTTGTCCCTTTTTGTTTATTTTCTGCGGGAGTTTTGTCCGCTCATTTGGACAATGAGGTTACTTTTTTCATCTTAATTTCTTTCCACCACACTTTTTATTCTTCTTTCTTCATTCGTACAGACTACAATGATATAAAAACTATGACTGAAAAATGCATTTTATCATAAAGTTCTTTTTTAAGAAAAAATTTTACCTGTACTGCAAAAAATAAAATGTTGGTGTTGTATAGGTATTAACATACGAGGGTTATTATTATTTACATATAAACGGTACTTTTGCCGGAATACTGCGCAAATAGATCCGAGCGGGATGGCGGAGTGGCGGGTTGAAGGTTAGTCTATTAGGGAGGAGCTGCTTTGCTAAGTTTTGGCTTCAGTGCAGCCATGAGTGAACGACAGGTTCCTTCGTCTGTTGCGCAACGCATTATTATAAACTTTCTAACCAATGAAGGGGTTAAACCCTCAGAAATTTTAACTGTTTGAAACCACAGTTTGGAAACACTGCACCATCCCAGAATCAAGTGTTTACTTGGGCCGGACAATTCTAGAGCGGCCGAGAAATCCTGGAAAAACGTCGACGCCGGGGGTCTTGCCTCATAGAGCCGTTCAAGAGCTTATTGAAGGTGATCACCGCTGCACTGTTCAAGAAATTGCATCAGAAGTGGGTGTCAGCATTGGAAGTGCTCATACCAATTTCAGTGAACATATTGGATTTAGAAAAATTGGCGCTCGATGGTTTCCGAAGTTGTTGACCTAGCAGTAAAAACAGGTCAGATTGGAGATCTGTGAGAGACTTCTGAACCGATTCCGACAAGAAGTGGAGAGTTTTTTTAAGCGCATTGTTGCATATGATGAGACATGGGTCCATCATTACACTCCGGAATCCAAAATGGCGAGCAAGGAATGGGGAAGAAAGAATTAAACCTACCCAGTGAACACCAAACCTCACCTCTCAGCCGGAAATATTCTCGCAACTCTGTTTTTCGACCACAGAGGAGGTTTACTCGTTGATTTTCTTCACGATTGACGTAAGGTGAATGTGGCTTACTATTACCAATTGTTAAAGTCGCAAAAGCGCCTACCGAAACAAAAGACGTCGTATGCGCATCAGAGATGTCATCCTTCTCTAAGACAACGCTCAGCCTCACACCGCGAATTTGACAAGGATCACATTGGAGGAGATGCACTGGAAAATCCTCAACCACCCTCCCTGCAGTCCAAACCCGCCCCGTCCCCGCCCCGGACTATTTTCTGTTTGCATCCATGAAAGAATCCCTTGGAGGGAAAAGATTCGAAATAGGGAGCATGTGCGCAATCAGTTGTTGACACGTCCACAGACTTTTTTTGAACAAGGTATATTCAAACTTCCAAATCGTTGGCAAAAGTGTGTAGAATATTAAGGAAGTTATATAGAGAAATGGTGAAGGTGTTATTGTCTATAGGTTTAAGCAATAAATATATAACAAATTAGTACTATTTATATTTGAATGACCTTAATATATCAAGTGTCTATTCTTGGTTGTTTCAGGGTTCTAAGTGTCCTCGGGAGTTTTGGCGTACATGCCAGGCGCTTACCCTCTGTTTGTATGTACGTGACTAACAACAATGAAAGCAGCTACACAAAAGGGACTTTCTCGGGAACTTTCGAGAAAGATCTGCTCGCGTGATCACCGGCGTGTATGTAGAAGTCGAGAAAGACCCACTATATAAGGAGACCAAGAAACAGCAGTGGGAGCAGTTAGAGTTATGGACATGATCGGCCAGTGTATCGGTGAGTGTGTCGTCGCGAAAGATACGTCGGTCGTCGTACTAACGGACGCCGAGCCATTGCATTGTCATAGCGAGTGTATGAGAGACAGAGAAAGTGAAGAAAGACACTGACTGAGCAAGGATACATAAGTAAAAGTTGTGAGTTGCGACAGCACGAAAGACTAAACGATATTGTGTTAACGACGAGAAGAAAACTGTGTATTTGTGATAACATTTTAGAGCGCAATAAAGTGATAGAAATGTAACCGGAGTGGATTTTGTCACCTTGTCACAATATATAAAGAAAATTGTTTAATATAAAGGGTAAACAGGAGCTAGGATTTTAAAAATGTAACTGGAAAAACTTCAAAGCGAATAAAGCAGATTATTGACGCTGAACTAACCAATGAGAATCAAATTGCATCGACAGTCTATACACAATGTTGATATTCGAATAAGCGACAATGTTTCTGTCCTAGGTATATTTGTTTTCTTTGAACTGCTTCATTCGCTTGACCTCCGCTTTCGATTCGCTTATTTTATTGAACTCCTCAATGTTACTACTATGCAAATGCGGCTTTACATTTCTATTATCTATAGATTCGCTTGTTTCTTCTCCTAACAAATAGCTCTTGTTCCGAAGTAGATTTGGAAGCGACAACATTAGTGAAATAAACGAGGCTATTGAAAATTTGATACTTTCAAACACTAAGAAGGATAAAACAATGTTTAGAATAAATTTGTAGAACAGATAGGCATTTCTGAAGTAGTGATTATACACATTGTAGTGCAAATATTAATATTCTGATAGAGAAAATAAACCTGGAAGGTGCAGAGAAATAAAATTTGTTATTGGGGGCTAATAATGCTATGAAATGCTGTTCCTTTCGGGGTTTTAAGCTGTGGTCTGGAGGTAGGCACTTTACTTGACATATCGTACAATTCTACGTGGAGCATCTTCAGAGATCCCCATTCATATATGGGGATTATGACTCTAAATCCCCGGTTTTATGGGAAAACATTTCGCTTTAGAACTCATATTTATTACTATGAATTACATATTATGACATTAAATACTCATTCCTGATTAATTAAAGCATTGATAATATAATCATAATTATCAGCGCGTGTGGCGGCGCCGTGGCCGAGCGGTTAGCGCGCTCGCTTACCACCTAGGCGGCCCGAGTTCGATCCCAGGGTCCCGCATGTGGTATTCGTGGTGGACGAAGCGGCGTCAGGGCGGGTCTTCTCCGGGTGCTCCGGTTTCCCCCGCCATCTCATTCCACCGGTGCTCCATCTTCATTCCATGTACCATCAGTGTCACCGCCTGCGGTACCGTAGTAGTAAAAGCGGGCGTTAAGCACTACAACAACAACTCAGCGCTGGTAATATTAAGGTTGGAAATATTCGCACCGTGTCCTTGGAAAACGTTGAATATGGATAATTCACTGTCTTACTTTTCCTTTTTGAATTATGGTATTCACATAAACACACGCACACAAACACAAATGCACACACACACACACACACACACACACACAGAGAGAGAGAGAGAGAGAGAGAGAGGCGGACCTATTTCGGTAAAATTTCGTTTCGAATTTTTGGGTAGTATATAATACTTATCAATTATATGTAGATTATACAAACAGTAAAACCTAGCTTTGTTCATTCTTGTTCGTTAGACGTTGGCCCACTGATCCCAAGGTGGTGGGTTCAAATCCGGCTCAGACCGAAGGTTTCTAAGTGTTCTTAAAAGCGGCAACCCCATGTCTGTAGATTTACTGGCCTGCGGGAAGAAATGCCGGCACACCGGTGGTTACCGAGTGGGATGACTCTGGCGGTTAGGTCTGTGGCCTACATTCGGGAGGCCGCGGGTTCGGTTCCCACGACCTACCTTTCTGACCTTGGGTTTTTTCGGGGGGTTTTCTCTGGTCACTCAGGCGAATATTGGTAAGGATATTTACCTTAGATCCCCCAAATCACTCCGCTTCATTTCATTCTCTTTCTCTCTCTCTCATTCTCTCTCTCTCATTCTCTCTCTCTATCCAGTCTTTCCAGGTTGTACGAGTCATTTAAGCCGCCGGTAGGATGCGCTGTGGTGGAACTTGCTCTCTGGAAATACGCTGTTCGGCTGAGGGGTGACGCTGTGTCGGCTAGTCGTCCGCCAGGGGGACTAAATGATCAGCCGGACCTGGCTGGTGACGCGCTCTCTATGGCAACCTGGAAGCCTGTCAGGCTGAAGAACTGCCTGCACCTGTTGGGGACCCCCGCAGTAGTTCTACCTGTGATGCGTTCTGCCCACCTGTAGGGCTCTCACACCACGGTTCCTCCCGGGGTCTGCCGCACAATATGCCATTGGCTGACGTGCCGGAATCCCCACCGTGACAGACAAGACAAGACATCGGTGGCGGCGCTGATATGATCCTGGCATACGACAGCGTCTTTAGCATACAAAATATAAAATACGCTCCTAGTTTCAAGCCTTTTTCTATGCTTACCCTGAATAATTAGTTGGCAGTTTGGCCAGTAATGTCACTTTGTGCTATCATAGTTCGTGCATTTTATTCTGAAGAGCTGTCGACATTTGAGCAAAGCCTACTGCGAGACTGAAATAGATCAACATTCAAAAGTACCACTAAACAAAAGAAATTAATACAGTACTCGTAGGAAGGAAGAAACGAATATGAGGCGTCGCTTAGGCCGTAGCGAGGCCTCCAATATTTACCGAAACAATTAGGTTTAGGTTAGTGCCTGTATATGAAATGGTTTAAAATAACATTTAACCAGAAACTGCACAGTATAGGAGGTGAGAGTAAACTTTAAAATCTCACGCCTTAATTCCTTACAAACGCATTTAGAAATAAACATCCTTATTTCCGTGGATTACATAATGCAGTTGGGCTGGCAGTTTCTTCTGCTCATGCGCAGTATTAACAAGACTTCAAAGATATCACGATGATTTTACTTTGTAAGACAGTGTCTTAAAATGGGAGGGATGATGAGTGGGTGACTCTTTGGTTAAATATGTCCTAGGTATTATCTTCTGTTAAAATCATTGTTATATGCATTTTTGTCCATAGGTAATTATTCTTTACCATCTTAACGACAAGATGGAACTGTTACCTCAATCTCTGTAAAACACTTCAATTACTAATATTATGGTGGTAAATGAGTGGAGAGGTTCTGAAGTTCATGACAATATTTGCGTGTACAAGGGCAGTCATTAATAATGTTTAGTATTTGAGAAAAATAAAGAGATATTACAGCATCAATGTGTGAGTTGGTTTTCTATGTACCTGAAATATAAGAACTATATAGATTCAGATGGTCCTCCAGCTGTAATCTGCAATGCCAAGAAAACGCATGATCGATCACAGACATCCTGGCTCGTCTTAGGTTAGACTATGATACTGGCCTTGAGGAAAGCGCGTGGTCCATTCGAGTGGGAAGTGAGTGTACTTAACTCAAGGGGATGGTGGTGGTTAGTAGGAAACCAGGTTTTGTACTTATATAAATCCTCTCCTCCCCTCTGGTCCCTGACCTGCATCAACAGTTAACTGCTTGGTTAGGTCGGGAGATCTGCCTCTCAGCATCTAGGAAGGATGTGGAAGAGGGGTTGCGTTTTTTGCTCCCTCTCCCCTCTCGTACTTTCATCCCTTTATCTGGCTGGCTGGCTGGCTGGCTGGCTGACTTGCGTGTCGCTCGGGTCACTGAACGACCTAAATACAACACCAGCTCAAGGTGACGCTGCCGGGTGGTCCCGAGTTCAATGCCACGAGTTCTAGGACTTAAATGCGATGTAAACAATACCGTAACATTCATTTCTGTTAGTAATCAGCCTAATCGCTTCACTAATCATATGCAGATACATTAGAGTTGTTATATTATATCGCTCTTAATGAGCATATACAGTTATGTTTTATTATTCACGAGTATCATTCTAAGCATCGCAAGCAGTCAATTGTTTCGAAGCACTGTATTAAAACAGAGATATAGCAACGACCCTTCATTCTACACGAGTACAATTATGGCCGCTAATTTCAGCAACCTTATCGGAGCTTATTTAATTAAATCTTTGTTTTCTCTGCTGCTTATTTATAGCAATTGGAGGAATTGCTACATTCCTACCAGAAAATTCCTTATCGAGATTTCATTGGAAATACATGTCCTATGACACGTCGTGGCGGGTAGTTAGACCATTTGCCTCTCATCAAAGTGGCTCGGGTTCCATCCCAAGCAACCGCACATGAGATTTGTGTGAACAAAACGGTACAGATGCAGGTCCTCCGGGTTCTCCGGTTTAACGGTGCCGCATGTAGTAAATGTGGGCGTAAACACTTCAAAAGAATACATGTCTTAAGGTTAGTTGAATATGAAAAGAAGCAAACATTTCAAAATCGGTGTGTGTTAGTGTGTGTGTGTGTGTGTGTGTGTGTGTGTGTGTGTGTGTGTGTGTGTGTGTGTGTGTGTGTGTGTGTGTGTGTGTGAGTTTGTAAGAGAGAAAGTAGCGTAACCATATAGGACGCATGCTGAATGAACGAAATGAATAAAAGCTGCTCAAACAAATTCGGAGCCTTAGTTATTCAATATTATTTTCAGGTTAAGGGGAAACCCCGAAAATACGTGCGTAACTCACCCTGAGATTCGAACTTGGAACCTCTTGAATGTGAGGCACACACACTACCCTCACACTGCACAGGTGGGCTCTAATAATGATTTAACACTACATTTCAAGTTATTTCCATAAGTAATAAGTAAATATAAGGTAAAGTACCCATATAAGATATACTTTTTTAACTTCTGTTATCAGATCCACCAGTACAATTTTCTTTTTTTTTTTTTTTTTTGCTTAGATGGTCCTTTGCATCCCCAAAAGCATCTATTTTCAGATTTTATACCGTGAATGACATAACAATCTGTTATTAACAAAAATTACTTTGAAATGGAAAGCAAGGAAAACGTGGATTTTCAAAATTGGGTCCAAATAAGAGATACCTTCATCAACGTTCTTACTTTTATTGACAAAAATAAAAATTACATTAATGGATGATGAACGCTTAAGGAAAGAACAAAGACTTTGTTGAAAAGTATTATTTACAACAAATCAATAATTATTCTCGATCCAAACAATAATGGCTTAGCAACCATTCGTAGAACAAAAAGGAATCTGAAAGGCTTTCTTCACAACAGCATTCTTCAAGTGCCCTTCGATGGCATGTCACACAGTGTGCCTATTTTTCCCATCACGAATATAATCCAGTACGAAACAAACATTTATCATCACAAGACAAGACAAAACTGCCTCTGATTTGGGACTACGTGGTGTCTCTTATTAGGATCCAGCATACACTGATATAGGTGGCTGCTTATGTTCGAAGACGTTATTGTAGATATTACTAAATCCGCGTATAACCACCTCTATGGGTCCTATATTACCAACAAGTAATTTAATTGTACTTAGTACTCACCTTCCTAGAGCTTCAAGACTTTAAAGAATATGAGAGTAAAATTTCCAATTCGTGCAACAAAGTTCTCCCCTTCTCAAATTGAAACTACTTGTGTTACCACGCAACATAAACAACACTACGTTATCCACACAAAAGCGTAATTTCACAACTATTTCCAGCAGATGGCAGCAGGTTGTTGGTAAACACCGACAACGCTTTATATGCTGCACGGGATGGCACACTGGCTGGTTTTCAAATAGGAACCTCTGTCGGAAAATGCACAGTTGGACGCTGAAGAGCGTCGAAGTTTGAGAACGAACATTGTGACAATTTGTTAACATTCGTTTTGGTATCTTAATACGGAAGGTATGCAACTATTAACGACCTGAGCATAATAACATTCCTGGGCAGGCATTAAATTTCTCCATGGAGTCCTTGGTGCGCATCATACTGCATCACTTGTGTAGTACAGTAACGTTTTTAACAGCAGCGCCACACCTAGACGTACACATCTGTTGAAATGGTCGACTTGGAGCGCCAGCACACTTTGATGTAAATGTGCGGAATCATCTCAACCTCACATATCCAAACCGATGGATTGGTAGAGGTGAACCAGTTCTATGGTCACCACCGTTGCCAGATCTCACACCTCGGGACTATTCTCTGTGGAGTTGTATTAAGGGTATGGTGTAAGGCACTTCTGTAACGTTAGTACAGGACCTTGTGGCTCGATTCCGAGGAGCGACTGAAAATCTTCAAAGACAATCGCACCCAGTGCATGAGACTCTGCATTGACATAAAAGCTTCACAGTTCGAAGCCTGTTTATAATGCAGACAGCTCGATGTTGGTTTATTGACGAAATGTGAACGTACGTACAACCTCTAACACTTCGATGTGCTACAGCTTCCAAACCGTGCACTTCCGGACAGGGATTCCCATTAGAAAACCAATCAATTTGCCATCCCGCACAACATACTAAGCGTTGTTGGTGGTTTTTTTGGGACACCCTGTGTATATACTGAATTTTCTTGAAGCTCTCTTCATTTGGATGAGTTTTGTGTAACTTTGAATATCCGGTAAATCATAAGAGATAGACAGACAAAAGCTTACGAAAACGAAAACGAAAAATGTAGAGCTAAATGAATTTATGTCAATGAACCGTCACTATAGGCTTTGCCATTTTCGAAACATTGGAAAATCGTTTTGCAGGCTGAACTCCAATGCAGCGTCTACAAAGCATCTTAGAAGTAGACAATCTAATTTTGTCCCTCAGGGCTCATTATTATGGAAAATTCTCCACACCGAGCCAACCTTAACATGGAGAATTTTGTTAATTTTTTTCATAAAAGTATACCTGACGATTTCCATTAAAGTAACACAAATGCCATAACAATAAGTGTAATTCTTGAATTTTCTTGGAATAGCCTATGTATTTATTTACAAGGAATTTTATAAGGCCAGTGAACCATTAGGGATAGAGAAAATCGGAGGAATTACACCCACGAGTTTCTCGAATCACAGTCATTTATTGTGTATACCTTTGCAAACTCTGCTTACAGAAGCTTATATTTTTATTGACTTCATGTTAATCAGGATGTATTATGTTGGCTTTGAAAGTCCACTCTATTTTCATGACATTGCGACAAAAAGTTGCAAAATTACATCACTACAGAAATGACAAAAGTATTGAAAACTGATGCAAACAACAACCAATGTGTTGGAAATGACTGCTGCCATGAAAACAGCTTTTTGGAATAAATTTATCTTAAAGAAACTTATATTTTTATACAAAAGCATTTCACTATCCCTTCCGGTGTACGAATTACACCAAAATATACAAAAGAAACACGATTTCACAGTCAGTTCACAGAAAATTCAAGATGGCAATTGTAATCGTCGTGTAGGTAAATATCTTAAACATGCGGAATTTTAATAAAAGACGCTAGACATATTTTTGTGAAAACAGAAAGCCAGGAAATGTTTCTATGTAAAGGATAGCTTAGAACGGAGGATTTTTCTGAATATTTTCGTTACATCCTTGGAAGACGGTGAATACTATGATTGTTATTGATCCAAATCTCATTTTTGGGTTATGTTGTTCGCAGGTGCACATTCTCACATACACACATACCCACATACACAAAATGCGCAGATCTGTTTCTAAAAGTATTGGTTTTGGCTTCTGAGAGCCTCAAGACGCACTTTAGGATTATATCTTGATATCCAATTTCTGGATAGATGTTAGAAAAAGTGCAAGACCAGTAGATGAAGTAAAAATGCAGGTACACTGTTTACGTCCAACACATATTTAGTGGTATTAACAATTTTCAAGATGTTATTACAGACAAAATGGCGCTTCTAAATCGCTACTGCTGTAGCTCACGTTGAGAAAATCTAGTCCAAATGAAGTTAAATGGGCAAAGGTGAAGTAGTTGACTGGAACCTTCGTTTCCAAGAGATGAATTCTATTTTTATTGTTGTTCTTTTTTCTTTCCTTCGATTCAGGAAAAGAAAACTAAAAGTAAGGAACCGTGTAGTTTGTTGAATTCCTTGCCAGAAAATGCATGAAAACATACACTCCCAACGACAGATGAAACATTAACCTGTCTCCCTAATGGACAGGGTATATCAATTTTGCTTCACTACCTTGTTGATCTTAGACTCACAAAATATTATTGGTGATGAGGTGTTAGCGATTAAAATGTTGCCAAGATGGTTTTATTGTAAACCTTTTAGAATATCTATAATGTGACAGAAATTTAATTCTTGCTATTTTATTTGCTGATGAGCTAAAAGTTATTTTGTAACTGACTAATGACCGATTATCTTCTTTTTTTTCCTGTGTTTCTTCAGTATGCATTGTTATAGCCAATGTATATGTTCGGAGCGATAAATCGTTTAATGACGCGCTCACCAACAAACAACATAGCAAAGCACTAGTGTCTGTGACTTGCAATCTGGAGATCCCAACTTCGGAACCGTTGTTACCCTCATCCAGATTGAATGTTCTGTTTCGTGGCCTATAGTTACAAACACAGAAGAAAGAAAAAAATAGAAATTAAATAGATGGTACAGAAAGGCGCCTATGCAACTAAGACTTTTTGAACCCGGTGTTGCATGTGAATATCTCCACATAACAGCAATCACAATTATACACAATCCATCTTATTAATTAATTAGCAATAAACCAGATGTTACGAAAAGGCATCCAACTGAGGTCATTTAGCAACAAGTTACCTAAGCAGAACCCCAACCAGGGGCACAGCGTCAATGGATGTGAGAGATGTGTTACATACCCTCTAATTTTCCTCAAACCAATTGTCAGATTGGTGTTCATTATAACTTTATGGTACAAAATCGTTCTAATATCATTAAAAAACAGACTTTCGTAAACACGATTTGAATTCGCCCCAATCTGCAGCACTAAGTTCCGAAACAATAAAATGTAGTAAGCTAACAATTAACCATTTTAAGTTTATTGAACTGTGTTGCTACCTTGTGGAGCTAATACTATATCGTTATCTGAGTACAAATTCGATTCCCAACTGGGCTTTATTATTTATTTTATTTAGGTGTCTAGATTTGTCTAGAGTCTGATACCTGTATTTGAGCGTATTAGTGTGCTTCATTAATACTATTACATTACTAATAAGTGTCACATAAGGCTTTCACTGGGCGCATGCCTGAATATATGTACATGGTTTCATAGCTTTCTATATGCTACTGAATTCTGCACACCATCCGTACCCTCCAAAGAAGTTTATGGTTATGCAGAAGATGTACCTACATACAGTTATGCTTCCAGATATGTAAATAGTTCCATAGATTACTTCGTGGCTAGATAGCTATAGAATTCAACTCGTAAAAATAATTTTAAAAAGAACGCTACTGCAGAAAAGCACATAACATTTCTACACTGTGGTAGACGCGTGGTATGGTTTCCCACATGCAGTTTGCTCCCAAATGTTCAAAATTTGTTGAGAATATTTACCTTTATTAAAAAGTGTTGCATCCCCATGACTTC